>JAJAGP010000991.1:63273-224316 GCA_025084515.1 Ancistrus triradiatus
AAAAGATATATTACTATACTATGTTGTCTCCAGTTTATTCACTCATTTTTAGCTTCCGTCATGCGTTTTTAGGTAGAACACTAGCTTGGTTTGTGCATGGACCACAATAGCCCTTGCTCAGTGAAGATCTCCGCTGTGTTTATCATGTTTTTCTATCTACAGTAGAGCATTGTTAGTGCAAATAAGTCTCCATGGGTCCTAAAAAGGTTAGTTATGAGAGCCAACTGAAAGGAATCGAGTCCTCCAGAACACAGGCTGCAGTTAGCTTAGCACCTATGCTAGCACCCGGAGTTCACCAATAGAGGAAGTGTTTTGCTTTTACTTTTCACTTTCAATCCATTACTCACTAAATTACATGAGATTTTTCAACACTATTATAGAATAAAGCTTTGTGTTAATGATTTTGGCCAACTGTAGGTTAATGTAAGTGTTTTAAACACTAACTTGCTCATCATTGGCTCCGCTATGATATGAAACACTTGTTAAATTACTCACTTCATGATACATTTAATTTATGATGGATTTGTCAGAACATATCCTCATCGTAAATCAGGGAGCACCTGTACAACTTAACTCCATTATTGTATATAATGTCTTCTACAGTGTGGATTTTCTGGGGGTCTGGAATGGATTCATTCAACTTACAATTCAAATTCAATGGGTGACGTCTATAGAGAGAAAAGGTAGAAAAGCTCCCAGTCTTTGGCCTTTGATTGTGTGATAATCACCACATCAGTGAAACAGGCATAATTAAGCACATCACCAAAAGGTAATTAATAGAAGGCGATAAAGGGTGTGAATCTGCAGCTTCCTGGAGTGATAAGAGTCCAGCAGAGGAAATGGGTCCACATGAGAAGAACTGCAGTTCTCGAAGTATGGAAGTCATGTGCATAAAAACAGGGTTTGGGAAATAATCAATGGCAGTACGACTGAGAAAACCTCAGATGGATGATTAAGCACTACAGCATTGTGTATAATGTTTCAAAGTTGTATACTATTGGTGTCATAAATGGATGGATCTATAGCATACAAAGTAAAAAAAATCCCCCGTATAGAAAAAAATGAATATTACTATATGTATCGAGACACCCCTATGAGCTACTAAGTCACTTGCAGCGTCAACAGCTAGTTAACGACAGACAAGGTTACATTGACATGCAAGGTGTTACAGCATAAGCTAGTCATACTCCAGTCTGAGTATACTTCCAGTTTAGCGTAATCAATGAACTTAATGTGTGTTTTTGGACTGTCGGAGGTAGGGGTAAACCCACATGAACACGGAGGGCATCGAACTCTGCACAGGCCGAGTCCGAGGTCAGGGATGCTGGAACCGTGTGGTAACCGCACTAACTGCTGTGCCACCCAAAGCTAAGCTGGCAAAGTGTGTTTCATTCATCTGATGCATCAGACATGAACAAAGCTCTGTAGGACTTGCAATCTCCTGTCCAACAAAGAAATGTACTGTACTGCTTAGACTTCTAACGTGGTCATTCAGTCACTGTGGTAAAACAAGACAAAAACAGTACACAGTATGCAGCAGCTTCCTTGTTTAATCACATCTCACCTAAGAGTAAGTGTTCTAGCTGGAAACAAAGGCTCATTTGTTTTCCTGAGAAGTAGACAGAATAGCAAGCTGCACTGGCATGGTGAGAACAATAGGTTCAGCATGGCTCTAACCACTTCATGAGCAACACCAACAACAGGGCCCTACCAATAATTATCAGACACTAGTTTTACAATTTTATTGGTTTAATGCTTTGTTTGTTGTGTGTGCGCAGCTAGAAAGGGCTGTTCCTGTGCATTTTGGCTCCATCACTGCCAGCCAAACTCTCTGAATCAGTTCTGCATAATAACTTTGCATCCAGATCTGTAATAAATGCTCTGGTTGACAAATGATGCCACAGGATTGGTACTACGCATTTGTGGCTTAACAGCATCATGGGTAATTTGCATAAAACGGATGAGATGTCAGTTTAAACCTCTCACCAATTATTTATTTATTATTATTTGCTCACGAAGAATAACTTAAAAAAGAAAGAACGTGCAGAGAAAGGAAAAAAAAAAGCCCAGAACTTGATCTTGAACTTGTATTTGATCGGTGTTCCCCTCAAAGAAATAATACATTTACATGAATGAAACAAAAAACACAAATTTAGGTGTTTTATGATCTGGTACGTTAGAGTGAGAGCAAATTTAACTGCATTTAGCCTGTGTTTTTAAGCTGGTGAGACAAGTACAGTTAGGTGAGGTGGTAGGCAGTTCCAAATTGAAGACCCTCATTGAGAGCGTCTCCAAGTGACGTTCTAAAGAAAGCCGTGTGAATGTTATTAGAAGATCAAGACGGAACAAAGATCAAGAAAGTTTTATTGCAAGCTTTTTTTCAAAGCAGTCAACAAGAAGAGTGTGTGTAAAGAAGAAAAACTTTCATAAATGAAAACGTTACCTTTACACACATTGAGTATTTTAAGATTTTCGAAAATTGGAGAGTTTATTTAATTGGTTGAAGTGACACTTATAATAAAGGGCTTCTGATGAATATGCAAACAACTTTTTACATTTGAAGGAACTGGTCCAAATAAAACAGTAAGAAAGATGAGGATAAATCAATGTTGAGAAGTATTTTGTGGCTGTATGCATTTGATTCTTATAATGGCACCAACATTTTTGCTGATTTTATTTGATACGTGTTCTTTTCAGTACAATTTCTCATCAATTTGTATACCATTTGTATAGCATGAGTACAACACACCTGGGTTAACAGAGTGAGCCCCTTATCCCTTGGTTTGGACTGGCTTCGATCTATTCTAGATTGGATCTAGATTAAGTTACTTGCTTTTTACTCTTTATCATCATTATATTTTTCTTTTTTGAGATTTCGCTAATATTCAGGTGTGGTACTAATGCAGAATAGGCCTGTGTGTGTGTTGGGGGGGTTGGTGGGGGGGTGTTTGGTGTGTATTTCTTAAAATTCATTTTAAAAGTACATATAGTTGTATTACGTTTTTACACTGAATTAGTTTCACTCAACTACTGTATACACATTGCTCAATATGCAAACTGATAAATAATACATTATTTGCAGTGAGGCAAAGATTATTAGACTAGAGTAAGAGCTATTCCAAGAAATACCATTTTCCATGTGATAGAGGCTTTGATCCATTCTAACAAAAAATAATAATAATCTGAATTCCATAACATCCCATAATACTGTAATTTCTGTAGCAGGAAACTGATTCACTGTGCTGAATGCTTTGGATAGATTCCTGTGGTTATGTCATTGTTATCAAGTACAAACTGAAATTTCCACAGTTAGCCAAGCTAGGGCCACAGAGATCGATGTCAGAGGTAGATGTTTTTCCTGAAAACCACACTGATGGTAATATAATAGTTGGTGTGCATAATATGACAGGTGAGATGGTCGTAAATGATTTTTTTAAAAATATAAACTCTGGAAATACTATACATAAACGAATAGAAATACAGTAGTAACTCGGTTCTCGTCCAACTCAGTACTTGATGCATTGACTAGAAAAATGTGTCTCAGTTCTCGTTGCACTTGCTTGAAGTTGAGTCGAGCTACGCAACTCAGTTCAGTCAAAACTCAATTCTCGAAATATGATTCAGTACACAGGGATTCAGTGATTCAGTGTAAGATTCCTTGCTCAGTGAAGATGAGTTATGTTTATTGTTTTTTTCTTTATTTTTACATCTACAGTACTGTATTCCTAGTGCAAATACGTAGATTGATACACTATATTAACAACCAGCCAAACAACATGAACTGGAACTGAATCCTCCAGAACACAGGCTGCAGTTAGCTTAGCAGCTATGCTAGCACCCCCGAGTTCACCAAGACCAAGTGTAGTGCTTCTACTTTTCACTTTCAATACATTACTTGCAATTTTGCTACACTATTATAAAATAAGCCTTGTGTTAATGACTTTGGCCAACTGTAGGTTAATGTAAGTGTTTTGAATATTAACTTACTTATTACTTATCATATGCTTTGCTATTATACACTACAGACCGCTCTACCAATCACTCGTTAAAGTCCTCAGTTCATGATGCATTTAACTTATGATTAATTTGTCGGAACGTATCCCCTTCGTAAATCAGGGAGCACCTGTATGATACAACTCCATTAAGGCTTATAATGCCTTATACAGTGTGGATTTTCCAGGGTTCTGGAACAGATTATTTCAAATTTACATTACTCATTATGGGAAAATTTGCTCAGTACGTGTCGTTTTCGACTGAGGTACCACTACATCTTCACAAGCAGGAAATATGTTAAATCAAATTAGTACAGAATATGGTCAAATCATCTTATTTATATAATGGGATAACTTTTGCCCATTTCAGTTCATCAGGAAATACTCCAGAACGTAAAGGTTGGTGGATAAAAAGTAAAACTGGTTTTGATAATGACTCCAGCAGTTTTCTTGAGTTTGTTTATAACACTGTTGAGTGCCTTTAAAGTTACAGGTCAAAATTTGAATGCATCAAGTGCTGGTGCAGGATCCAGTCTGGGTGCACCTAATTGAAAGCTCTTATGTGCCATGTGCTCCTCTTATCGTTCTGACCTCATTGTAATTTATTACTTTAGTACAGCTTTTGTGAGTGTGCGCTGTAACATTATGTTGAAATGTAACATTTTCTGTACATTAATGGGGTAGGATTTGTTAAGTAACCTCTGTAAATCTCTAAAGCTTATGCTTTTTTACTGATTGCTCTCTTGTGGGCACTGGTAATCCAGCACTTAAATATTTTGTTTAGGTCCCTGAAGTTGAATCTGTTCATCTGGACATAGATTTTGTTGGAGAAACGTTTCGTCACTCATCGAAGTGACTTCTTCAGTCTCAGCAGTTGGAAAACTTCCCCAATCTTATATACAGCACCTTTGCATAACAATTACAGGAACCACCTGAGATTCAACCTCAGATGCAGACAAAATGGGATCACTCCTAAGAGTCTGCAAGTGAAATCTTCAGTAAAGGGCCACCGGGCTAACAAGATCCTTCAGAAGGCACAGAACCAACTGCTGAATGAACGAGTGAGGCAAACCAACTTTACTATTGATGCTTTGAAAGTCAGAGAGGAACACATCCGACAGAGACTTACATCATGTCTAGATGAGACCACCCTTCAACGTGTGATCAACTTCACAGAAAAGGCTCGGTTAGCACAACATGAGAAGTCTAAAACTAGGCAGCAGAAGAAGTTCGATCTTCTTGCTGCATGCCAGAGACACCAGCAGACGGATGACACTCTCAAAGGCTGGAAGAGAGACGGAGGACAGACAACCTGTTGATGTGGACAAGTGGGTGAAGAACTTGTCTGACAGAAAGACATCTTGGCTAAGGGGCTGAATTTTGCGGTGACACCGAGGCAAATACCACTAGTGGAACTGATTACAGCCACGGAAACAGCAATCCGCAACAACATCGCGGACATGGAAGCAAAACAACTGCGAATGAAAGTTTCAGCCTGCCTTAGCAATGCAAAGCTACCGCCGTCCAACATCAGCAGAGAGGAAAGGAATGCACTCACGACTCTCAGTAAGGATAATGACATCATCATCCTTCCAGCGGACAAAGGTAGTTGCAATGTTTTATTAAACCAGACAGACCATCATGAGAAAGTTATGACTCTCCTTAGAGACACTAACACTTATGAGCCCCTGAAACGAGATCCTGGTAGTGAGTACAAAGAAGGTATTAGATGTCTACATTTTAGACAAAGGGGACAATGCTATGGCCCGGCATCTGCTACCACAATTATACCCAGGTGGAGGCTACACCTAGGCTGTATGGTTTCCTAAGATACATAAACAGGGAGGTGTCATTGCGGGACCAATTTGTGTGTATTGATCAACCAGAGTGACCTATAAAAACATCGCTAGTTTCTGGCTCGATCCTCAACCCGTTGGTAGGCAGCACGGATCATCACATCCAGAAGACCATGGATTTCGTGGATAAGGTGAGGTACGTCATTATGGAGACGGATGAAACAATGCTCTCGTTTGATGTCACATCTCTCTTCACGTTCGTTCCAGTTTCTGAGACTACAGGATGACCCCACTCTCAGCAATAGGACCACCCTTAACTCGGACCAGGTGTGTTTGCTTCTGGAGCTGTGTCTTCAATCCACCTATTTCACATACAGAGAGCAGTACTATAGGCACTGCGCCATGGGCTCTCCAGTTTCGCCTATCGTTGCCAACCTGTATATGGAAGAAGTGGAAAAGAAGGCACTAACATCCTTTTCAGGAACACCACCCAGCCATTGGTTCAGATATGTGGATGACACCTGGGTTAAAATGAAATCTCAGGAAGTACCACATTTCACCGACCACATCAACTCAGTGGACAGACACATTAAGTTCATCAGGGAGGATGTGAAGAACGGCAGGTTAGCTTTCTTAGATTGTGAGGTTGCGATTGGAGATGGGGGGGCGATTGAAAGTCGATGTTTACCAAAAGCCAACACATACGGATCAGTACTTGAGGTTTGACTCTCATCATCCACTGGAGCACAAACTTGGAGTCATCAGGACACTGTACCACCGAGCAGACAGCGTCCCCACTGACACAGCGGCCAAGGATGGAGAGAAATCTCAAATTAATTAGGCAGGCCCTGGGCAAAAGTGGTTATCCGAACTGGGCCTTTGTCAAAGCCGGTAAGACACCCAAACAGTGCTCCAGCAGATCGATGAGAGGAGGACACAACCACAGTCAAGCGTAAACCAGTGGTGATTCCATATGTGGCAGGAACATCAGAACAATTGAGACGCATCTTTGCCAAACACCGCGTCTCAGTGGCTTTCAAACCCCAAAACACGCTACGCCAGAAACTGGTCCACCCCAAGGATCGGGTCCCCCAGCACAAACAGAGTAATGTAGTGTACGCTGTGAAGTGCCAGGAGGATTGCCAGGAATTGTACATCAGGGAAACCAAAAAGCCACTGGCGAAACGGATGGCACAACATAGAAGAGCTACCTTATCAGGTCAGGACTCTGTGGTTCACATCCACCTACAGGCCAGTAAACACTCTTTCAAGGATGAAGATGTGCAGATCCTTGATAGGGATAAACGATGGTTTGAACGCGGAGTAAAAGAAGCCATTTTTGTAAAAAAAGAACGTATATCCCTGAACCGAGGAGGGGGCCTCAGAGTACACCTCTCAACATCTTACAATGGAGCCATCGCAGCCTTCCACAATCCTGTGTGAATGGCACACATGGCCATTGTCATTAATGGCTATGTCAATCTGCATATTAAACTGATCACCGGTCCCATTGTTATGTAATGGTGCTGGTACCAGTCGTTATGCAACGTGCTGTATATAAGACTGGGGAAGTTTTCCAACTGCTGAGACTGAAGAATTCACTTAGATGAGTGACGAAACATTTCTCCGACAAAATCTATGTCCAGATGAACAGATTCAACTTCTGGGATTTTCTTACCTGGATTATTGAGCATGCATCAAGACATTTTGTTTAGATGCTTTTTTGCTTGAATTATAATATCTGTAAATGCAGAGTAGGCACACAAACTGGAACAACATTCTATGTGCTGTTTGAAATGTATTCAATAAATCTGGTAGTGTTGCTATTACTGACGTTTCTACAATAATACTTTAGCTGTGTGTATGGCTGTAGCTACTATGATCAAGACTGGAAGATAATCAGAACTATCAGCACATAGTACAATATTAGTACTGGATACTGCAGCTACGTTAGTGATTACACTTACATAATTAACTGTTTAGCAATTATGTTGTTCTAGTCTGTTGGTATAAAAGGGGGAAAATGTTGATGCACTTAACTGATTAATAAAACTAGATGTCTGCTGCTATGTACAAAACATGGCTGTCATTAAAAAAAACAAAAAACTAAGCAGTGACGATTTGTGATTATTCAACCAAGTTTCAGGAGACGCCTACAGTCGGTACTTGAAAGTTGGAACCCTTTAGTAGAATTTCCTATATTTCTTATGCATAAATATGACCTAAAACATTCATCAGATTTTTCACACATGTCCTAAAAGTCGAAAGGACCTAGTAAACAAACAAACAAAAAAAAGTATGTGAACCTCTAGGATTAGCAGTTAATTTGAAGGTGAAATTAGTCAGGTGTTTTCAATCAGTGTGATGACAATCAGGTGTGAGTGGGCCCCCCGTTTTATTTAAAGAACAGGGATCTATCAAAGTCTGCTCGTCACAACACGTTTGTGGAAGTGTATCATGGCACGAACAAAGGAGGTTTCTGAGGACCTCAGAAAAAGTTGTTGATGCTCATCAGGCTGGAAAAGGTTACAAAACCATCTCTAAGAGTTTGGACTCCACCAATCCACAGTCAGACAAATGGAGGAAATCCAAGACCATTGTGACCAACAAAGATCACTCCAAGAGCATGGCGTGTAATAGTTGATTAGGTCACAAAGGACCTCAGGATAGTTTCTATGCAACTGAACGCCTCTCTCACATTTGCTAATGTTAATGTTCATGAGTCCACCATCAGAAGAACACTGAACAACAATGGTGTGCATGGCAGGGTTGCAAGGAGAAAGCCACTGCTCTCCAAAAAGAACATGTTTGCAGTTTGCTAAAGATCACGTGGACAATCCAGAAGGCTATTGGAATAATGTTTTGTGGATGGATGAGACCAAAATAGAACTTTTTGGTAAAATGAAAAGGCATATGTTTGGAGAAGGAAAACACTGCATTCCAGCATAAGAACCGTATCCCATTGTGAAACATGGGGTGGAGTATCATGTTGGGAAGTGTTTGTTGCAAACTGGCCAGAACGGCTTGCCACCCTGATGGAACAATGAATTCTGAATTATATCATAGAATTCTAAAGGAAAATATCAGGACATCTTCCATGAACTGAATCTACAAGAAGAAGGTGGGTCATGCCAGCAAGACAATGACCCTAAGCACACAAGCCGTTCTACCAAAGAATGGTTAAAGAAGAATAAAGTTAATGTTTTGGAATGGCCAAGTCAAAGTCCTGACCATAATCCCATCGAACTGTTGTGAGCAGTTAATGTGAGGAAACCCACCAACATCCCAAAAGTAAAGCTGCTCTGTACGGAGGAATGGACTAAAATTCCTCCAAGCTGGTGTGCAGGACTGATCAACAGTTACAGGAAACGTTTAGTATATAATAATGATCAGGGCACAAAGATGAACCAGCAGGCAGAGAGACAAACCACAATACAGCCAGATGGCCTGGAGCTCCTTATAAGCACCATGCTGATAATACACAGGTTGGAACTCGGCTTCACTGCATGCAAACCCTGTGTGGATTGCGGGACAGTTGTGGCACTGGAGCAGATTGTGGACATTACTTGCTTCACAATGGAACATTTTTCCCACTAGCAGGGATGACCGTTCTCAGACTGGCCTTGTTCATCATTAAATTGACACAGACACAGAAGTATCAATAAACCAGTGCAGAGTGGCTGAAGATGTGAGGTAACAACAGCACAGTCTACGTTATCTTGGCTGTTTAGTTAACACCACTACACTACAGAATCCCATTTAGCTTTGATATAAAATATATGGTTACGTATAACGCACAATTTCAATTTAAAAAAAATAAGTAAATAAAAATCCACACTGAGGCACTCTTACACGTTCAACATGCTCCAAAGCCCCAGTGACAAACCCAGGCCTAACGATTTCAGTTTAGCAACGCAGTCCGAACCAAACTCGACCTAAACACACAAGCTCACCGAGCAAAAACAGAAGCTAGGTTCTGCCCTGTGGTGCACCTCTCCACAAGACAAAAACTAATTTGTACCAATTATTCATTCATTCATTCATTTTCAAACCTGCTTAATCCAATTCAGGGTGTGCAGGGAGTTGGAGCCTAACCGGTAGCACAGGGCAGGACTCAACCCTAGTCAGGACTCCAATGAAATGCAGGGCATATACACAAACATGCACACATTGGGACACTAGCGAGAGACCAATTACACTCCATGTAATCCAGTTACAGGTATGCACTGTTCAACTATAATCCAATCAACATCCATTCATTTTACCGACCGAGGTCGTAACAATTCTAACAAAATACAATAAAAAATAAAAATCAATCTTTTAACTCTGGATGCTATGGCGGGAAACAGCTGGTCATATTTAAAAAAGGTTTAGCATGTGTATTTTAATTGCCATAAATATTAATGCCATACTTTGACAGTTTGTTTACATTTTTATTTATTTTTATGAACATCAACTTACCTTGCATGAACTAGTTGCATAAGTAGAAACTACATTTCAGATGACACTTTTAGATGTAATTTTCACTTCCAAGAAGAGACGTGAAATGGAAACTTTTGTACTCTGCTTAAAGGTTTAAAAGGGTTTAAAAGGTGATCTTGCATTGCCCGTTCTGGAAATTATTGTCTCTTCAAATGGACTCATTCCCTCTTGGTTGTGTACAGCCAGCAAATAATGTTTATTTACATTTATATTCAATTGTGCACATTTATATGTTGGTTCTACAGTGTGCGTGATTGTAGACGTGCGATTGTTCTGTACACTGTCATGTTTTTGAACAGTTTGATGGTGGATTTGATGACTGAAGTGCAATAAGTGCAGAAGACGAATAAATCCATCCACAACTGAAATGTACATTATATTACTGTATATTTACATTACAGTAGCAGAAATAGACTAGGCAACTAAGGTAATGTTCCTCTTTAAACGGCACATTACTGATATATCAATACCTTTCAAGACCATTGTAACTCATTTTAAGACCCAACCTACAGCTTTAGGTCTGTCACAATGACTGATAACATAAAATTACACAGAGACCTGCAGCTAAGTGTTCAACACACCTGCATCCTGAGAGTTAAGCACCTCCAGGGCATGCATCATGGCACTGGCAAATACGTTGGCGTCCTCCTTGCTGCCAAAGTTAAGGCCGTACACCTGCCGTGCATCGCGCCACTGGTGGAAGGTCTGTGTTGCCTGGTTATATTTCAGTCCCTTGGGAATGGCACAGTTTATCACCACCTGGGGAGAAAAACAAGAAACAGTGAATAGCGTTTAAGGTTTCATAAGATTATTACAAAGATAAAGATTTGCCAAGATTTGATACTAGAGACCAGGTTACAATAAAAACCATTTTAAACTTAGGAAAAGAAACATGCTGAACTCTGATGAACTCTGACTCATGAACGAACAGCAAAGCAGTCCTGGCTGCATGCAGAGAACCCTTTAATCACATCTGTGGCTCAGCACAATGCATTGTACAACAACAATACATGAATTGGTGTCAGCGATTTGTGGTATCTGACATAACTAGAACCAGATAACACAGCAATCCCCACTTTTTATTGTGCTTTAAATGTTTAGGATACAACCCAGTAAGTATAATTGGCCTGTTGGTCACAAACCTTTAACGTTGGGCTTAATAAACACACTGCCAACTCCAGAAGAGCAGGAAACGGAGTCATTAAAACTAAAAACTAAAAATACACATAAAAAAACCCCAAAAGGCCACGTGCAAGGGAAGGACTGGTTAACACCACACAGCTGGAAGCTCGATGTACTAAGCAACACAGGTGATCATGGAGAAAAACACCATTCATCAGAGATCAAGCCTGTTAAAAGCAGCATTAGCTTAAACTTCAGTGTCCTGGAAACCATTAAGGACTGGGCAGTACAGCTGGATACTAAGCAACAGCTTTCTGGGAATCCTCATGTACTTTGCTTTACCACCCATGTTAGAAACACTCCGTTCACTTCCCCAGAATCTTCTTCAGATATTTGGCTGATGAGGGCCTAATACCACCAAATGATTCAAGAGACTTCAAGTTAGTGCTCTAGTATTTTGACATTTTTGCAAAACTAAGTCCAAGTGGCAAAGAAACAGCCTTGCTCACCACGTCTGAATTTTGTTGTACAAATGCATTTCAATTTTATTACCATTTTATTACTCATCATCTAATTCATTCCAGAAGGCTTGTCGAGAACCAAAAACAACGAGTACCAAGCAAATTTTTTCCCATAAGGAATAATGTAAACTGAATTAATCTGTTCCAGATCCCCAGAAAATCCACACTGCATAAGGCATTATATGCATTAATGGAGTTGTATTGCACATGTGCTGCCTGATTTACGAAGGGGATACGTTCCAACAAAACCATCATAAGCTAAATGTATCATGAACCGAGTTTAATATAGTCTATAATTATCGTTTAAAACACTTATACACTACGGAAGATTATTTTATAATAAAGTGTTGAAAAACTCATGCAATTTAGTGAGTAATGGATTTGAAGTGAAAGGGCAAAAGCAAAACACTTACTCTATGCTAAGCTAACTGCAGCCTGACAGTGATGCGAAGGATTAAGTTCATGATTTCCTTTCGGGTTGGCTGTAATCATCAACCTTTCTAGGATCCATGAAGACTTATTTGCACTAAGAATGCAGTACTGTAGAGGTAAAAATAAAGAAAAACATAGCAGAGATCTGCACTGTCAGAGCTACTGTGAACTGAATTGTGAATCGTGTTTCAGCTAAAACAAGTCGTGTGACTCATTCAAGTTGACTCCAAAGTGGTCAAGAACCGAGGTACCACTGTACAATGTTTTCACTCACCAGATATATTTTATCTATACTTACACACAATGCCTGACAAAAAAAATAAAGAAAAAGAAAACTATTGTCCCTTGGAATCAAATAAGCAAACACTCAAGAGCTTTTGACGAACTAATTACTCTAGTTCAAGTGGCAACACTTCTTTTAACCCTAACTGATGGAGTGTGTAGCTTCCCATGCCTCAAGACATGTCCTATGGTCATAGAAAAGATGTCACTGAATCAAAATTAATTCAGAATGCAGTTTCTGCTTAATGTCTATAATCAGAATCCCATCATAAAGTCATAATATTGTAAACTAACACACTACAATCCGGGGAGCACCAGTACTGAACTAACCAATTGGGTTAAGAACTGTCCAATGCATTATTAAAAAAAACTTGATTGAACGCCAATCTCGTGGGGGGAACTTTCACCATGTTTAATAGTCAAAGTAAGAGAATTTCCAAATGCACAATAAGAGGACAGCTCACAGGATTGGGACCAAACATCTGTGTGGTCATAAGAAAGCCATTTGTTAGGCAAATTTTTAATTATTTTGCTCGGGAGCATAAAGATTGAATTCTGGAGCAATGGAAAAAGGACAGAAGATCTGAGGCCAATTTCACCCTATTCCAGAGAGACAAACTCATCTGGGGTAAGAAGGGAAGCCACAGAAGAGATCATGCATAGTGCACACTGTAGAGGATCTGAAGGCAGTGCTATCGTCTGGGGTCGCTTCAGTTGGTCAGGCCTAGGCTCAGTCAGGGTATGTGGCAATTAGGGATGCACCAAATATTCGCCAACCAAATAAATGAAAAAAAATGTATAGCAAACAATCAAGTTTTTGTTGGTGCGATCAAATCGCAACCTTTTTAAATAAATATTGGAATATTTACGAAACAAGATCTTGACCTGAATGCGCTAGCGCTTTACCGAGTGTTCATCGGGTCTGTCTCATTACCTAGCGAGTGCCCTTGCTGCCTACTTTCTATGGGGGGGGGGGGGAGCTCTTGTAAAGCTTCCTAACCAACACTGGAACCCTAAGACTGGTTTATGAGACAGCCTACGGTGTCACCGATTGTTTACACCATCTGCATGAACACTAGCAAAGTTTTATAGGTCTGTATTCTAGTCTTTGCCGTTTAACAAAATGAAATTTGTTTTTCATGGCATTCTTGTTTTAGGACAAATCATTATTTTCTTATTCAAAAAAAACATTGCAAGTTAGGTGTAAAAAGTCATTACTAAATATTTTGTCCAGTGCAGAGGTCAATTTCAGGAAAGAACCATTAGTTTGAGTTTCCTTTAGGTTAGACAGCACTCAGGTACTGTAATGAACTGCTCCTGTTTAAGTTTGTTCAGGTACAAATTTTCATTTCAGTGCATCCCTAGTGACAATACAATAAATTCAGCCAAGTGCCTGAATGTACTCAATGAACTCATACTCAGAGAATGATGATGCCATGATTGATCAGGCTGAAATTGTGAGTGTGGTTCTGGGAGCTTAAGCAATCATTTTCATACATGATTTGGCTACCACCAACTCTTTGGGATGCATTACAGAAGACTTTTTATGGAATGGTTCGACTATCCCGTCGTCAATACAAGATCTCAGCCAAAAATCTCAGACATCACCAACTTCTTGTATTGTTTTTATGTGTCCTGTAACATAATAATGAATAAAAATAAGCCTTCTCAATAAACAGTACCAAAAAAAACTGCCTTGTTCATATAATTTAATTGCTGACCGGTGGTTAAAGAGTGCAGATTTGTGATTGTAACAGTAGAAAGGTCAAACGTGTTGGAGCGATGAAAGATGACTCTGCATTCTATTGAGAGGAACAAAGTGCTGTGCTGTTTGTGATGCTCCCACACTGTACCTCCCTGTATCTGTAAAAGCTGTAGAAGGACTCCTCAAAGACAATTCGATTAAAAACTGATTGCTACAAACACAAAAACAGACTTCATTATGCTGTTGGTCTGTAAAACTTCACCACAAGCATCCTAAGAGCTAAAGCCAGCTATTTATGTCTATGAGGAAGAACTTGGGCTAGCTTGTGAGAGATTCATTTTTCCTACCTGAGGAGAAGTAGCAGCTTGGGAGATGTGAATAATTCCAATACTTGAAGCTCTAAGACACTTTAATGTATTCTGCAGGTGCCAGCAGGTACCAGCTTGTGACTGACAAACATTGCAAGCATATAATGGAAGAGGGGAGCTGTGTGTCTGTACTTTCTCACCATGGGTAAGTAAATATGTCCGTATGTGACTGACTGTGACATAACCAACCGCTGCTTTACGTTTGTATGACGAAATATACACTCACCGATCACTTTATTAGGTACACCTCCTTGTTTCGACACTCACTGCACATTTTATCAGTTCCACTTACCATAGAGAAGCACTTTATAGTTCTACAGTTACATACCAGAGTCCATCTGTCTACATACTTTGTTATCCCTTTTACTTGGTTCTTTACTGGTCAGGACCCCCACAGGACCAGCACACCACCACATTGTCACTGCAGTGTTGAGATTGATCCACCACCCAAACAGTACCTGATCTGGTGGTGGTCCTGTGGGGGTCCTGATCCTTAGAGGACAGAGCAAAGGGGACTAACAAGGTAGAGAAACAGATGCATCTATATGGTGGTCTGTGAACCCATTGTCTTGAACTCGAACACAGTGGTACCTCGGTTCTCGATGTTAATTCATTCCAGAAGGCTTGTCAAGAACTGGAATTGATGACTACTGAACAAATGTTTCCCATAAGGAATAATGCAACTGCAATTAATGTGTTCCAGACTCCCAGAAAATCCACACTGTCAGTCTAAGATAAGTAATGATATGAAAGTCAATGTTAAACTCTTACATTAATATAGTTGGCCAAAATCATTAAGACAAAGCTTATTTTTATAAATAATAAAGTGCTGAAAAACAATGTCATTTACTAAATAATGGCTTGAAAGTGAAACGTAAAAGCAAAACACACTACTGGTGAACTCTGGGCGCTAGCACAGCTGCTAATGCTAACTGCAGCCTGTGATCTGGAGGATACAGTTCCTGTCTCTCTTTCAGTTGGCTGTCAATACAGTACTGAATCGTAAATCAAGTTTTGGCTGAAACAAGTCACACAGCAGACTCATACAACTTTAAGCAAGTGTGTCAAGTTCATTTGAACAAATTTAAATGCTGCCATCCAAACCTCGGTGCACACCAAACACGAGATCCCTGAAAAGCTGGGTCTCGCTCCTCTTCCAAACAATTTCTGGTTCGGTTTCATTGATGTATGAATGCACCATGGACCAAAGATACAAAAGGACAGAACACTCAAGCATAAGTTTCTTTTCAGAATAAGCAAGTTGCCGCCTTTTATGTGCAAAACGCAGGTGGTTCTGGTGCCGTTTTGATTGATTTATTTATTGGTAGGAGCTCTTTGAGAGTTATCAGCTGGTAGAAATACCAGCACAACAATAAAACTCACAAACGCTATTAGCCCTGCACACAGCATTGCTGTAGAAGCCTGTCTGTGGCAGATGAATGAATCAGCAGCGTTATTGGTGAAAGCCCTTTGTCAGATATTGTCCGTGGTGGTGACAGTGATCTGCAGCTGGACCTTAATCTTATGGCAAGATCAAACTAGAAAGCTCAGAATTTCATAACTACTGGAATGACCATATGACCAATGGACCATTGCCGTGGTCTCAGCTACCCTTGGCATCAGTATTGACATGGCATCCAGTGATTGGTTAATAACCACTGTGCTCCTTAATCAAAAACTAATTAACATTTTCTGTTTTCTCTCTCCGAGCTTTTGTTTCCGGCAGTTCCGGCCCCACACATGATGTAACATCTGATGGGCTCCACTGTGCATAATTCACATTTTATATTCGACCATGACTCCATGACTTTTATTTTTCGCTCTTAGATTATCATCAACCCGGGCCACTTAATGTCGATGTCTACTCACATCTATTCGAACTTGAACTCCATGACTTGAAGTTCCCCTTAGATTTTATCAATCTACGCCCCCAAAGGAGGTTGGGTCCCTTTTGAGTCTTGGTCCTCTCCAAGGTTTGCTTCCTAGAACTAGGGAGTTTTTTCCTTGCCACTGTCGCCCTAGGCTCGCTCAATTTGGGATGGACGTAGTTATTATGAGAGCTAATTTAAACTTGTAAGTTTGCTTTGAGACAATGCCTCCATTGTAAAATCGCTATATAAATAAATCTGACTTGACTTGACTACCATATCTGTATTTTTGACCGTTTGACATTTGCATGAGTATTTATAGTATAATTCCTACAAACAAAAATGCATGTCTCATCGAAAAATAGGTCACAAAATAATCAGAATGACAATAATTCTGATAAATTATTTAGCTACTTATTGATAAAATGAAGCACTGCCTTAGCACTAGTCATTTTCGTTAATGCGCTGGACGTGCAGCGAGAAGTAATAACCTACTCTCCAAATCAACACAGTGTTTGTGGGAGCTGTAACAGAG
Source organism: Ancistrus triradiatus (assembly GCA_025084515.1). Lineage (NCBI taxonomy): Eukaryota > Metazoa > Chordata > Actinopteri > Siluriformes > Loricariidae > Ancistrus > Ancistrus triradiatus. Next base: position 80,377 of record JAJAGP010000991.1, read on the forward strand.
CAGGTCCTACGTCAATTACCTGGGTTTTATTTTGCTTGCAGTGTCTAATCCGCTTGGTCACTCTTCCTGTTTTTCTCCCTCAAATCTGCTGCTGTAGTCCTGGTATAACAGGAGGTTGTCAAGGTAAACACCGCTGCGTTGTCAATGGTGATGACAGACGCTGAAATGGCAGTTTACCTCTAACTTTGCCAATATCATAAAGTATACCGACACAAAAAGCCGATGTGGTCTTTCCTTCCGGTAATAACTGCTCAGAAATTTTGTTTGTTGCTTTGTAATATTCATTTTCATAACACTGTTTTTAAATTTTTCCACCCAGCCAAAGTGGCCACTTGTAAAACGAAAACAAACTCTGACGGACGCTAAAATTTATGAAGCAGTGTTTTTTCATTCCCATTCGCTTTGTTATTAGCTGCTTAAATCCTGGACAGGGTGCGGAAAACAGGTGTCTAAGCGTTATAACATCCGCAAATGATTTATTTTTCATAAAAAATACCCCGCTTTGGGCGAAAATGTGCAATGCAATGAAAGTCCACAGGGCGTACTAACATTTTGGGACTACAAAGATTTTCCATGAATCCGGCCACTACAAAAAACTGTTTTAAGGAACGATTTACGGCACAATTCGAATCTGCCCGCGTTTCATTAACGAGGCCCAAAATGTGGTCATACCAAATACTGAGTTTGATTTAGATTTATATTTTGTTAATTCACTTTGCTTTTTGTTTAATTGGCAAAAATAGACAATTTTTTTTTGAGAAAATAAACAATACATTTGTTTGAAGAATTCTTACTTTGCAGCATTTTCCCCACACCTGCTTAAAACATTTGCCAGACATCCATCCATCCCATCCTCCATCCATCCATCCATACGTCTAAACTCACCCAAGCCCTGTTTCCGGCTAAGTTGCCAAACTCGCCTCTCACCAAAAATAATGAGGTTAAAAAAATAGAACAAATTGAACATCCTACCTGACGCTGATTTACAGAGCAGTCCGCGTATCGTACAATCACATTTACAATGCAAATGTTTTCTATCCATTTATGCAAAGATTTCCGTGATGACCATTTGTTCCTTTGTATGTCCTTAATGGATTAAGGTTAGTACTTTGACTTGGCCATTCCAAAACTTCACTTCATTCTTCTTAAAACCGTTCTCTCTGGTAGAACCACTTGTTGCTTAGGGTCATTGTCTGGCTGCATGATCCCCACCTTCTCTTGAGATTCAATTCAGTTCACTGACAGATGTCCTGAATTTTCCTTTTAGAATTATATGATGGTAAGCATCCCTGCCACAGTTGCAGAAAACGGGCCCAAACCATGATCTACCAACCACAACCATAGTCTCACAGATGGGATCGGTCTTTATGCTGGAATGTGCATGTTTTCCTTTCCATTCTTCCACACACCATTCTTCCAATACCTTCGGGTTTGTCACACTGACCTTTGCAAACTCCAGATGACAGCAATGTTCTTTTTTGGAGAGCAGTAGCTTTCTCCTTGCAACCCTGCCAAGCACATCATTGTGTGTTAAGTGTTTTTCTGATGGTGGACTCATGAACATTAGCCAATGTGAGAGAGGCCTTCAGTTGCTGAGAAGTTACCCTGGGGTCCTTTGTGACCTCACCGTCTATTACACACCTTGCCAAGTCCAAACTCTTTAGAGATGGCATTGTAACCTTTTCCAGTCTGATGAGCATCAACAACTCAAGTTCCTCAGAAATTTTATTTGTGCCATGATACACTTCCACAAATGTGTTGTGAAGAACAGGCTCTCATAGATCCCAGTCCTTTAAATAAAACAGGGTGCCCACTCACACCTGATTGTCATCCCATTGATTAAAACGGCCCAGTATAAAGTGGTCAGCTCTTCAGACTAAAAAGTCGGATGGGGGACTTGCATGTCCAAATTTCAAATTATATCACTGGGCATTCGTACTAAAGAGTCTTAGATATTGGTGGGAGGCGGATAAAGCTTCCTCATGGAAAAATATAGAACAAGAGTTGATAGCGCCAGTAAAGTTGAAGGACTTCCTCCACATAGGCGTGTCTACCAAAAAATACGGCTTGTATTATGGTCCAATTCTAACCCATACCCTCCAAGTGTTTAGAGCGGTAGAAAAGTTTATAAAATGTGATAGTCGTTGGTTCAGCTCGTCGCCAATATGGAATAATCATCACCACCTACTGGGGAAAAACCATTCATTAACAAACCTGGGAGGCATAAAGGTGTTTTCACTCTCCGGACGTCAACGGGCTAATGTATCCTTCGCTTCGAAGAACTGGGTTTTTCCAGTAAACTTGATAAACACTCCCCTTTTTTCTACTTTTTAGACTGAGGTCAGCGGGTAAAAGTCTATGGGGTTCCTTTCCTTGGGGGACGGCTAAAGGACCATCCCATTATAAGTTGGATACATATAGCTCCACATAGTCTCATAATACTATTATACACTAAAGTTCCCGGAGAAATGTCTGCATACAGCAGGAATGAAGGCATGGGATAGGCACGTTTAAGAACTGGGACAATCATTAAAGGGGATGCAATTTGGCACAAATGGTTTGAGAGGTCGTCAAAAAAACCCAAATCATCAGTAATACCACTTGAAATTCTGTCACAGCCATACAATTACAACACCAGAATAAGACCATTTAAGGGATGGCCCAGACCCTATTGTCATTCTGCCCCCATGGACCATTGGCTCCTTCAACATATGGTTGGGGAATGTCCAGGGATTCTTTGGTGGTGTGGAGAAAGGGTTACTGATACTCTGGGGATCTTCTATGGGGCTGGCAATTACCTATGACCCCCCTCGTATACCTCTGAACTATGATTTCTCACTTGTTTCTCTTTTGGAAAGCGCACCAGAATATGTAAGCAGGCTTGACAGCAGCTAAAAAAGGTTGTGGCAACGCTGGAAACCCCCTCCGATATTTCACTACTCACTGGCTTTGGGACTTCTTGGACATCTCCTACATGGACTATCATCAGCAAGGACCAAATGTTGCAAACTGAACACAACCTCAATGTGGACCAATCTAATAACCAACCAAAGACCTTCTGTTGAACTAAGAAAAATTGACCTGGATTTTCTGGGACAACCATACCCGCGGTGAGAAGAAAATTAGGGGGAGGTGGTAGGTTTTGGGATACTAATACTGCTAATATCAGAAGTTCACTACTTTTGCCACTCATAATATTAATACTGGATCATTTTCCTCAATAAATAAATGACCACGTATATATGTTTTCTCATTTGTATAACTCTAACTGGGTTCTTGCCTCTTTTAGGACTTGTGTAAAATCTGATGATGTTTAAGTCCATGTTATGCAGAAATTAGCAAAATTCAAAGCGTTACAAACTTTCAAACACCACTGTAGCCATACTGTCCACGTGCTAAGACAAGGGTGCAGTACGTCACTTTTAAAAAACTTTTTAAGTCAGTCTCTCCTAATTCCTATACCTACGCATGCATCAACTACTTTAACTACTTTCAAAAACACAGCTTCTAAAAGATGCATTATTCTTGGCTTGTCCTGAAACCATCCCAGCTAATAATTCTGCACAGTGTGCAAGTTGTCATTTACAACTACAAATTCCCTGGTTTATTGATAATGTAACACAGGATTCTAGTTCAGGCAAGTTCCTGCTGATGAGAAGCTTATTCGACCTTTGTTATTTCACATTCCATGACGCCGTCATGGATGAAAGGAAAAGCATCCCAAAAGATGTACATAACATTCATGAATTGATACAGACACGCGAGGAGCACAAGTTTTACATTGGGGTGGGGGGATTTTCTGTTTGTAGAAGTTACTTGAAAAGCCTGTCTGGACTGTCAATTATAGATCACAGGTGGAATTTTAACAATTTCTACTTCTACTGCGTTATAAAAGGAGGGTTTAGTCCATAAATAGGCAAGCTACCGCCGCTACATAGAGGAGTATGGAAAACCAAGAACTGAAGTGCCAAGCACAGGGGAAGCGTCCCTTAACACAAGCACACATGGGCCAGCAACCTTTCTCTTCTCTGCAGGGACGCCACACCACCTTGCGTCTGTGGCTAATTCTCAGGTATACAGTGGTACCTCGGTTCTCGACCACTTCGGAACATTGTCTGCTTAATATTCAGCATGCTTGCTTAAACTGGTATGAGTCGAGCCAAAAAACGATGCATGAGTCACGATTCAGTACACAGCAATTCAGGTTCATAAAAGCCATCAGAAGATCTCTGCCATTTTTATTGTGTTCTCCTTTCTCTTTTTGCATCTACAGTACTGTATTTGGTGCAAATAAGTCTCCATGGGACCTAAAAAGATTAGTTTATAAGAGCCAACCGAAAGCAAAACAGGAACTGAATGCTCCAGAACACAGGGTGCAGCTATGCTAGCGCCTGGAGTTCATCAACAGAGTAAGTGTATTGCTTTTACTTTTCATTTTCAATCCGTTACTAAATAAATTACCTGAGGTTTTTTTTCTCAACATTTTATTATAAACTAAGCTTTGTGTTAATGATTTTGGCCAGCTATAGGTAAGTGTGTTTTAAATATTAACCTACTTATCATAGTATCCTTTCCATATCTCAGCTGTGATATAGTATAGATCACTCTACCAAACACTCGTTAAACACCTCAGTTCATGATAGACTTAACTTATGATGGGTTTGTCGGAACATCTCCCCTTCGTAAATCAAGGAGCACCTGTACAATACAATTCCATACAATTATTCCTTACGGGAAACATTTGCTCGGTACTCAACGTTTTCGGTTCCCAACAAGCCTTCTGCAACAAATTAATGACAAGAACCGAGGTACCACAGTATTTTGTAACATGCAGTTTGCAGTCAGCATCTTATGTTAATACTAACTGAAGCTTAACTTGTAGCTTTGAATCGTTCATCAAATGTAATGTGCTCATCTGTGTTTGTGCTGTTTTATAGTTTCCGTCATTTATATACAGTCTTCGTGCATTATGTTTCTAGTTTCTTTTTATTGTTATTACTTTTGTTTGAAGTATTCTATTGTGAAGCACTTCGTAGCTTTATCTTAGAAATAAATGCTATAAAAGTTTACTTGCATAGTAATTGAGGTTTTTAAAAGAAACAACATTTCCACCTAAGCACTGGGAATTGTAGTCAAGTAAGTAAGTAGTTAAATTTTACTATCTAGGAAACAGCATCAGTACTAAATGCTACACTATTTCACCTACACAATGCTGTTTCATCGAGTTGTGTATTTAAGGTCAGATGCAAGTCTGAAACTCCGTTTCAAGTCAGATCAACAAAGTTTATTGCTAGCAGCATAAATGTCTTGCCCAACACACAAAACAAGTCTTTTTTTCAATTGGATCTTTGCCTCATCTAGGACTCAGTTTGTCAGAAGTGTGATGTGGCAACCAAGTCTAGCATCACCTCGGATGTTCAAACTCAAGTAGTGTTGAGTGGTATACCGCTTTATGTGGTATATCGAGTTTTAATTTTCTGCACGGTATGAGTTTCATGTAACACCATACCATAGCACAGCAGAAACAACAGCTATAACGCGTCGGGCAGGAAACAATATAATACTGTTCACTTCCAGAAATGCTACAGAATGCTGCGTACAACAGAATCGGCAAACAGCGTTCTCGGTACAACTTGTTAGCTAGCCGGGTAGCATATCATACAGTATAGCATAGCATAGCATAGCATAGCATAGCATTACAGTCTGTTAACAGCTGGGAGAGGCTCCGTTGCTATGGTAGATTAAAGAACAGAAAACAAATGGAGGATACTGAAACTAAAGAAGAAATGGCTCTGTCTGCAGTTTGGAAGTTTTTTGGTTTTAAAAAAAATCCGACACAGACCAAAAAGAAAAATGTTGCAAAGTTTGTCGAGCCACTGGTGGTAATGCTAGCAACTTACTATCACTTCAGCAGAAACGTGCATTGGAATACCAAGAATGTATTCAATTATGGTTGTTGGATTCAGTGCCATTAACCAGTAGTGATAGAGAAACAGTGAAGCCAAAGGCTCAGATATCACTTGAAGAGGCATTTGAGGCAGTGCATATTACAGGAAAAGGAAGCGGATGCAGTTCCAATCCAGTTGAGAGACATCGGTTCAGAGCAATGATTAAAACACTGATTTGTGTTTAGCGCTTAAAAAAAAAAAAAAAAAATTATCATATTTGAATGTGTAGTGTTATCTAGCATATTTAGCACCAGAGGGTCTAAAGTGGGTGCAAAATCAATTTGTAGCAGAATCAAAGGGAAGACTGTAGTGGTGGAACGGTGCTGATGTACAGATACTTGTGATGTTTTACATCATTAGCAATTTAGTGCCAGTACGTTCAGCCATGCACACATCTAGTTTGCCCTTAAGCTATGTCCTATACACAGACTGCATTGTGATCCTCAGGTCAGTAAGTAGCAAAGCCGTTTTCCTTTGTCTGCCTTAAGGTTTTTTCACACCACTCACAGGCTTTACTCACAAAGCATAGTAAGATCAAGTAAAATCAACATGCATTTGAATGAAATCCTGCAGTGACAAAGCATTTTTGGATTCAATGGACAAATGTACTAAAGAAAAAGATTTCATATGATGAAGACATTTGTGTAGATCAGTATACAACTGATCTAAATAACCACAGAGACCTGTGGTTACTAAAACAACATGGCAGTTACATAAAAGTTGTTCAGTTCTGATCTGATTCCAATACACAACTGCCAACATTGATACAAGAGCTCTTTTTTACTTTAATATTATCATTATTATTGTTAATATTATGTTTCGGATTACGTCATGAGGCTGAAACAGACCCCAAAACACTTTAGAAGAGCAAAAAAAAAAAAAAAATCTAAACTAAACACTATTTGGTACCTGGCTCCAAGTGCTCCAAGTGCAAATCCAACATTTTCCACTACAGATAGTGGTTGGTCATGAAGTATAATGAAGTTGAGCAACCTCTCTGTAATCCCTTTAGCATTTGGGTTATCTGCAGGAAGTTTATCGAGTTTCTGGAAAGCATCAGTGAGAATCTGTTGCCTGTTGGTGCTTTTCTGTTAGCTACCATGAACTCCTGGTACATACTCACATGAAACCGATGTAGGTGCTTGATTAAACTGGTTGTATTGTATGGCGCAACCGTACTTCCACCAATCAGCACACTCGCTTTACACACATACTGTCTTGCAGTATGTAGCGGTCTTGCTTTTCGATGTTTCCAGACTTTAATGCCTTCTAATAAACAACAACTAATGTTATTTGCTCATTCAGTTACAGACTGAATGTGGGTTCATGGTAACATGTGGAATGGAATGTGGATCAATGTGTTTCATGTTATGTTATGACTATACAGGCATCGACTGCAATTTTCTAGGCTGATTCTGACATCAATTTATATATACACAGTGGGGTAAAAAAGTATTATTAGTCAGCCACTGATTGTGCAAGTTCTCCTACTTAGAAAGATGATAGAGGTCTTCAACTATGAGAGACTAAATAAGAAAAACAAAATCCAGGAAATCACACTGTAGGATTTTTAAATAATTTAATTGTAAATCATGGTGGAAAATAAGTATTTGGTCACCCTCAAACAAGCAAGATTTCTGGCTCTCACAGACCTGTAACTTCTGTCTTCTGTCTTCCACTCGTTACCTGTATTAATGGCACCTGTATGACCTCATTATCTGTATAAAATACACCTGTCCACAGCCTCAAACAGTCAGACTCCAAACTCAAATTGTTGAAGGACACCAGGAAGAAAACTGTAGACCTGTACCAGGCTGGGAAGAGTGAATCTACAATAAGCAAGCAGGTTGGTGTGAATAAATCAACTGTGGGAGCAATTGTATGAAAATGGAAGACATACAAGACCATTGATAATCTCCCTCAATCTGGGGCCCCACGCAAGATCTCATCCCGTGGGGTCAAAATGATCATGAGAACGGTGAGCAAAAATCCCAGAACTACATGGAGGGACCTGATGAATGACCTGCAGAGAGCTGAGAATATCATGTGGTCAGATGAAACCAAAATAGAACTTTTTGGTAAAAAGTCAACTCGTCGTGTTTAGAGGAAGAAGAATGCTGAGTTGCACCATACCTACTGTGAAGCATGGGGGTGGAAACATCATGCTTTGTGGCTGTTTTTCTGCAAAGGGGACAGGACGACTGATCCGTGTTAAGGGAAGAATGAACATGGCCATGTGAGATTTTAAGCCAAAACCTCCTTCCATCAGTGAGAGCATTGAAGATGGAACGTGGCTGGGTCTTCCAGCATGACACTGATCTCAAACACACCGCTCGGGCAACGAAGGAGTGGCTCCGTAAAAAGCATTTCAAGGTCCTGGGGTGGGCTAGTCAGTCTCCAGACCTCAACCCCATAGAAAATTTGTGAAGGAAGTTGAAGGTCCGTGTTCCCCCAAAACATCACTGCTCTAGAAGAGATCTGCATGGAGGAATGGGCTAAAATACCAGCTACAGTGTGTGTAAACCTGGTGAAGACGTTTGACCACTGTCATCGCCAACAAAGGTTATGTTTTATTGAGAATTGAATTGAACTTTTGTTATTGACCAAATACTTATTTTCCACCATAATTTACAATTAAATTCTTTAAAAATCCTACAATTTGACTTCCCGGATTTTTCACATTTTGTCTCTCATAGTTGAAGTGTACCTATGATGAAAATTACAGACTCGCAGCTTTCTAAGTAGGAGAACTTGCACAATCAGTGGCTGACTAAATACTTTTTTGCTCCACTGTATTTATATAGGCCAATTTCCGATTTTCTTTCTGTCCAAGAATTGTAAATGACAGCAAACACAAACTATTGCTAAAGATAGCAGGAGCTGTTGGCTCATACCTGGCTTTTGTCTCTCACCAGCTTTACTTCTGTGCTGTTTTCCACACAAATATAAATCACTGTAAACGTGATCACATTGTACTTTATTACGGACGTGATAAAAGCCTTTTACCAGTTAGTGCAAGGATACAAGTACAAGCAAAGACGCTTAACTGCAACTCACCCCAAAGGTAGCAGCGTACACCAAGTCATACATACTGTAAGCCACTGAATGCAGTCAAAACACACTCTTACACTAAATCCCGAACATAAATGTAACAACCCAATTAAGAACATGTACACAAAACAGATCACAAACGCACAAGAATCCAAATATAAACAGGCCATCAAGCCGTGCGCTAAACGTTGCGACCGGGAAACAAAAACAGAGCGGCTGAGCATTAACTGTTTAAGTTTAAAGCTCCTTATACACATTAACTGAATTCTGAATTAACATTAGTCAGAGCACTGTGCTGTTCATGATGTGGCTGTGTTTGTGCATCAGAAGGGCACAAGTGTAGGTTAAATGTGATCAGCACAGTCTCTTATGAGAGACTGATCAGTCAATCACCGGTCACAGCCGATCACGGTGAAAACCAACCGATTCCAGTCACCGGCTTATCGATCGATCTCTAGTTACGATAAAAAATGGCAGGTTCATGTTCCAGCACAAACTTCAAACTGGAAGTGGATTGGCCCTGTTCATCCGATATTTGATGAGTGAATGACATCAATATCAGACCCAATACCAATATAGAACTGGATCCAACTCATCACTACAACAAATAAATAAGTGACAGTGCTACACTATTTTAATGTAAGAATTAAAGACCATCATTCGAATGCCGGCATTCAAACGTCTCGTCACTCCAACGATCTGCCTTTTGCCCCCAAATTTGAACAAAAATTCTAACTTCGAATATGGGACCCCTAAATAAAACACTCAATGGTGCGATCTTCCAAAGACGATGCACTTAATCCAGTCCAGTCAGTGCCGATAATGCACCATTACAGTATGCCAATCGCCATAAAAACCAAATCACGAAGAACTAAGACACGATCAAAGGCATATTATGTCTATTATATTATCAGTCTATTATGTATATTATCAGTCTATGGGTATGACTTCAGACACACCCTCTGACTTGGCGCTGCTGAGAACCTGTGTTCACCTCAGTGGCTATAAAGATCCACTTTATTTTCACTTATTTCATGTATTTAGTGCTTATCAATATTGTTTTACATTCCTTTTTGTTTTTTTCATGCATTTATTCATTTATTACACACAAATAAAGGCGTAAATAAACAATCATTTAGAGGTCGGGAACGGATTAGTCCCATTTACCTTACTTCTTGGGGGGAAATTTGATTCCGATTTCGAACAAATCTGACATCAAGTTTGAATTCTGTGGTTCCACAATAAGGTGCATACATGGCATTAAGATGATTTTCAAATTTGATAATCTCAGAGTAATTAGTCAGCCGTTTGTCAACACTAGGAACTCAGTCATGGTAAAAGGGTACTGTTTCAGCTCCTGTATGAATTCAAAACTAATTTTAAAACCTTTTGGCCAAAATGATCAATTTCACCTTGAGATATTTCAGTTTTGCATCAGTATGAACAATTCTTTACACATTATTTGCACTTCAGTCAACGCTGTGTATACAGATTCTATGTTGTCTTGGAATCAAGGGATTTTGCTCCATTGTGTGGATCATAACAGCAACAATGGACTCCGTTTAAGCTGACTAGCTGAGCCTTAAATATAATCATTGTGTGTTCAATATAAACATCAATCTGCTTACCTGGTGGTCCTGAATTTTGCGACCCACCACCCTGAAGGCATTGTTGCCCGTGTGGTGATAGATGTGAACTCTGCTGAATCCTGTAGACCCTCCTGCTGGGACCCATTTCTTGTTGGCGTCATCATACACCATGACGGCAGCCCGTGCCTGACAGATACTCTGTTCACTGCAACAGAATACAAACAAATATAAACAAATGAGGCAAGGTCATGTGGAAAAAGGTTTCATTTTATTACTGGTGAATACAACACCAGCAGGATTGGGGTCTCAAAGAGCAACTTTCTGGAAACCATTAACATCCAGTAACAAGAGTGCTTATGGCTGATTTCATACAAACAATACTGTTTGGATTTAGAGTGGTTTCTTAATGGAAAAAATAAACGCATGTTTATGTAAATAACGCCATGCCGTTGTTAGTCAACTGTAGGCGAGTTCATCATTTAATGCTTAACATGTCACGCATACTAATGGGAATGCAAGCTAGAGAGAAAAAAAAGAAGGGGGAAAAAAAAAAAGACTTCCACTTGCAAGAGAGATTTATATTGATGGGTCACTTCTTCAACTGAAGACTTGTGAGAATTGTGCCACAGTGCAATTACTCCTTGGCCTTGCCAAGCACTGACTCAGATTCACAGTGAAAATGTGAAGCATCCATCATCTGATGCATAGTGACACGTAGGAGTGCCGTGTTAAATGTTATCACCAAGCTTTACCTAATATAAGCACAGAGAAAGACACAGGGCAGAGTATGCTACTACAATAATCTAAAAACACTACATACACACACTAACCCAGAGATAGAACATCTAAAAGCCAGCATCATCCATCCCACTAAAAGTAATGACAAATCACTGTCATAGTATTTCAAACTAGAGGTGGGCGATAGGGTAAAAATGTATCACAATATTTAAAGACATTCTCAGGCTACACGATATTTATCACAATACATCTGATGACCATCAACATCCATCAGAAATGACAGATTCCTCAAAGTTACTATTCAAATATTACCCCATACTTAGTGATTCATATGCAAAATGTGCCGCATTGAATCCAATTAAACAGGATTAATTACACTCCTTATAACAAAACATGCAGTTGGTCAGTGTTCGTTAAACACCGATGACATCCTCAATGTGCTCAGAAAAGCATATCGTCTATCATGATATGATAAAATATTGTTGTATTGCCAAGACCTACATCAAACGATGTAAAATGCTGAACTGAGGACAAAAAGGCTGGTGTATTAAATTTTGCATTCATCACTAGGGATGCACCGATATTGAATTTCTTGGGCCAATACGATAACTGATTTTTACCACATTATTGTGGCCGATACCAATGTTAAAAACTGATAATTGAACCTTTCAGCATTTAAAAGACAGTAAATCATTTTTGCAATAAAATAAAATAATGAACAAAACAGTTAAATCAGGAAAAATGGTTTAACTCCATTTGATATTTTAACCTTCCTTGAAAAAGGTAGGATACTTTTTTTTTTTTTGTCTTGAACTGGTACAGGCAGCAACAAGAACAAAGTGTGTAAGAAATAAGAAAGAATAGAACTGCATGTATAACTATAGTCAGCATCATCAGATATTTTGCTTAATGAATAACAGCCAAAAAAAAAAGTTTTAGCATGTCAAAATGTTTTAGCACGGCCTTGGTAAGTGACGAAGCTCACGGCAACCGTAGTGCGCAGCATCGCGGAGTAATACGGTATGTGCTTCAGCATTAGGGTATGTGCATTCATTCATTCATTTTCGAAGCGGATTTCAAACTCAGCGCTATCAGTCACGCAGTACAACATGGTCATAGAGCAGCTGTGAGAGAATTCAACATTAACGAATCAATGGTACGGAAGTGGAGGAAGCAAGAAGATGCCCTGCGCCAGGTAAAGACCAAACTGAGCTTCCGACGGAACTTAAGAGTTTTGTTTCATTTCATGTGTCTTGAAAAACACAAGTGAAACACTACCATCCACCCAAAGCCTAAACCATTATACACTTGCTACACCTTTTACAATTTATGAAAATTCACAATAATTACAGAAAATATAGTAATGTACTGTTAAGACCCTGTGTAGGGAAAAGCTGTAACCCTAGAGGATGATATGAAGGACCTGATATTTTTGTTTGATGGAAGCAGAAAATGCATTGGCAGACATTATGAACAACATCAGCCAGATGAAACAGACTCAACGAGTGAAGTTTATACAGTTATACGTTAGAGAGAATATATAGGAAGCGAGGGACCAAAAAATAAACAGATAAACTACTACTTAGAACAGGACAGGCACATTTACACATGCTACATACGTAGCAGAAAGTCATCCACACAAACACGAGTAACTTGCACAAAAGTCTCTAAACACGTCAACCAAGTTAGAACAGTTTCTAGTCCAAACATGAGCTAAATGTGGAAGTGAGAACACGACCAGTTGGGCAGTTACACACTTAGACTTCACACAAACAGATATGAAAGACTGTCTCCTGCTCTTCTAGCTCATGTCTTTGCTCATGCCTCTGATGGCTCATTGGCTGTTGAGGTTAATAACTGGTTTTTTATATCCTTTTATGACTTTTTTTTTAATCCTTTTATGAGTATTTCATGATCTCCAGACATTAGACTCCTGGATGTTTAATCACTGTTAATGTTAGGTATTAATCATTTTTGTTCATTTCCGTCATCAGCTCCTGCCTCACCATACCTGGGCCACCAGGGGACAGTAACTCTCTGGTTCTGCAGTTGGCTGGGAACAAATAATGCAGCATATTTTTACGTTATTTAATTTTGAACTAAAAACTAGAAGCCTTATTTGATTAGGATAAATTAGTTTCACTATTACATTTTGTCATCTACGCCACCCGAGGAGGATGGGTCCCTTTTTGAGTCTTGGTCCTCCCAATGTTTCTTCCTCATAGCACTTTATTTCCACGGTCGCCCTAGGTTTGCTCAATTTGGGACTGACCGTAGATATTAGAAAATAATCTAAAATTGTAAAGTTGCTTTGAGACAATGCTCCAATGTAAATAACATTATAGAAATAAATCTGATTTCTGACTACACCTATGCATCACAACGTCTATGATGCACTCTATGAAACTGAATGTTATGCAACCTAGGCGTCAACACCATATTATATACATACTTGTATATAAAGCTATGTGGGACACACTAGTGTACCAGTACTGGCTAAATAGCCAAGATTCCCATACACCGATTCATTTAAACTGACCAACAATAGCAATCACATTGATTGTCTATTTTTTTACTTTTTAAGATGGATAAAACTTCGCCGTACCGTAGGAGGTAGCACAACTGACTCTCTCAGGACCACCCCCAACCCTTACCCCACGCCTCACTCGTCGCTCACCACACAACACTTAAGGAATGAAAAAACTGTCATTTTATGTGACTGTGCATGCTTTCACTGTTGTATTTACAACATGAGTATTTATTTCAGAAGAGAGCAAGGAAGTGAGAAACTTGCAAATTTGAGACGCTGTGAGAAAGAAGTCGATTGAAATCTGGTGTGCTGCATTGCAAAGACAGTTTTGGCTTCTTCCCTTGTATCTCTGATGTGCTGTATCGCAAGCATGCAGTTCATCTTAAGATAGGGTTATACTAGTGTGAGCAGTCTAGCGTCTATGAATCTCACATATATATTTTATACACTACATTGATTTTCATCTCAAAATATAGATCTTTTTAAATGAAGAAAAAGACATTTTAAATGGGGTGTAAACTAGTGTCCACTCCTGTAGGTGTAGCAGTACAGTGTTTTGAATCTTTTAGTCCGGTGAATTATCAATGTGATGTGATGCATCAAGACAACTCAGATTCTACACCATAACTTGTATTTCAGCTGTTCTTATATTTTCAGTGAACTTCGTGGACTATCGCAATATATTGTGATATAATCTTATACTTGCGTCCAATTGTGGGTTAAGGACCCAACAGTGGAATTTGGCATTGGTGGGATTTGAACCCTGGACCTTCTGGTCCAGAGTCCAGTACCTTAACCACTAGGCTACCACAGTCCTGGACATGACAAAGAACAAGCGAGTAGCTGGAAGACAGTCAAGTCTTTTTGTTTTTAGATCTCTGCATCAGCGGTCTGGCAGATAATGCCGAATCTAGCAGAACTATCCTCTCAGACCAAGCACTTTAATTAAGGCACAGACAAAGAGGATAGCAGCAAAATCTTTTCTACCCAGCAATCATATCACTGTGTGATAAAGGTTACAGCAGGTCAAATGTCCAACCTTAACAAGTGATTAGTCGTCATTTGTTTCGTTTACACTCCAGTACAGAAAGGTCACTGATGTACACCTGGAACTCATGGTGTGTCTGAATGAGCAAAGATTAAAACATTACAGTACTTGTGTTATTAAAACACTGGACAATGGTGGGCCACTACTAATCAAAGGGTAATAACAACATAACGGAAAAATTTACGTTAAGATTCTGTTCTTGTACCCTCAGTACTTAACAGGTCGTGCACTACTAAAATAGACTTAAAGAAAAAAGGCAGTGACCAGATGCGCCAGATAAAAAAATGCCAGAGTAAATCAGAAGCTGCTGATTAAGCTGCTGATTATGCATGGTGTCTGAGGGTTCTGGCAATCACCATTTATGAGACTGGTGGAAGCAGAGAGATTTTGATGACAATCAAGCTAGCTATACTTATTCCCCCTCCAAAGGTTGAATTAGCACACCAGGACACCACAAGTGGAAAGCAGGCAAAACCTCAACCACTCAAAATATCGCATGGCATCTTACGCAACAAATCTAGGATCTAGGTTATGTGTGGAATCCGGCGACGATTGTATTCAAGCATGGAGGCATCTTGGTGAGTCCTTCAATCCTGCAATTGCTGTGGAGCGACACACTGCCCTAACTGCTAGTGTGATCATCTGGGGAGCCATCGCATATGGCAGTTGGTCACCCCTAATAGTGATACGAGAGACACTAACAACTCTGCATTGCCTTTGGCAGGGCTTCCAACTGGCATTTTTCAGTAAAATAATGCTCACCCAAGCACAGCAATGATTTCCCAGAAATGTCTCCACCAGATAGCAACAGTTCATTGGTCTGCCTGGTCTCCAGATTTATTGCCAACCAAGCATTTGAGAGTCTAGCTGGGACGACAGCCTCAGCAACCTATCGGTGTCAAGTATCTACAGGCCCAGCTGCGACATCTGTGAGCAAAAGTGCTGCAGGATACCACACGGAACCTGTATGCCTCCATGCCCAACTGTATCATCTTGTATCCAGGCCAGAGGCGGCCTAACAGAGTACAAAAGCCTAGTTTCAATTGTACAATTTTCCCCAATAAAAGTATCCTCTTACATTGTAATAATTTACATACATCATTACATTCACGCATGTAAAGTTTCATTTCGATTCCAACCACTACTTCTTGGAGGGTTATTTATTTTAATCACGTGTGTATATACACACACACACACACACACACAGTTGTTTTGTGTATGCTGGTTTGGTGAGTACAACGGTCCCCAGCATTAGGATAAATTAATATGCTGGTCCAAGCCATCGATGCAGATCTGCAGAGTATGCTGGCATATGTTGATGGCCAGAATACAAAACATACCATATGCTGGTCTGTTTAACATTGCAAACACACCACAACCTTGGCAAAGCAGTTTTTGACAAAAAATAAATAAACCCTAAAAGGACAAGAAATTCAAACTACTGTGCCAGAGACTAGTTACATAGAAAATGATGCACGAAATAGTTATTGTCCAAAAACATTTGTATCTTTTATAAAACTTGATACGCATACCAAAAAGTAAAACAATACCATGTTTTATGCCTTTCAAGTCTGCGATTTTCTTTTCTGTCAGGTATCGCAAGGTGTCATCGCACAGCAACGTTTTCTACTGAAATTACACATACTTTCTTACCTGTAGTTAAAGTTGTTAATAATAAAAAATAAAGTCTCATCTATTGAATTCATTCTTTTGTTAATCATATCTCATTATCATTCTCATAGCACAAAATATTGCAATATGAATTTTACCTCGTCACCGACCCCTACCTACAAGTACTGTGAAAAGACCTTTTAAGGCATGGATCTTCCCTTAACGATAACTACATTGTCAGAAAAAGTCAGTAAGCTATTCAGGTAACGTATAATCTACATCTATTTTAGTACATTTAATATGACACTGTCAAAGCTCTAGTTACTGTGCTACTAACACTGAACATATTAGTAACAGAATAACCTGCATGTAGCCGCAACACTGACTTCAGCACAGCAATAAAATAAGACAATAACTACAGTTAATTAAATAAGTGGCTTATTCTCCCATATCAGGACTACTTCACAGCTCTGACAAACCGTGGAATAGCTGAAAATCATGAATCTTACTGAAACTGAATCTCTTGCCGCAAGTTTTTTGTTCTATATGCGAACTGACATTTTCTATCAACACCAAGCATCAACTGCTCACAAATTCCATGCATCCAGACGTTCCTGCTTTACAGTAAAGCCAACTTAAATATAATAATGAGTCAGAGGAGAAAAAAGCAAAGAGGTCAAGCTGAGCACTGGGATTTATTACCACAAATTAAGTTGCTTTCTAAACTTTGATGGAAACCTAAGACAAGGACCAGAAATCGCATCCAGCTCAGAATTCCTGCAAGCCTATGTTTCCAAGGTCCGTGAATAACATGCTCATTTAAACCAGTGACTCAGCACTGTGGGGGAGATGGTATTTCCATGAACAATAATATGGTATTTTAAAAAAAGTGTCTGAGGAAGAGCAGAGGGGCCAACAGGTACCACATCAAGCGAATCCACTGCATGCGTTGGTACTTGGCCAAAGCCACTTCCATATGCACTCATCGATCACTTTATTAGGGACTTCTTTCCTTCCTTCTCCAGTCATTGTCCATTTGATCAGATGCGCCTGCCATATAGAAGCACTTTGTAGTTCTACAGTTACACACTGTAGTCCATCTGTTTCGCTACATACTCTTAGTCGCCTTTACCCTGTTCTCTAATGGTCAGGACCCCTACAGATTAGGTACTATTTGGGTAGTGGATACTATAGAGACACTGATGTGTTGTGCTATACATAGACATGGATACATTAGTGCAGATTTATTCTTAATAACTACAGCTTAAAAAACAAGAGGCAGGGCTTTTTCCTATAAAGCCCTCCAGCTAAATAAGTAAGCTATGATTCTAGTTTTTTTTTTTTAAGACCAAGCTGAAGGCTTACTAATTCAGTCAGACATTTTGCTTACAGCCACTTTCAGGCAGATTCAAGGTGCAGATCTGAGAGTCCACATACATAGAGTTTTGGTAAACTGGGCAATCATTCGACGTTGCCTTCCCTCTATCACATGGCAATAATATGTAATAACGGAAGAGTGGGTCAGTGAAGTCTCAGCATGTCTTATGTCTGTGCCACCTCTTGGCTTTTAGTTATGCTGCCATTTATAGAGCTGCCAGAGTCCCTGCTTGGACTGCGATCACCTATTGTGCACTGTTAATAGTTAGGCACACTTCCATCACTCCTATCTAATCGTCATCTCTCACTGAGCTGAGCTGTACTGCATCCACCATGTGTGCTAGTGCGGCCCAGTTCTTCACCTGCTGTGCATCTGTTCAAGACACCGACTCACCCGGACTACCCTGTGATATCTGAACTCACAAGCATGGCCTACCACAGTGAATCATCTTACCTGAGCACTCAGACACTTCCACAGAGAAGCTGAAGTCTACCATCCACACTAACTACAGAAAATACCGTAATGTACTGTTACGATACTGTGTAGCAAAATATATGATGGATCTGATACTTTGTTTGACGGAAACCAAAAATGCATTGATGGGCAGCACAACAACACGAAAGATCAGCCAGATGAAACAGAGACTCAACGAGTGAACGTGAACCAGTTTATATAGTTTTATTTACAGAGAATATACAGGTAGTAGAAAGTTAAACAAAGAAGTACTACTAACAATAGAACAGTGACACACTTCTGAATGCCATTTACAAATGCGTAGTGGTACATACAGGTAGTCATACACACAAACAAGTACAGTGGGGCAAAAAAGTATTTAGTCAGCCACTGATTATGAAAGTTTTCCTACTTAGAAAGATTGACAAAGGTCTGTAATTTTCATCATAGGTACACTTCAACTATGAGAGACAAAATGAGAAAAGAAAACAAAATCCAGGAAATCACATTGTAGGATTTTAAAGAACTTTAATTGTAAATCATGGTGGAAAATAAGTATTTGGTCACCCACAAACAAGCAAGATTTCTGGCTCTCACAAGACCTGTAACTTCTTTAAGAAGCTCTTCTGTCCTCCACTGGTTTACCTGTATTAATGCTAACCTGTTTGACCTCGTTTATCTGTATAAAGACACCTGTCCACAGCTCAAACAGTCAGACTCCAACTAAACCATGGTCAAGACCAAAGAGCTGTCGAAGGACACAAGAAGAAAATTGTAGATCTGCACCAGGCTGGGAAGAGTGAATCTACAATAGGCAAGCAGGTTGGTGTGAATAATCAACTGTGGGAGCAATTGTAAGAAAAATGGAAGACATACAAGACCATTGATAATCTCCCTCAATCTGGGGCTCCATGCAAGATTCTCATCCCGTGGGGTCAAAATGATCATGAGAATGTGAGCAAAAATCCCAGAACTACATGGAGAGGGACCTGATGAATGACCTGCAGAGAACTGGGACCAAAGTAAAAAAAGGATACCATCAGTAACACACTACGCCAAGAGAGACTCAGATTCTGCAGTGCCATGTAGGCGTGTCCCCCTGCTTAAGCCAGTACATTGTCCAGGCCCATCTGAAGTTTGCCAGAGAGCATATGGATGATCCAGAAAATGATTGGGAGAATATCATGTGGTCAGATGAAACCAAAATAGAACTTTTTGGTAAAAAAACTCACTCAACTGGAGGAAGAAGACTACTGCTGAGTCGCATGCCAAAGAACACCATACCTACTATGAAGCATGGGGGTGGAAACCTCATGCCTTGGGGCTGTTTTTCTGCAAAGGGGACAGGACAACTGATCCTGTTAAGGGAAGAATGAAAGCGGGGGCCATTTGTATTGTGAGATTTTAAGCCAAAACCTCCTTCCATCAGTGAGAGCATTGAAGATGGAACGTGGCTGGGTCTTCCAGCATGACAATGATCCCAAACACACCGCTCAGGCAACGAAGGGAGTGGCTCCGTAAAAAGCATTTTAAGATCCTGGAGTGGCCTAGCCAGTCTCCAGACCTCAACCCCATAGGCAAAATTTGTGAAGGGAGTTGAAAGTCCGTGTTGCCCCAAAACATCACTGCTCTAGAGGAGATCTGCATGGAGGAACGGGCCAAAATACCAGCTACAGGTGTGTGCCAGGCCTGGTTGATGACTTAAAGGAAACATTTTGATCTCATGCCATTGGCCAAAGTATTGAAGTTTGAACCAACTTTATTGACCAAATACTTATTTTCCCACATGATTTACAATTTAATTCTTTAAAAAATCCTACAATGATTTCCTGGATTTTGTTTCTCATTTTGTCCTCCTTCTCAGTTGAAGGGTAAAGCTATGAAGTGTACCTATGATGAAAATTACAGACCTCTCTCATTTTTCTAAGTAGAGAACTTGCACAATCAGTGGCTGACTTCATACTTTTTGCCCCACTGTAACTTCCACAATACAGTCTCTAAACACATCAACAGAGTTAAAACAGTCTGTAGTCCAAACATGAGCTAACGAGCAAGCCAGCACATGACCGGTAAGGTAGTTACACAAACACACAAGAATGATGGACTTCCGCTCTAACTCCGCCCTCTGTTCGTGGATCCGCAGCCTTGATTGGCTGCTGAGGTGACTAGCTGTTTATGGCAACTGGAGATTGTAGTGAATATCTCATTTAAAATGTGTTTTTTCTTCCTTCAAAAAACAAAAATAATAATTCTATATTTTGAGCTGAAAATTGATGTAGTATATTCCGAAAATAAATATTGCAATATTTTGCTGTATCGATTTTAAGCATTTACAGGGCAACCCTGCTAGTTATAGTGTCGCGTTCTATAGGATGCAGAAAAAATGTATTGTGGATGGCATAATAAAAGTATATATAAAAGTAGGAACCTTCAAGAACTGGCAAAGAAACAAAGCAGCTAAAAACTATATGGAGATGATCTATGCAGATTACAGATTAACATAAACCAGCACGTTAAGCTCTAGGATATACATGACAATAACTGAAGGGTCAGTTGTCGTAGACATAGTGGAGGTCGAAGATGATCAGAAGTAAAGACCAAATCGTTCTGGTCAAATGATTAGACAGATCTAAGCATTAAGGCTTTTGGAATGCGCTGTGTCAATGAGTGCTTTTACCTGCACTTAATCTGATAACTGTAGAAAATGGAGGTCAGTAATACAGTAATAACACACACACACACACACACACACACACACACACACACACACACTTGCTTAATCCACTACCCGGCTGCACCAGGTGCACGGTGAGAACCAACCTATCGCCAGGCACATGCACCAAAAACACTGGAACAGAAACATCAAGTCATTAAATCCACTAACCAAATATTTCCATAACAGGTATTTGGAATGCGAGTACTCAAAAATCCCACACTGACATGGGGAGAACATGCAAACT
Source organism: Ancistrus triradiatus (assembly GCA_025084515.1). Classification (NCBI taxonomy): domain Eukaryota; kingdom Metazoa; phylum Chordata; class Actinopteri; order Siluriformes; family Loricariidae; genus Ancistrus; species Ancistrus triradiatus. Next base: position 101,683 of record JAJAGP010000991.1, read on the forward strand.
CCACATATGCAGAAATCAGGCCGAAAATCAAACCAGGGATTGCTGATACATGCACTTGAGTAATCAGATAATGGGAAACCTCCGGGTTTACATGACTCAGGCAGTAATCAGATTTCTACTTTGCAACCAGCCAATAATCTCACAAGTGTGTGACAAACTTCAAACTTAAATATTAAATAGTCAAAAGTATATACTGCTTTTCAGAGTCTCCCCAAACTGTTCGACAGCCGCTTCGCTGCCTTTAATTCCATGGCTGCCAGAGGTAACGAGAAAAAAAACAACAGCTAAAAGGAAAGAGGTCAAATAAAGCAAAGTCGTTAAAATGACACAGACATGGCAACCGTGGGGAACGCTCGTACAAATGCCCAGACTGAAAACACCGATTACAACTGGGTAACTGGTATTCATGCAATAGGTAATCCTATTTCTGAGGCAAAATCCAGCTCTCTATCGAATTTCTTAATCTGATTTCTAGATCGGAGTATGCTGTATAAATGACCACTTGAATAATCAGATAACTGCAGAAATCAAACTATGATCGGATTATTAACTCTATGTAAATGCATTGATGGATACTAGTCAGACACATTCACACCGGGCCAATTTAGAGCAACCGATATAAAAGCATGTCTTTGGACTGCAGAAGTCCGAATATGACCGGATAATTAAGTTCATGTAAACGCAACAATGGGCCGAGGAGGGACCAACTACAAACCAGCATCAGAGTGTTAGCACCCAATTCTCAACAATGTGTGAAGGCAAAGAATCCTATCCCATCTGGTCTGAATGGACAGTAAAGCCATTGTGGTACAAATCACAGAACTGTTTAATATTGGTTTCATGAGGAATGTGACAAGGCAGGGCATCCCCTGCTGAGTATGGACCAGACAGTTTGGAGTGCTCACCATTCTAACAGCTGTCTGCCATCAAAAGCATCTACAATGAGCTTGCGAGTAGCAGAACTAGACCTTGGAGCAATCTAGTTCTTGGTCATCTGGTCTGAGAAGTGCCATTTTCTTTTCCATCACATGGACATGAGGGTACATGTACACCATTTACCTGGGAAAGTGATGGTACCAGGATGCTGGGGGAAGAACACAAGCCAGTGGAGGGAGCGTGACAGTCTGGGTAATAGTCTGCAGGGAAATCCTGGGTCCAGGAATTCATGGAATTCATTCTACTTAAGCATTTAATTGTTTGGCTGATTGGTGTTTGCTGGACTAGACAGACTTGTGCTCAAATTGTTTTAGTCAAAAATAACTTTGCTGCAAATGCATCAGACAGTCAAGCATACATTGCCTCAATTTGAAATAATAAATGATGCTTCTAGCAGAGATCTGAATCTTCTGAATGAAACGTCCTTTTTTGGCTCCTTTCTCCACAAGCCACAGACACATGAGAGATGGAAGCTATTTTAAAACCACATTCCAATGACAGAGACTGCTCACAGGGAGGGTCCAGGCAGTGGTGTAGGTGTTACACTGAGCTCGAAATAAGCTCCAACTCCCACTGCAAGATATATGACATGTCACGTCACAACTGGCTGCTTGGACAGTACTGTATATGGTATATGTATCAACCTTAAGTACACCTATACTATTTATTGTTTCTAATACAACCACCTAGTAGGTTTGAGCCGCAAACGCAAATTGACAAACGTGTAACATCTCAAATTATCTCAATATATACGATAATATTGCGATCCAAATTCAATTCCAAAGAACCATGTGACACTAGATTCTTACAATATACAGGGGCAAAACAGTATTTAGTCAGCCACTGATTGTGCAAGTTCTCCTACTTAAAAAGATGAGAGAGGTCTGTAATTTTCATCATAGGTACAACTTCAACTATGAGAGACAAAATGAAGAGAAAAAAAATCCAGTAAATCACATAAGATTTTTAAAGAATTTAATTGTAAATCAAGGTGGAAAATAAGTATTTGGTCAATAACAAAAGTTCAACTCAATACTTTGTAACATAACCTTTGTTGGCAATGACAGAAGTCAAACATTTACTGCAAGTCTTCACCAGGTTTGCACACACTGTAGCTGGTATGTTGGCCCATTCCTCCATGCAGATCTCCTCTAGAGCAGTGATTCTTTGGGGCTCTCGCTGGGCAACACGGACTTTCAACTCCCTCCACAAATTTTCTATGGGGTTGATGTCTGGAGACTGGCTAGGCCACTCCAGGACCTTGAAATGCTTTTTACGGAGCCACTCCTTCGTCGCTCAAGCGGTGTGTTTGGGATCAGTGTCATGCTGGAAGACCCAGCCACGTTCCATCTTCAATGCTCTCAACGATGGAAGAAGGTTTTGGCTTAAAATCTCACGAAACATGGCCCCGTTCATTCTTCCCTTAACACGGATCAGTCGTCCTGTTCCATGTGCAGAAAAACAGCCCCAAAGCATGATGTTTCCATCCCCATGCTTCACAGTAGGTATGGTGTTCTTGGGATAGAACTAATGTGTTCTCCAAACATGAGTTGAGTTTTTACCAAAACGTTCTGATATTATACCATATGATATTCTCCCAATCCAATTCTGGATCATCCATATGCTCTCTGGCAAACTTCAGACGGGCCTGGACATGTTCTGGCTTAAGCAGGGGGACACGCCTGGCATTGCAGAATCTTAGTCCCTCTCGGCGTAGTGTGTTAGTGATGGTAGCCTTTGTTACTTTGGTCACAGCTCTCTGCAGGTAATTCGTCAGGTCCCTCCGTGTAGTTCTGGGATTTTTGCTCACCGTTCTCATGATCATTTTGACCCCACAGGATGAGATCTTGCATTGAGCCCCAGATCGAGGGAGATTATCAATGGTCTTGGCGTCCTTCAACAGCTCTTTGGTCTTGGCCATGGTTTCAGTTTGAGGCTGTGGACAGGTATCTTTTATACAGATAACGAGTGGAGGACAGAAGAGCTTCTTAAAGTTACAGGTCTGTGAGAGCCAGAAATCTTGCTTGTTTGTTGTTGACCAAATACTTATTTTCCACCATGATTTACAATTAAATGCTTTAAAAATCCTACAATGTGAGTTCCTGGATTTTTTTTTCTCATTTTGTCTCTCATAGTTGAAGTGTACCTATGATGAAACTTACAGACCTCTCTCGTCTTTCTAAGTCGGAGAACTTGCACAATCAGTGGCTGACCAAATACTTTTTTGCCCCACTGTATATACAAATAATTCCATAACAGGTATTTGGAATGTGAAAAGCAACAAGAGTACTCAGAAAAATACCACACATACATAGGGAGAACATGCAAACTCCACACAGGCAGCAATCAGGCCTAGAATCGAACCAGGGATCAGTGTGAGCAAAATTTTTCACCACTGCACCACCTCCAATGTCGTTTGCTCAGTATTCAGCATACTTGCTTAAACTTGTATGAGTCAAGTCACGCGGCTCGATTCACGAATCAATACGCAGTGATTCAGGTTCACAATAGCCCTTCCTCAGTGAAGATTTCCACTGTGTTTATCGTGTTTTTCTTTATTTTTTACATCTGCAGTACTATATTCTTAGTGCAAATAAGTCTCCATGGGTCCTAATAAGGTTGGTCTAAAAGCCAACCCAAAGAAAACAAAGGAAACATTCTGCTTTTTAGCCATGCTAGCACCCAGAGTCCCCCAACAGAGTAAGTGTTTTGCTTTTACTTTTCACTTCCAATCCATTACTCACTAAAATTACATGAGATTTTTCAACACTATTATAAAATAAGCTTTGTGTTAATGATTTTTGGTCAACTCTAAGTTAATGTAAATGTTTTCTGCTCAGCAACTTATAAAGGTTGGTTCCACTATGATACAGTACAGGCTATATTAAATCTCTCGGGGTTCAGGATGCATTTAACTTGTGATGGTTTTGTCGGAACATATTCCCAACTCATCACCAGGGAGCACCTAAACAAAACTAACTTCATTAATGCCATATATGCTGGCCCTTATACAATGTGGATTTTTTCTTGGGGTCCGTAACAATTCAATTTAGATTACTCCCCATGGGGAAAAATTGGCTGGTACTCCGTGTTTTCAGTTCTCGACCAGCCTTCTGGAATGAACTGACGTCAAGAACCGAGGTACCACTGTATACTGAATACATACACAACCTTTCCAAAACATGTTTAAAGTCCGTATATGACCCTTTAATTAGATGTTCTGTTTATGTAGTGTATAATTAAGTGCACAATATTCCCACTTATTTAAATTATTGCAACAATGGATAATATTGATTATTGGTCCAAACCAAGCACCTAACGCCTTCTGCACTACCTAAAGCCTAAAAAAATGTTAATAATGTCCGCCATCAATTTTGGAAGGAGAAAGAGAAAAGACTGGAGTCAGTGAATATTGCATAAGGCTTTGATTAGGCTGCAGACAACTTGCACTGCTCACCACAAGAGTGGTGAGAGAATTCTCCGTGTGCAGCAGCATTTAGAAATGCATTACACAAATTTCACAAATGTGCTATAATTATAGCAGGAACAGTTTGACAAGGTTTATGCCACCAACAATGCTTTCTCGTACAAGTCAAAATTTCTCACTGGCGAGTTCCCACTCTCTGGTCTTTTTATAGGCTGAGGAATTACATCCATCACCTTAGCAACAATGCACACGTGGGTTGGTTTGTGCGAGTGACTCTTCTGTAATACTCAAAGATACAGCATGACGGCCAAGGAAAGAAATACTACTACCCTCTCTCTCTTACACTGTTTTTCCACTGGTCTTCTTGTGATGCTTACGCATTAAAGCAGGGACCGGTAAAAAATGGTCAATATATAAATAAAAACTCCAGAGACGTATCTGCATTATCATGAGCACAGGGATTAAAGCCAAAAAATCCTCCACTTTTACCTAAACGAACCTTCAAGTATAACGGCTTGCTTGTTTCTTTAATGTCACATCAGTATCAATGGCTATTCATGACAGGAGCAAATGTTGTACTGAGTGCGTTTACATGCAATTAATAATCCGATAACTGCAGAAAATCAGATTGTCAGTAATCCGATCAAGGAGTATACATGCACTTGAGTAATCATAATGGGAAACCTCCGAATTTACATAGACTAAGGAAATAATCTGATTTCTACTTTGCAACCAGCCAATAAGGTGTGACAAAAACTTTTAATATTAAATCATCAAATTCTTAGTTTTCTTGAGTTTATTTATTTGAATCTCCACAGTGTGTTCGCTGGCCATTTAGCCGGTGGTGCGTTTAATTCCAGGCTTGTTAGATCACACAAAAGAATTCCCCACCTGGTCTATGTAAATAAGCCCAAACAAGTAAAGTCTCTAAGAAGAAGACATCCTGGCAACCATGTTTTCTTTCCCGCTAGCCGGTCTGCGTACATGTGCAGACTGTCAAATCCGACTAATCAAGTAACTGGTAAACATGCTTTGAGTACTCCAGTTCTCTTTAATCGGATTTCTTACCGTATTTTTCGGACCATAAGGCGCACTTAAAATCCTTTAATTTTCTCAAAAATCGACAGTGCGCCTTAAAATGCGGTGCGTCTAATGTATGAATTAATTCTGGTTGTGCTTTCTGACCTAGAACCGATTGTAGATGGTACACGGCACTCATAAATCTGTCAAAATGTTTTAGCATGGCCTTGGTAAGTTACGAAGCTCACGGCCACCGTAGTGCGCAGCATCGCGGAGTAATACGGTATGTGCTTCAGCATTAGGGTGTTGCATTCATTCATTTATTTTTTTTCGAAGCGGATTTCAAAAACACAACGCTATCAGTCACGCAGTACAAAACATGGACATAGAGCAAGCTGCGAGAGAATTCAACATTAAGAATCAATGGTACGGAAAGTGGAGGAAAGCAAGAAGACGCCCTGCACCAGGGGTAAAGACCAAACTGAGCTTCCGACGGAACTTAAGAGTTTGTTTCATTTCATGTGTCTTATAACCCGGTGCGCTTTATGTATGAAAATATACCCGTTAGCAGCCGATCGTTGATATTGTGTCTTATAACCCGGTGCGCTTTATGGTCCGAAAAATACGGTAAATGGATTTCTAGATCAGAGCAGGTTGTATACATGAAATGAATACATAGATAACTGCAGAAATCCTACTATGACCGAATTATGATGTATATGTATACGCATTGATGGATACCCGTCAGACACAATCACACCAAGCCAATTTAGAGCAACCAATTAACCTAAAGCATGTCTTTGGAATGTGAGAGAAAACCAGATTATCCAAAGTAAACCAGTCAGGATCGAACCCAGGATCTCTGGAGCTGTAAGATGACACCGAGCCACCACATATTAAGTTTAGCGATTGTTTTAATATAATAATTACTATTAATTTGTAGTCATCTAAAGTCATTAAGGTACATGTTTAACTCGTATTAACTACATAGGTGAGGAAATACTCACAAACAGACACCTCAGCATTGAAACACCCCACAACCTAGAATGTGAAATTCTGATGCTAAAGCCCTATATGGCAGGGTCTAAAATTACATGAAGTCCTAGGATAATCTCCTCTTTTACAGGTGTAACTGTGATTTATTTCTGTCTGGATGGGCCACGTCTGCATCCCTCTCCCGCCTCCCCTGAGAAAATTACAGACAGGATTACCTGCGGTTTTTCACCAAACTCAGCGCACTCTGATCACTTTAGCCCCATCTGGATGCACGTCGCTGTCATTTTACAGACATGATGCCTCGCATTGACAAAAATGTTTCCAAATCCACAAATGGAGGTTTAATTTTAAAAGGTCACTGCATTATTTGACTGGATTGGATTTTAGGAAAGATCTATTCTCACGATACTTGGACAGTCATGAAAGAAATATGAAAATCCAGACAGCATTAGATAACTAAGGGGGGTGCTTTCAGTGTTATCTACAGGTACAGCGCATAACTTTAAATTTGAATATGCACAATACATGGTACCTCGATTCTCATTGTTAATTAGTTCCAGAACTCCCGTCAAGTACCGAAAAAAGCGAAAGACATGCACATTTTTCCCCATTCCCCGTTTTTCCCCATAAGGAATCAAACCATTGCCCCCAGAAAATTCACACTGTATAAGGCATTATTTGCTATAATGGAGATGTATTGTACAGGTGCTCCCTGATTTACAAAGGGGAACATGTTCTGACAAATCCATCTTAATTTGAATGCGTCATGAATGGAGAAGTTTAACGAGTGTTTGGTAGAGCTAGTCTATACTATAGAGTCATTACTGTATATAGCAGATACTTAATGTTTAAAACATTACTTCCATTAACCTACAGCTGGCCAAAACCATGAACACAAAGCTTCTTATTTTATAGTAAAGTGTTGAAAAGTGTTGACCACTGAATCTCCCTCGATCTGGAGTGAAGAAGTGGCTCCATAAAAAGCATTTCAAGGTCCTGGAGTGACCTAGCCAGTCTCCCGACCTCAACCCCAACCCCATAGAAAATTTGTGGAGGGAGTTGAAAGTCCGTGTTGCCCAGCGACAGCCCCAAAACATCACTGCTCTAGAGGAGATCTGCATGGAGGAATGGGCCAGAATACCAACTACAGTGTGTGCCAACCTGGTGAAGACTTACAGGAAACGTTTGACCTCATTGCCAATAAAGGTCATGTTACAAAGTATTGAGTTGAACTTTTGTTATTGACCAAATACTTATTTTCCACCATGATTTACAATTAAATTCTTTAAAAATCCTACAATGTGATTTCCTCGATTTTTCTTCTTATTTTGTCTCTCATAGTTGAAGTGTACCTATGATGGAAATTACAGACCTATTTCATCTTTCTAAGGAGAACTTGCACAATCAGTGGCTGACTAAATACTTTTTTGCCCCACTATATACAAAATGCCTGCTATTCACTTGAGTCTCCGTTTCATCTCGCTGATGTCTGGCTTCTGTATTGTTTATAATACTGTCTATCAGTGCATTATTGGCTTCTGCCAAAGTAGCAGGTCCATCATACTATCCTCTTGAAGAAGTGTTACATCTTTCCACTACACAGAGTCGTAACATTACTGTATTTTCATAAATTAAAAATGCACTGGCATTAGGGATGCTGTGTAGATGGTAGTGTTGCACTTGTGTTTTCAGTGCCATCTCTGACACTTATGTATTGTTCACAGGAAGCTTTCAACCATAAAAAGAATGCGACTATGGTAATGAGCAATCTGGTCAATGTCCCAAATATTGATTTTTACTATTTAAGATGGGTAAAATCTTATCCTATCAACACAATGAAAGCCACACACAGGCTTAGAAAAATACAGAAAAGTATGGTAATGATCTTATGCTCATCTTATGCCTCCATCTATGGTGTAAGAAACTAGCTCAATGTTTTTCTGCTGTAGTTATGACACGAACAGATATTTCAGAAGAGAGCAGTGAACACAGTGTGAAGAAATCGTGAAGTGTGCACAAGGATGGACATTTAACTCTGGTGTGCTGCATTATGTAGATGCAGTTCTTGTCCTAACATGCCCCCACCACGGTGTTCCAGCTTACCGCCAAAAATAGAAAGTAATTCTCAAATAGAAAGTAATCCGCAACTGTCCCGCAATATATATACACACACACACACACCCTAATCCACCAGAGTGGTAGGAGCTGCTCATCATCCTCTCGGTGCTTATGAAAAGCACAGGCCCAGCAAAATGTTGCTCAGCATTCAGTCTGCTCATGCTGATGCCGCATCCATTTACCGTATTTTTCGGACCATAGGGCGCACTTAAAATCCTTTAATTTTCTCAAAAAAATCAACAGTGTGCCTTAAAATGCGGTGCGTCTAATGTATGAATTAATTCTGGTTGTGCTTTCTGACCTAGAACCGATTGTAGATGGTACACGGCACTCATAAATCTGTCAAAATGTTTTAGCACAGCCTTGGTAAGTTACGATGCTTATGGCCACCGTAGTGCGCAGCATAGCGGAGTAATGTGTCAACTCAGGCAATGACTTTTCAACTATACGCCTTATTGGCATTCACCATGTCCTCCTATCTGCTAGATTTCTTCTTATACTGTCATTTTAGCATGACAAACCTGTAGCCAAACCTGAATTTACTTATCACTCCAAGACGTTTGGCCACTGAATGCAGTACTCATATTTGGCTTTGCAATACTGCTCAACATTCATTCATTTTCATATTGCTTAATCCAATTCAGGACCAGGGGAAGTTGGGGCCTAACTGGCAGCATGGGGCGCAAGCCAGGATCCAACACCAGACAGAGCACGAGTCCATTGTAGTTAACAAGTGCGTGCACATATATGCTGCACACTCGTCTCGCTAGCCTTGTGAGGACTTTCCATTGACAATGATAACTGTAGCCAATTAATGCTACACCTATACCTGGGCAATAAAACAATAACAGTATGTACCGTGATATACATCTATAGCAATATGAACATTTGATGGTTTCCCTTTACAGCTTTAACTGCAAACCACTAAGAATTCATGAACATGCCAAGTTCGATTGTATGAACAAACCCCCAGTGTGTGCCCACCCTGGCTCATAAACAACCCATCATATCCCTTAATAACGAAAGGCGCTTAGTGACCCTCAAGCAGCCAGTCATTAACAGGTCTAATGTTCAGTTGTTCATCAATGTGAAGACAAAAAACAACAGCATGGCGCGAGAACATGATAGCGTGCCAGTTGAGAATGTTCCACTTAGCGTGGCCGAAAAGTGCGGCTTCAAAAAGCTTCTCAGCGTGTTTGACAGCTGCTATGTTCTCCCAGGCTGCAAAAGCTTTTCGAAACTTTATTCGCAGTGCGTGGAATCCGTAGAGAGACAGCTGTTATCAGTCTCCTACTTCCAAGTCCGAGTAGAGTCACACACGTTAGCCGCTTTATGAAATGAAATGAAGCCATGTCTAATACTGGAGCTATTTTTTATAACTTTTTGTATAGAGAATTAATGTCTTTTCATAGAGATTATTATTTTAATTAGGTTGCACCACCTCAGAGGTGAATTTGATTTTGTAAGCTTACATTACAGTTTACATTGTATCTCATTTTGTTTAGTAGGTTTTAGATGTTTATTACATCTTACAGATGTCCGGTTGACCTACCTCAACGCTGTGATTTTCTACATTTACAAAACATTTACATTGCACACATTTTAGCAGATACACATTAGGTCAGTTTACCTGATTTGACTTTATTTAGTGTGTCAAGGAGAGATCATTACCATACTCTTCTTTATTTTTATAAGCTTGTGTGTGGCTTTCATTGTGTTGATATTACCTTGGTACCTTGATAAATAAAAGGTACTGTATTTTCCGGGCTATTCCGGATTATAAGACGCAATATCAAGGGATCGGACTGCTAAGGATCTATGTTTCATACATAAAGCGCACCGGGGTTATCAAGACGCATGAAATGAACAAAAACTCTTAAGTTCCGTCGGAAGCTCAGTTTGGTCTTTACCTGGCGCAGGGCGTCTTCTTGCTTCCTCCACTTCCGTACCATTGATTCATTAATGTTGAATTCTCTCACAGCTGCTCTATGTCCATGTTGTACTGCGTGACTGATAGCGCTGTGTTTGAAATCCGCTTCGAAAATGAATGAATGAATGCACGTACCCTAATGCTGAAGCACATACCGTATTACTCCGCGATGCTGCGCACTATGGCTGCCGTGAGCTTCGTAACTTACCAAAGCCGTGCTAAAACATTTTGACAGATTTATGAGCGCCGTGTACCATCTACAAATGGTTCTAGGTCAGAAAGCACAACCAGAATTAATTCATACATTAGACACACCGCATTTTAAGGAGCACTGTCGATTTTTGAGAAAATTAAAGGATTTTAAGTGTGCCTTATGGTCCGAAAAATACGGTAGTTAAAATCAATATTAGGACGTTAAATTTTTAAAAAAAGTGTTTAAATTCAGCCTTTTTCTCCGGCTCTTTATTAAAAATAGGTAATTACGAATAATCAATAATTAATCGATATCAACTGAAATAAAAATATTATCGTGATAAATTCTTCAGTCACATCAGCTCTACCTACACCTATCCCTAACCTCAAGTTAATCTTTTGGCTCTTGTGGTTCTTCAAATAAAGGTGTCCTTTTTGTAAAAACCGTCAAGAGGTGAGAACTGGCAGAACAGACCAAAGAAAGTCACAATTACCTGGTTTTCTTATCATTTTGAGGACATTTGGTCCGCACATTTACAGCAAGACAAGGCGCAAATGCCGACACACTACAGAGAAACCCATGCATGTCTTTGGAATGTGGGAACAAACCAATAGTAACCAGTGGAAATCCAAACAAATGCATGCAGGATGCAACTTGAACTATAAACCATAATTAAATAACGACATTTCTTAATTTCCTCAAGTATATACTGCGTTTCGAAGTCTCCCCAAAAGTGTTTGGTAGCCATTTCGTGGGTGCTGCATTTAATTCCAGGGTTGCCCGATCCTGCGAGAGAAACATGCAACCAGGTCTATGGTAACTAGCATACAAGAAGCAAAAGGTCTCAGTCTCTTAGGATAAGCAGACCTGGCAGCCACGTTTGATTCCTCCAACTGCTTCCACGACAGTTATGGAATTGAGTAAGGATATGCTTGCACTGACATATCCAATTACGGAGCTAAAATCCAGCTCTATTTATCAGATTTCATAATCTGATTTCTTGGTCTTCATGTCCGATCTAAGACATCGCCATATGGCACTTGAATAATGAGATAACTGCAAAAATGTGCATGTAAATGCACTCAGTGACACAGTCTCACTAATAATTTAGAACAGGCTTGCTTATCTGTTGGAGACAGCACATTTAAAACAAAAAAGTCCTATTCAGCAATTTGAAACATTTTCCTTGGTTTGCAGAACATAACATGGAGAAGGAAGAGTTTAACCTAAAACAGATGTGTTAACAGAACTGTGAGGGACTTTTTTGTAGCACAACATTAATTAACGTTGAGTGAAAATAGTATGCTTCACCATGTAATCATGATTAAGTTCGCATTAGAAAGCCTCCCAACCGAGTGATCACAGGTAATTTTCCTTTAATTGACACTAATTATTCTGACCTAGGACAGTAGATTGGAAACCACACACCCCTTCGAAAGAGGCCTCTCGCCTCTCAGGCTGCCCCCATGCAATGGGATCATTAGGCCACAAACAATGCTGTTACAGTGTTCAGGCTTTGAGACTGGAGGGGCTGAGCATTTCACAAGCACCATCACCAAACCTGGCACATGCCAATTCAGCACATACATTACGTATAATACAGAATAAATACACTTTGTATGATTAATGAAGCTAGACAGGTTTTTACCCAGATTAAAATGAATAGAGTCAGGTTAAAACAGGCAAGATAAGCTGAATGGCTCTCAATGTAAAGAAAAAAAAACACTATGCAAAGCATATCTTTAGCTTCAGTTATAATTTCTCAAATTATAAAATGGCACTCGTACAGAGGGAAGAAAAAAATAAAAAAATAAAACAACAACAAAACTGACAAGAGGTGTGTTGCAATGAACAAAACTGAAACGTACATAAAATTGTACTCAACTAAAAGTAACAGCTTACATAAGGCTAGGTGTTCATTATCAAAAGCAAATAAAATCCTAAATTTGACTTACTTTGAAGTATCAGCATTCAACTAAGGTAAAAAAACAAAAACAGCTTTGATAAGATTGATCATACCCATGTTTTACAAACCCAGTCATACCCAGCCTTAGAAATCAAAAACAGGATGTTTGGGAATGATTACCTGTCCGTATTTTTTTTAGGGGGACAGTCTAGTCTGAGTATTTCAGAAAATGCTGATGTACTTATGATTTTCACACAAAGTTGAGAGAGAATGATTCGAAAAAAACATCCAAAAATGCCTCAATGTCAAAGGAAAATGGCCTGACTGGTTTGTGCTGATAGAAATGCAACAATAACTCAAATAATCACTTGTTAGAACTGAGGTAGGAAAAAAAAAAAAAGCAACTCTGAACACACAATGTGTCAAACCTTGAAGTAGATGGGTTACAGCAGATCACACTGGGACCACTGCCTGCTAAGAACAGACAACTAAGGCTACAACCAAGTTCTACAACTGGCTCAGACGTGGGCTGGTCTGAGGAGTCTAGATTTCTGCTGTGACATTCAGACAGTAGGGTCAGAGTTTGGTGTAAACAACATGAAAGAATGAATCTAATCTGTCTTGTAAGAACATTTCAGGCTAGTAGTAGGTGGTGTAATGGTGTGGGGGATATTTTCTTGGCACACTTTGGGCCCCTTAATACCAACTGAGCATCGTAAAAACTTTTTAATTTAGGTCATTTAGCAGACGCCCTTATCCAGAGCGACTTACAATCCAAGCAATTGTGGGATAAGGGCCTTGCTCAAGGACACAACAGTGGCAGCTTGAGATATGGTTAGGGTGGGATTTGAACCCTGAACCTTCTGGTCCATAGTCCAGTACCTTAACCACTAGGCTACCACAGTTCCTCCACCAGAGCCTTCCTAAGGAATTGTTGCTGGCCATGTCTGTCCCATTATGAGCATCTTAACGGCTACTTCCAGCAAGATACTTCCAGACAACATTAGACAAAATCATCTCAAACTGGTTTGGTGAACATGGCAATGAGTTCACTGTGCTCAAATGGCCTCCACAGTCACCAGATTTGCCAATTTTGCAACATTGATGTGTTACTGACAAATCTATTGATGCGATCATGTTAATATGGACCAAAATCTGACGAATGTTTCCAGCACCTTGTTGAATCTGCTATGAAGAATTAAGGCAGTTCTTAAGGCAAAAGGGGGACCAACCCACTTTATTGTATTGGACGTTATAAATATCAATATCAACAATAATCGTAATAATTTTGCTCATTTATGCGCAAGTCTGCTAGTAACTTTAGTGTTAAAAAGTATAGTACCTGTAATTCCTTTACGGCGCATACATGCTGTTAATGGCTTTCATTCAATATTTGTTGACCAGATAGTTGGCATGTCTTTCAAGTTGACTTTTTACTGCCAAGACACTGAACATGGCCATCCATAATATATTGTGATTACTAATTCAATGTTAAACCATATTTTAAGCAGTGTGGCATTGATATTACCAGTCCTGATCTTTAATTTCCCCAAGTAGATTCTTTACTCGTTTTGCTGATTTATTGTTGATCTCTCAGATCTAGTAAAACTGAATCAATCTCTATAATGTTGGGCAATAGTGTAACAGCTAATAATTAATCACACTGAAAACCAAGCCAACAAATAGCCAAATCACTCTTACTGCTAAGCGTGCAAGCACACGACAAAGCCACGCTGGGCTTGTATATTCATCTACAATGACTAATCTTACAGAGAATACTGAAATCATTATTTGCAGAGGCCATGCAAGAGGACAAAACATTCTCATGAGTCCCAGAATTGTAAACTTGTCACAGTTTGTGATTGGAGGGGGAAGAAAAAACACACACACAAAAAACAAAAACAAATCACAGATCCTTGCCCAGTCCTCATCTGGTGCCAGCTTGATTAGCAAAACCCAAGCTGAGGACAAGGCCCGAGGTAAACAGAGGCAACAAAGTGCTCAACAGCACCAGCTCAGCTTCCAGGTTTGCAGAATGGACAGTGGCCACAAAGTGTCAGATAAGTGCAGTGTGAGACCAGCTTCACCTGAGCTGACACTTTAGTAAAGTCTCCATCGAATAGTGCACAAAACACGTTATGCACCCTTTTTCTCGTCAATAATGACTGGGGATTCCCCTTGAGACGTATGGCTATTGCTATTAATCAAGGGTGTGTAATGCAGCAGAACTGCTGCTGGAAAATAGCAGTCAAGGAGGAAATAACAAAAAGCCTGGATGGTATCGACTCCTGACCAAGAATATTCATTCAGTACGTGATTCCAGTTTGATTTGCCAGGTAAACACGGCACTACGAGATGGGCTCGTGAGTGACGACTGGATTCTACAGTAAACACCTCATTGTTCAGAGCAAATTATAAATACCACACAGGGAGCAATTACAGAAAAGGAACTAGACCTAAATCTTACTAAAAACTAGAAAACAGAAACACCGCTGCTCTCACGAGTGTTGAACGTGATAAAGTCTTAGAGAGCAACGCACGATCCTGACCATGTTATGCAACGTCTCAGCTTTAAGCATTAGGGCTCCAACAAAGCACATGCTCCTCTTGACAAATAATCAGAGAGCTCGGTCGATGCCCCTTCACACACCCCCCCGCCATGCCAGAAAGGCTCAGAAACCCAGCAGCTACATACCGGTGGACTTCCATTTTCGATGTCACGGTGCACCTTTCATTCAGGACGAAGCCAGACAACTTGCAGTGCGCCGCAGACTGGAGCTGCATGGCTTGCTGCAGGAAGCCCCCAGCGCAGCCGATTCGATCCCGATCACACTCGCCTATTCATCGCCTTCACCCACTCAGAATGCATCGGTGATTCATTATTTAGAGACGGGAACAAGTCAATGGTGCTTCTCCATGCTGCTCACATACACAGTCCCGCTTTTCACTGTTTCCTGCGGTAACCTGGCAACAGGCATTCGAGCACTCACGGTTGTTAGGGACGATCACGTTTGGGGGAAGACGAAACTGATACGCCGTGTTATTTCCGCCCAACTGAGCAAGTTGTTTTCCAACAAAAAACTAAATTTGTTTTTTTTTTTTAAAAAGAAAAGAAAAAGAGGGAGGGGGGGGGGGGATCTCCCACCTCCTTTCGCCGTTTCTCTCTCCTTGCTCTTTTCCTCTCCCACCCCCGCTCTCCCCAGTCTCCTCTGCTGCTCTGTTCAAATGGCAGATCATGTTTTCCTGGCTACACATACTTTTTCTCTCAGTGTAATCACTGGAGTGGTTACACACACTCCACACTGCTGCTATAATACTATACATACATATGCTACATATAGTGAAATATATACCTCTACCAGTTCAACATTCAGACAATTATCAGCTGATACTGTACATGACACAATATTACATGATTTGCGGCACTGCTCAGACCAGAAAGAGGTAAATAACTAAATAACTAGAGGTGCTGAGGCACTGTCTCTTCATTCATGTACAGGTACACGCCGTCTGCATTACATTCTGTCAAACAGTACGCTGAGCAAAATGGATGTTGACCAGACATTACCATAGTCACAGTTTTTTTAGTGCAAGCGATACGTAAACGCATCAGATACCGCATGAAAAAACTTGCGCATGCTAAACCTTTCTGTAATTCATGGAAATTGACAACAATTACAGAAAACGCAGTAAAATGTACCGTTACGACCCTGTCTATGGGAACAACGGAACACTTATTAGCCGGGAATGACGGACCTGATACTTTTGTTTGACGGAAGCCAAAAATGCATTTATGAACCGTTTCAAGCACATGGAAGATCAGCCATATGAAACAGAGACTCAGCAAGGTGAATGTGAACCAGTTTACATAGTTATATGTTAGAGAGAGTACACAGGTAGTGGGTAGGCAAAAAGCAGTACTACTTCCAATAGGACAGGCACATACACTTACAAGCGCCATTTACAGCTTGTTACAAATGAGTAGCGGAAAGTCATCCACACAAACACAAGTCACTTGCACAAAAAGAACAGTCTTTAGTCCAACCGTGAGGTAACGAACAAACGAGCACACAGCCTGTAAGACTGAACTTGGGTGAATGACTTCTGTCCTTTAACTCCTGCCTCTGCTCGTGGATCCAGAGCACTGATTGACTTTAAGGTGGTCAGCTGTTGTCGGGGAAGCAAAATCATTGATTTTGAGTCTGTTTATGGCCACAACAACTTGAGTGAAAAGACAGATTATTATTTCCTATTATAGATTATCATCATTAAGATCTTCTCCGTTGGAGAACGGCAGTTGATCAGATGGATGTTAAATGACTCATGCTGAACTAACAGCTCTTAAGCATATTAAGCCGTGTTACTGGAACAGCCATGTAATTAAAAATATGAAGGAGTAATTCTGCAGTGAATTTGTCAATTGCAGTTTGTTTTTTTTTTTTTCATAAAGGCCTGCAACAAACTACTATTTTGATATCCAAATCTATAGACTATTGAAACGAATAATCAATTATTCAGATTATGACTCGCTCAGTTAAAAAGACCATGAAGAATACCTTATTCAAAAAGTTCAATTTCTTTTTCCTGTCAAAATTTACATGCCGCAATAAAATGTAACCAAACCAAATCAGTGTCTCCAGCCATAAACTTGAGATGCCTTCAAATTTGGCGTACAGTGGTGAACGTTTGGGGCAAACTTGTATTCTGATGAACAGTAAATCTGAATGATTTTCTGTACACCGACAGTAACCCATCGTCCAGCTCCCCTGTATGTTTGTAGAGAACTACCTCCTGGATTTGTTTGCAAGTGTTCTCAAATGCTGGCAGAAAACTCAAGACACTTTGCAGGAACGTAAAAACATTGACTATTAAAATTGTTTCCAACTAATGTGGTAGTCGATTAAAGTCGACCAAGTCGATTCATTGTTGCACCATTAAGGCACAATATAACTGTTTGAAACAAAACCTGCACTTGAAACGATACTTGGCCTGTAAAATGTATCCACTTTGCATATTTACTCCAAACTAGAAATGCCTCATTTGATGAAAGCCACACGAACGATGTCCAATGTACTTTTTGACCATCAATGCCCCACAGGACAGAGTGGATTCTCACCAATCATGGGTCATGCATCTTTGAGGACTGCACCATATGTGGTAGTACAGGGTTAAGCAAATGATTTTTATTTCAAAACAGGCTCTCAAACACTGCAGGGGGAAAGGCTTTGCCAGTGTTTTGTAAAGCAGATGTGCACAGATTTCCCTGCTAAAGACTTCAATGCAATGCAACAATCAATTACTAGCTTTAGTAGGTGAATAGGAGCAAGACAAGAGGTAGGTATTGGAAAGGACTTCACGGGACAGCATCACAATACAATTATATTATACATTGCGATACAATATTGCGATATTCCACATAGTTCACTGAAAACAGCTGAAATGCAAGCTAGGGTGTACAATAACGAGTTATCTTAATACATCACACAGTTCAGTGGACAGACAGACAGAACATTGTACTGCAACATCTACAGTAGCAGAGATTGTAGTTTACATCCCATTTAAAATGTTTTTCTTCCTTGAAAAAAGAAAAAAAGACCAATATTTTGAACTGAAAATCAATGTAGTGCATCATGAAAATAAATATTTCAATATATTGCTGTATCGATTTTTTTAGCACAGCCCTACAAGACTTTGTGATGCTCCAAACTGTGATGGTTTCTAGTCCTCCAGGATTAGAGTTGTGCAACCCTGACATAAGATCTTATTCAAGAAGTCTGCAAGACTTTAAAAAGAGAGAGAAACTATTTGTTTATTTTAAGCTAAACCAGAGTAAACGAATACACTGTCCTTGGGTATCTGGATCTTCAAATAAGCACATCCATCACTACTAGGTTAGAGGGTTGTTCCCTGTTATTGTTATCCAAGGCAGATTGCCCAGCTTTTTTTTTTGTTAAATTGGAACTGATTTTAATCAAATGAAAACCCCTGCATTGTGTGTAGATCTTAGTACAGTATGCTAAGCTGTGTAGAGTTCTGAGTAAGCACACTCTCATATCACACAAATTCACCATTACACAACATGCTGATGATGAAAGACCATACTTCTGTTTTATATTTATTTATTTGGCAAACAGCATCTGGACAAAATCTGAGGTGTGATTCTTTCCTTATTCTGATGATGGAGGAGTCTTACAATCAGCAAGGGTGCTGTTTATGAGTATATGGCAGCATCAACATGAACAAAAACCATTTATTTTCTTACATTTACAGCATTTAGCAGACGCCCTTATCCAGAGCGACGTCCAATTGATAGTCTTACAATCCAAGCAATTGTGGGTTAAGGGCCTTGCTCAAGGACCCAACAGTGGCAGCTTGGCAGAGGTGGGATTTGAACCCTGGACCTTATGGTCCAGAGTCCAGTACCTTAACCGATAGGCTACCACAATCTTTCCACTTATGATGATCCAAGACCAAATTTTCTAGAGTCTAACAGTTACACCAATCTAATGCCCATGGCCATACAGGCTTGCTACAGGTCTCCTGTCAAGCGGTTGCCATGGGAACATGTATAGCTGTAGTATATTATTTACTAAAGAACTGCATTCCACAATCTGTATGTACATGTATTTTAAATTCATAAGTGCAGAAAATGACTGTGCGCTATTTAATGTTAAGAATGACAAACTATTAAACAAAACAAATCAGGGGTGATGGAACAAAAATAACTAATATGCTAATAATTGGTCCTAAAAATAACCAAGATGCACTTAATGACCAAAACTGGTGATGGGAGATCTGCATGTGTCACTGAATACCCGTTAAAAGGCCTTTTCACGTCGACAAAAAACAGCTCCCTGTTGGGGGAAAAAAAAAAAAAAAAAAAAAAAAAAACACGTATCGTAATTTTCGGACCATAAAGCGCACCGGATTATAAGGACACAATATCAACGATCGGCTGCTAAACGGATCCATGTTCATACATAAAGCGCACCGGGTTATAAGACGCATTAAATGAAACAAAACTCTTAAGTTCCCTCGGAAGCTCAGTTTGGTCTTTACCTGGCGCAGGGCGTCTTCTTGCTTCCTCCACTTCCGTATCATTGATTCGTTATGTTGAATTCTCTCACAGCTGCTCTGTGTCCGTGTTGTACTGAGTGACTGATAGCGCTGAGTTTGAAAATCCGCTTCGAAAATGAATTGAATGAATGAATGAATGCACGTACCCTAATGCTGAAGCACATACCGTATTACTCCGCGATGCTGCGCACTACGGTGGCCGTAAGCTTCGTAACTTACCAAGGCCGTGCTAAATCATTTTGACAGATTTATGAGCGCTGTGTACCATCTACAATCGGTTCTAGGTCAGAAAGCACAACCAGAATTAATTCATACATTAGACGCACCGCATTTTAAGGCGCACTGTCGATTCTTGAGAAAGTTAAAGGATTTTAAGTGGTCCGAAAAATACGGTATAGGAATGCTCTCCTTCACACAGAGTCCAAAACTGACGGACTTTACTCGGAGCCTGTTCTAATTTCTGCGTTGCTCAGATGCATTAAAATCAGGCTGACCCAATCAGAAACAGCTCATCCTGCGAGTAGCACA
This sequence comes from Ancistrus triradiatus, assembly GCA_025084515.1. Classification (NCBI taxonomy): domain Eukaryota; kingdom Metazoa; phylum Chordata; class Actinopteri; order Siluriformes; family Loricariidae; genus Ancistrus; species Ancistrus triradiatus. Next base: position 121,814 of record JAJAGP010000991.1, read on the forward strand.
GCACAAGAGCTTATATGACAAGCAACACGTTGGTTATAAAAACATGGATATTAAAGAAAATATCTGACAGAATATCACTGAAAGGCTGGAAGATGATGAAGAAAACCTTAGTGACTGTACGAAACCTTTCTTCTGTTCATGCACACAAAAACACAAACTATAGCTTCCTGCACTAATCTTTGCTCGTGTTTTTTATGTTGACGATCTGAAAAACACACGGCAATATCTCTGTGACACATTAAGAGAAGGGACATTTAAGAAAGCAGAAGCGGACAGACAGTTTGAGTGTTTGGACAAAAATACTCAGACATGTGAAAGACTTTGCACCTACCTGACCTCTCCACTACCCATTAGTAAACAGCTCATTTGTATTGCAGAGCAAAACTGTGCTTTCTTAAACTCTGATCACACCTTTCATGTTCAAATATCGTATGTGCATTTCTATTCATATGCTTTTGTGCTTTGATTTACAGTACCTGAGCCAAACTGCACACAACTGATGTCACAAAGCCATAACATGGCTTTCCGTGAAACTTTTGACATGACAGCGCAAAGCAACAATACATGGCAAATCAAGTCCAAAGAAAAATATCCATTATCTCACACAGTGAGTCAATGTTATATACAGGTATGCACAGTTTATTATTAATTGATCGCATTACTGTTTGACTGAAATAGCCACAGTATTTATATGTTACTGTTATGTAAATATAAAGGACATTTTCACAAGATATGATTGGAAAGCCAACACCTACACAGCATCCAAGGCTTAAAATGTTACAAACATGCTAAACCTTTTTAATTTACGTAAATCAGAGATGCACCGATTGCAATTTTCTTGGGCGATTTCCGATTTTCTGTGCCTAAGAATGATAAATGACGGCATACAGAAACAATTGCAACTCACCCCACTTGTACACACCAAGATGGCAAGTCAAACATCACTACTGTAATGCATTAAAAACACTAAAAACTTTGCCAGAAATGGTACAACACAATTTAAAACACACACCGAGCGCTTTGATTAACTAATAAAACGACATGCACACAAAACAGATCACACAGACGCACAAGTAGCCAAAAATATACAAACAATCACTGCACGCTAAACGCTGGGACTGGCTAACAAAACACACATGTACTGAATTCTGAATTAACCTTAGTCAAAGCGCAGTGCTGTTTGTGTGCGTCTGTGCCACTGTCGGCGTCACAAATGCAGGCTAAAATGTGACCGGAAGAGAATCGGTTATATGAGACTGATGAGAGACGCACTGAAAACCGGCCGATTCCGGTCACTGGCCGATCGTTTCGCTGCATCTCTAATGGAACTTCACAATAATTATAGAAAACAACCCTATAGAATGGAAAGCCACTAAACTTAAGAGGATAGTATAATGCACCTGAAACTTTTGCAATAGGACAAGCCGATACACTTCCAAACAACATTTAGAGCTTATCACAAATCAGTAGCGGAAAGTGATCCACACAAACACACAAGTGCGCAAAAAAAAATAAATAAATAAATAAAAAATTTTTTTTTAAAAAGTCTCTAAACACATCAACCGACTATTAAAAGTCGGTAGTCCAAACGTGAGCTAACAAGAAAACGACTTGTAAGGTACACACACACACACACACACACACACACACACACACACACACACACAGGGGACGACAGCATATTTCCTCTTGGAATTCACTACAATTTTTAAAAAACTGAGCTTGTTAAATAGGGGTGGGCAATATGGCAATATTTTATCGTATTGTGATAAGTTTTGTTATTGTGATGGACAATATGCTTGTCTGGGCATATCGAGGAAATCGTCAATGCTTAAAGAACACTGACCAAAGCAGGTTTCATTTTAAAGAGTGTAATTAGCCCTGTTTAACTGGATAAAGTGAAGCACATTTTGAATAAAATCACTTTAATTATGGGACAATGTTTGAATAGTAGTTTTGAACAATCTGTCACTACAGATGCGTTTTGTTTGCAATCACATGCATCGTGTTAAATATTGTGTACTGTGAAAATGTCTTTTATTGTGATATTTTTACCATATCGCCTGCCTCCATGTTAAAGTCGAGGTATGGTCTTTAAACGGCGCTTACCTGTACTTATCTAATGAAGCCATGTTATAGCCAAATGACTAGAATTACACTTGCATCCACATGTCAACAATAAACTCTTCAGATCGATGTCAGGTGGACACAATACATGGCTTTCTAACCAGCCAACTAGTAATTGTTGAAAAGTGTATCTGAAGAGAAAATGTCTACTATAAAAAGCTATACTATAACAAAGCTAATTAATAAGTTTATGTATAAAACACAGGCCAGGTTCTTCATTCAATTATTTTATCGAATCAAGAGCTACAAGTGCAGAGCTTTTAAAAGCATACCATAACACACAAATCCATGACGGATGCAAGATACAAATTCAACACCTTCAGTGTTACCAAAGTCCAGAACTGGCATATATGCTTACTACAGACTTGCTAGGGGGCATGAAAGCCACCTGCACCTATTGAGTACTAATGAGTAAGCAGGAGTAGAGTGTGGGAGATCTGGAGCTCAGTGTCAGCAGCTCACATGGTACAGAGGAGGATGGTGGCAGTACTTGTACTCGTAACCAGAAATCTCAGTCAGCCAAATCAAGCATACAGACTCAGGAAGTGCCATATGGGTACAGAAAGTGAGATCTGGTTTCTAGAAAGCTGTCCGATGTGACTCTTTAAAGGTGACGCGTTATACCACATTTCGGCATTTCAACACAGAGAGCGTTTACATGCAGATAATAATTCGATAACTGCAGAAAATCAGATTTTGTCAGTAATCCGATCAACAAGTGTCCATGCACTGAAGTAACCAGATAATGGGAAACCTCTGGGTTTACACTGACTTGGGCAGTAATCAGATTTCTAGTTGTCAACCAGAAAATCTCATAGCAATGTGAAAAAACTTCAAACTTTAATATTAAACAATCAAATTATTAATTTTCTCAAGTACCTACTTCGTTTCAGACTCTCCGCAAAGTGCTCGGCAGCTGTTTTGCTGCCTCTGATTCCTGGGTTGTCAGATCCATAAAGGGAAAAACCCAGCTAAAGTCAATGTAAAAAGGCCGAATACACCAAAGTCTTTAGAATTCATGGACCTGGCAACCGGGATGGAAAATGTGCACACGCACAGTCTGATAACACCGATTATAAGCGGCTTACTGGTATACATGCTACGAGTACTTCAATTACTGGGGAAAAATCCAGCTCTCTCTATCGGATTTCTTAATCTGATTTCTAGATTAGAGCATGTTGTATACATGACCACGGGCTGTGGTAGCCTAGCGGGTAAGGTACTGGACTATGGCCCAGAAGGTCCAGGGTTCAAATCCCACCTCTGCCAAGCTGCCACTGTTGGGTCCTTGAGCGAGACCCTTAACCCACAATTGGCTTGGATTGTAAGACTGTATCAACTCTATGATCGGACTATGATCGGATTAAGTGCATGAAAACGCACTCAGTTGTCTGTGATCTTAATGAAATGTCTGGAACATGGTCAAAATACCACAAGAACAGGGCATCCTTCTGTCCATGTCAAAACAGCACTTTTCAGAAAATTTGTTTTTCAGTCCCCGTTACTTTAAATGCTAATGAGCCTCTGCTCACCAACTCTTCAGTAATTTTAGGCAAACCATTCTTCATGTGAATCTATAAATCAACAGAGAAAAAAAATACACTCGAGATTTTAAAGCCAGACTATCAACAAATCAAAACTAACAGCGTTAACATTACTTTGGATCCTGCAATGAGCAATGGCAAGAAATTTCTAGGGAAAAAAAATAAAATAAAAAAATTCACTGCAGTTATTAATTTTAGCTAACACTAAACGGCCAAAGAATCACATACCATACTATGTTTTTAAAAAATTACATTTACCCCATCTGTTAGTTGGTAGTTAATCCCTCTTTTAGGAAAAAGTTTAGTAGTGGCCAGTCCTGCTTCGTAAGCCATCTGATCCAAAATCGCAAGCGTGCGAATATCACGTGATACACGGTAGAATGTTAAATTGCATTACATTCTACATGGCAGGCTTGGTCGATAATGCAAATTTAGACAAACGATTTATAGTCTCCAGAATTACCACGATAAATGATATCATCTTACAAACTAATTTGTCTGCTTCATGCCTGCGATCAGCACAAATCCACCATGGAAATAGATCAATATAACACCCAAAAAAGAAAAAATAACAATAAAAATCTCGATATTTTCTGGGAGTTTGCCACTAACGATTAGACGAAACTTTGCATCCTTCCAAAAGGAAGGTAAAAGTGTTTGTAAACGTCTTACAATGTACTAGCTTGCTCGTGTTAATGGCATATTAACTCATGCTTACCAATAACATCAATTGAAATAACATTGAAGGAAATAAATCTAAGAGGTGTAGTGCAAATACTGCAGAAAGTTACACATGTTGTCGCAACAGATTTCTGGTCAAGTAGAACATTCGAGCCATACCTGTCCTTGACGGTGCATTTCATCTATGAATTTTGTCATAATATTCACATGGACATTAGTTCGCAGGAGGTGTTTTAACACCAACCCATGTCCCACAGTTTGCAGACTGCCATCGTTTGAGCAACATCGGTCTTTTCAAAGCTAAACAACCTCCATGCGAGTGAGGAAGAGCCAAGTCTAACAATTAAATCTAACAACGTAGACTGCAAGGTTGGAAGTGTCTGTATTTTGTCTCTTGGTCCAGTTTGTTCACTCATTTTTAACTAAAGTCACACACTTTTGGATGTTTGTTTGTTTGTGTAATTTAACGCTGCTTTCAGGATCAATGGGTATTTAACGACAATTTTGTCACTGGTAATAATGTCACTGGTGATGTGCATTGAATCATCAGCTCTAACCATGTACACAGAGCCAGGACCTGAACTATCAACCTTCTGGTTAATAGTCCAGTACCTAAAGCCCCACAACTATACTTGACATTTTAGCAAACTTTCTTCTTCCTAGAAGTCTTGCAGTGCTTTCAAATGTAAGCAACAAAATGTCAATATATACTTTATACTTGTGCCCTATGTTCTGGCTCAGCTGGTTCATAAAGTCAACCTAGCATATTCCTAAAACACTTTCCAACTTCAAACACTGAGATAAACCTTTAATTCATTTGTAATTCAGTTTTGAATTTCTCTTTTCTAAATGAAACAAGCATTTCTTGTCTTTATATTCAAATGAAAACACTGAATACAACACTACTGATGTGAGGTAGAGATGTATCCTGAGCTTTTCTACCAGTAAATAGATTCAGCAATTGTGGGTTAAGGGCCTTGATCAAGGACCCAACAGTGGTAGCTTGGGAGAGGTGGGACTTGAAGCCTGAACCTTCTGGTCCACAGTCCTTCAAGTTTAGTGGCAAGTACAACCATGGATTGAGTATGAAACAGAGCAAAACACAATCATAACCTTGGATTGGAGATGGACATGACCCTTCTTCTGTCTGGTTAATTACATTATTGTAATTGCCATACTTGGGGGAAATCAAGCAATGTGATTGTGACTGTACCTAATCTGTCCACTGTATCCAATCAATGAAGATACAATTGTGATGTTTCATACATAATGAATACTCAAATATGACATGCAACAAAAAACATGAATTAAGCTGCTATTAAAAATAAAAAAGGTGAATTTTAAAAGTGAAAGCCTACCATAACCACCAATCATTTAGAGTAAAACAATAAAAGACAACACATTTCTGTCCATAGACAATGTTACCTGTACATTTACAAGGCTTAAATGAGAAACTGAAATAAATATAAAAGCATATCCTTATCAGGAAGGCTGAACACATTCTAGCCAGAGTTAACAGGTAGAAGTAGAGAGAGATGGAAATAACTTATGGATTTCACCATTCATTTATTTTTCACTTCAGCAGTCCCAGTCTCAAACATCCAAGGCAAAGGCCACATAAAAAGAAATCCATTTAACAGTCAGAGCAAAGCACAATTTCTTTCTGAAGCTCCAAAGGAGTCTAGTAATGACAGAGAAGTTTAATATTAAATTACCCTGAAACTTTTCAGCTGCTGAAGCTGTAGAAATATGTTGTGTTTCTGCCGAATTGGTGTAAAATCATAGTGCACAAACATTCTTAAACAGTCTGTCTACACACAGACTAAAACCTAGAACAAGGGAAAAACCACTACAGCTATTCGAATCCACTGATTCTGTAAAATAGGGAGACACTCTCGCTCAGTCTCTTCCTAGCAAAATGCTAGTATGGGCACCACAAATCAATCTAGCAAACTGGGAACAAAATATAAACACAAGACTCAATCTATGTTGTTAGATTTAGTTGTTAGACGTGGCTCATCCCGACTCGCATGGAGATGGTTTGGCATTGCAAAGGTGGATATTGCTCAAAAGATGGCAAACAACTACAGTGGTAACACTTCTCGATCACCTTGGAACTCGTCAATTTAATTTCTCGACACATTTTGACCAGAAAACTGCGTCTTGGTTCCCCTTGTTTGCTCGGTACTTGGCACACATGCTTAAACTTGTATGGGTCGAGCCATGCAACTCATTTCAGCCAAAACTCCCTTATTCAGGCAACAAAAAGGAAAACAGAAGTGAATTCTCCAGAACACAGACTGCATGCTAGTGCCCCCGAGTTCACCAACACAGCAAGTGTTTTGCTTTTGATTTTCACTTTCAATCCATTACACACAAAATTACATGAGATTTTAACACCATTATTATAAAATAAGTTTTGTGTTAACGATTTTGGCCAACTGTAGGTTAATGTAAGTGTTTTAAACAATAAGGTAGGCTCCAAGCCTTCTGGAATAATTAACGACGAGAACCGAGGTACCACTGTATGCTGAAAATTGGTTGCCATTAAAGACACCTTAGATCAGATATTTAAGACACTTATTTCACTATGTGCAAAATAATCAGTGCGCAGAACATGAAGATTGACAACTTTTGACATCAGCTGTCCACGACAGGCTTAAACCAGTCAAGGTACCAGCACAAAAACACACTGAGCAAACCTTGCAGGAATCATTCTGCGATTTAAAAAAGTGCCTTACAACAAGAAAAGCAACAGACGGCATGTTTTACTTACAGTTAAAATTCCCTGTTATTTCCATTGTTGTTATTAGAGCAATCTGGTACAAATGTAAGACATTTCTGAAGGATGCCAAATACTGTATAATTATCCATTGTCAACAAAATCCCAGAAAATATCAAGACATTTCTGTTAATATCGCACACCCTGCCTGTGAGTAAAGACTTCATTTAGCAAGTTCAAATGCAATCAGTGATCTAAAAGTCAGAGACAAAACTAAAAAAACTCACTACAAGGCAGCCAGGTCTTACGTAAATTAAACAACATTTACATCCAAAGCCAGTTTACAAATAGAACTACAAATCCAAATCCGTAGCAGAATGGCTTTGGGAACAATTACAAAGCTGTAAACAGGTACGAAACAACGCAAACGATCCTGCTGCCGACTTACGCGTCACGCGTCATTGCTGCATTCCACCTGTGAAGAGACTGTCTGCTGTCTGAGTAACTGTCTATAACTCTAAAGTGTTCAGCCAGCTGCCTGACTGCTCATCGAGGCTCTGAATCCAGTCTCCAAGCTTCTTAGTAGAACCCCACCCCTGAGAGCTAAATCCGGCTGCCTGTCCAGCCTCCTAAAGAATGTCCCCCTCACCCTAGAATAAACCTGCTGACCAAAAGGCATCATGAGCCATGTTTCAGGGGCCTCAAAGTCTATGCTCCTGTCATCACATCTGATCAGCTTCCCAACAAGGAAACGCTAAGTGTCAGGGAGTTCACACATGCTTCATGTAGCTGATCACAAACTGCAAAATAAGGTTTTGTGGCACTTAGATGGTATGCCATGGCAACAGTGCAAGTTAAACTTGTACTATACATATTTCCCTAACAATAGCGTTTGATTTAAAAAAGACAATGACGGCATTTCGTTTCATCTTTGACAGACACCAGTTGAGGTTTGATCACATTCGGTCGCTTCTTGAAGAGACAGACGATTCTTAACCCTTCCAAGTGGAGAACATGAGCCAAACAGCTCTTGACATCTGCCACAAGGCTAGATTAAAAATAACTTCATCTAGTGTACAGGATGCAATGATGTAACTTGTAGTGAGAAGATGAAATGAACATTATATGTCCACCAGTGTGCATGGGTTTTCAATAAAAGACACACTGCCCAAAATAACTCCCAAGCCCAGCCCCTCCCTCTAAAAAAAACAGCACAAAACTAAAGCCGGGACTCAGAGGCAGTATTTCATCTCTCTTTAAAAGTTTTCAGGTTTCCCTACATCTCACCTTACACTGAAGACTTTTGTTGGATTGTGACCCAGCCCATCTTTAGCTTTTGAATGAAATGAGCCACTGCATTCGCATGACTAATAAGACATGGGAGTAGACTGGTCTGAGAAAGACAATAGGCGCTTTTGCACCAAACACTTACAGGGACTAAGGGTGTATTCACACTACGCCCGGTTGAATTGTACCATGCCGGGGCATGACTGTCACCCCACTACACTCCCCCGCTGGCTTTCGCTCACATTGCATTTAAAGGTTCTGGGCCTGAGCACGCTTATGTCATTACGATACTACTTTTTTGTGATGGAAAAAGTCATGCTTGCACAGCAAAACTGACATTATGGTTGTGCTCTGTGGCTTATCTGGAGTTGTTCTGGGCGTGCTGACACAGCCCTCGAATACACCTAACAGATTTATGGATTACACAACACAGCGGTTTTCAGCTACTCATGCTGCACGTGTAAGAAGATATTTAAGGAGGCAGGTGATGTGTTCCGTGCTCAGGCATGGTTAGCAATCAAACTACATGTGAACCGTGCCTGAGCCTACCTCTTCAAGTCAAGTCAGGTGTATTTATATAGCGCCTTTTACAAATGGAGCCTTGTCTCATTGCAACTTTACAAGTTAGATCATCTTCGAATATCTAGAGCCAATCCCAAACTGAACAAGCCTAGTGCGACAGTGGCAAGGAAAAACTCCCTAAACATTATGAAGAAGAAACCTTGGGAGAACCAAGTCTCTCAAATGGACCCATCCTCTTTAGGTGGCATAGACGACAAATGTAAGAATGAAACTAATTTATCTAGTCAAATAAGTTTTATAGTAATAGTTAAAATAAAAACAACATGAAAATCTGCATATCGGCATTATTTAGTCCAATACACAGAGACACTGCAGGATCTTGAAACCTCGGCAGGAAAGTCCTTGACAGCACGTCGTCCCCAGCCAACCGGAGGAAGGAGAGAGTTACTGCCCTCTGGTGTGGCCCATGTATGGTGGGGCTGGAGCTGATGATGGAAACCACTTGAGTGGAGCTGAAGTTGGTAAGAACATGGTTCAGTGTACCGTTTCTGGGCCCTGTATGATATGTCAGACATGATACAGACAGCCTAACGAGAGAACACCCTAATTTGAGATGAACTCCCTCTGCAGAGTACCCCCGAGAACCACATTCGCTCCAGGGTCTTTTTTTGGTTTGCATTCGCATCGCCAGTAGTGACAATGAAGTGACATAAGGCACACAAAGTTTTGTGAAACAAATCGATGACACCCCTATTTACATTGGCTTTTGACTACATTTAGACCAGGATGCATGGCTTGGGTCACTGGGGCCGGAGTCTGGAGTCATGTCTGGCCTGCCTGTCTTGTCCGTTTGCCGGGAGTGTCGGGTGGGCGGTCTGGCTGTACTGGGCTTCGGTCCTCGTGATCTTGACTCATGCAACCTTGCCTTAGACTAAGGGCAGAGCTGGGGGTTCATAGTCAAAGAGTCTTATGGTGATCAGAGACGTTGGGTTGCTGTCTTCTTCCTTCCCGTCGATTTGCCGATGTCTCATGTGATCCCTCTTGTTACCTTCCGGTTCTCCTCTTTCTAGCTATGCTGCTATAGCTAATGCTGCCGGGGTCTCATGCTACACGTGGCATCAGTGATTGTTAATAGACACTGTGCTCTTAATCAATAACTAATTACATTTTCTGTTTTCTCTCTGAGCTGTGTTCCAGTACCAGTTCCTGCCCCACAAGATGTTCATCCGCTGTAGCTTCACTCAAGCTACTTCCATCATCAGCTCCAGGCCCACCATCCCCAGGCCACCAGAGGACAGTAACCCTCACCCACCTCTGGTTGGCTGGGGTTGAAGTGCCACCAACGACTTTCCTGCTTAGACTCAGGACCCTAGAGTGACTGTGTATTGGACTACTTAATGCCGATGTGCATATTTCACATTTTATTTGAACTATGACTCCATGAGTTTAGTTTCGTTCTTACATTTATCATCTACTCCGCCCAAGGAGGTTGGGTCCCTTTTTGAGTCTTGGCCCTCCCAAGGTTTCTTCCTCATAACACTCAGGGAGTTTTTCCTTGCTACTGTCGCATTAGGCTTGCTCAATTTGGGATTGGACGTAGTTATTAGGAGATAATCTAAACTTGTAAAGTTGCTTTGAGACAATGCTCCATTGTAAAAAGCGCTATATAAATACATCTGACTTGACTTACAATTTCGCATAAGACGACTCAATAGTGTTGCACCTCCGCTGTCGCATACTGGCTTAGTAAACCCTGGACTTCATGGTCAGTCCGTTTCTCTGTTGTTGTTTTTTTTTTTCCATTTTTCGAAGATCTGTTTATACAGCTACCGATGTACAAGTGTACTGAAATATGGCTGTTTACCATCAACATAGGCACTTGCATCTGGACCAATCACTATACACCTGTGTCTGGACCAATCGCCATACACTTACAGCACTGTGCAAAAGTCTTTGGCCACCATTAGATTTGTTCTTTAAGCAACAGTATAACATGCCTATACATTATATAGCATAATGTAGCATGACACACTTTTCCACCAATCTTTGTGCTTTAGCATAGACCATTCCTGATAGTCTTCAGACTGTAGAAAGGTCAACTTTGCATCCCGATGAAGCTTCCAGCTGCTACTGCTCAAGTGTAAGGGGATGTCACACTAAATACTTGCCAAATATTACCTACAGATGCTGTTTTTTTCTGCCAAGTTTTTTATACTGCATACAAATTTCCTGTGTTCTCTGGTGCATTCTATTAAAGAGACTGAGAAATAATTCTATATGTTCATTATACAACTGCTAAAACAACAGTCTATCTAATGGAGGCCTAAGACATTTGCACAGTACTGTATGTCTGGACCAGTCACCGCATACATACATCAGTCAGGGTTTCTATGTGCTGAAAAAAATACCTACTCTGAAGTAGGAGCTACAAAAGTCCCAATACATGCCGTTCTTTGAATCGTCCCTACTTCTTGCAGTGTGAACACATGAGAAAAGGGGCAGTTTTAAGAACTATGAAAAAGTTCAGTGTAAAGTTGTGTATTACTACATGAATAAATCCAAGCAATTTACAAAAACAAAATGAGATGTCAAGTTCCAGAGCAGCAACTGAAGCACTACAAATAAGAAAATACCAGAAATTAGAAAGGAATGGACCAATACTACACATGGATTAGTTAGCTAAACGTTTAAGACGGGTGTCAATTTTTTTTTTTGAGATATCAGTAACTCGTACTGTGGGAAGCTTGTTTGTCGGAGACATACCGTTGCTACGACTGTGTAATAACAAAAGCAGCCCACAAATGCAGAACGGTCTGATTGCGTTTGTGAATGTAGCTAAACCGGCATGGTTCTTCCACTCAATGAATGCATCACTCAGTTTCTGACCTTGAATAACTCCCCCTTTGCAAACACCACATTTGGCTCACTCAGTCATTCTTTTGCATTTAAAAAATCTCAGGTTCTGCCAGCATTGATATTGTTTATGAACCTAGTTCAAGATGATGGGGGAAAAGGACAATTTATTTGGACATGCGGAGACAAAATGAGACCACAAACCTACAAGATTTTCAAGCAGCTACATTTTCAAACATCCATGTGTGTGGTATACCAATGGGTAGAGTCTACCCTCAAAAACCAAGAGTATTTGTGCCTTGGCTGAAGTGGAAACTTACACCAGACACATTGGCCTGAAAGCAAACCGCAAGTTTGTTTATAAAAAGTTTAAGAACGTATTAATTGCATGCCTGTATTCTTATGTGGAAATTTGTACGTTTTGCTTTTTAGTTCTTGTTTTTGCATTGTTTAGAAAAATTGGTGCTTCAATGTAAAAAAAGTACATTACATCACAAAAATGATGAATATACAACTAAGAAAAATAACTACAAGTAAGCGCGATTTAATGACCAACATCCAGCCACTTTAACAAATGAGGTCGCAAGAATTAAAATAGGAAATAAAAATCTGTCTTGGCTCCAGACGTTTCAGCCATCAACAGCCAATAAACAGAGTCACATCAACAGCAAACAGTGCTGTGAATCCACAAGCAAAGGTGGGAGTTTAAAAGCTGAAGTCCATCATTCCTGTAATGGTTTCGAAGTTTCCATAGTCGCTATTTTAATTATAATTTTCATTATTCAAACTAATGGTCATTTTTCTACGCTTATATTGGTAGTTGCTGGCTTTTTGGGGCTTGTTTCTAAAGTGCAGTGGCTTATTTGGGCTTGGTCCCTGATCCCCTCTCACTCATTCCTAAAAGTTAATTTTGTTCAGCCTCTAAAATTAAAAGGCAAGAGGTCTGTCACTCTCACTGGTTTGGGCTTTCTCACTCTCACTTCTCTTGGGCTTGGTATCTGGCAACCCTGATTCAGGGTTACACTTCAAACATGTACAAACTCATTTGTCCTCTGCGTCACCTATTTTCTCATTACCAGACTCATCATCACCCAGTGTCATTTTCTTTGGAGGCTCTGGCGCAGGTAATTCTGACTGTGATGCACTCCTCATAGCAGATGGTAAATTCATTAACAGCTGGTCTGGATTTTGTGGTCATACCATTTATATTCACATTCTAGGTAGCAATCTGAAATGTGATCCCTGGGTTCTCTCCAAACCATGGGGATAGCAAAAAGGCACATGGCTTGAACCTTTTGAACCTTGCATGCCATGAGAAGCCTCACAACAAATATGGGGTGGACCCAAATTTATCCTGGTGCATTACAACCAAAATAATTCTCAAATCACTTTTGATGGGGGTGTGAACATCCTTCTGAGAATTTGAATGTCACCTTACTGAAGATCGAGCAGAAATAATATGGACTATATATGCAGTTTAATGGCATTATAACGGTAGTTGGATTCAGCCCAGCACTTCACCACAGATGCTGTTCAAGATGTTCACCTGCTGAAGAAATGTGCTTTAAGTGGAATGGTTGTTGGTGCTAGACGAGCTGGTCTGAGTATTTCAAAAACTACTGATGTACTAGGCTCTTCACACACAACTCTCTAGGGTCTACAGGGAATATTCTGAAACAGAGAAAATATCCAGTGAGTGGCAGTTCTCTGGGCAAATGACTTATTGATGCCAGGTCAGAGGAGAACGGCCAAATTGGTTTGAGTTGATAGGTTACAGTAAGTCAAATAACCACTCAATACAACAGAGATATGCAGAAGAGCTTCTCTGAATGCTCAACACACCAAACCTTTCAGCAGATGGGCTACAGCAGCAGAAGACATAGCAAGTTAAGAACAGGCAACATACAGTCATGATACACTTCCACAAACATGTCGTGAAGAGCAGACTTGGTTAAATCCCTGTTCTTTAAATACAACAGGCTGCCCACTTACACCTGATTGTCATTGATTAGAAACACCTGACTAATTTCACCTTTGAATTACAGTGGTGTGAAAAAGTGTTTGCCCCCTTCCTGACTTCCTATTTTTCTGCACGTTTCTCACACTTAAGTGTTTCGAAACATCAAACCAATTTAAATATATTAGTCAAAGACCACACAAGGAAAAACAATGCAGTTTTTAAATAAAGGTGTTTGTTATTGAGAGAAAAAAAATCCAAACCTACATGGCCCTGTGTGGAAAAAGTGATTGCCCTCTTAAAACAAAACACAACTATGATTTCTCACCTGAGTTCACTGTCTCTAGCCACACCCAGGCCTGATTATTGTCACACCTGTTCTCAATCCGGACATCACTTAAATAGGACCTGTCTGACAAAGTGAAGTACACCAAAAGAGCCTTAAAAGCTACACATCATATTGAGATCCAAAGAAATTCAGGAACAATTGAGAAAGAAAGTAATTGAGATCTATCAGTCTGGAAAGGGTTATAAAGCCATTTCTAAAGCTTTGGGACTCCAACAAACCACAGTGAGAACCATTATCCACAAACGGCGCAGACATGGAACAGTGGTGCCAGGAGTGGAGGTGGCCGGCCGATCAAAATTACCCCAAGAGCACAGCCACGACTCATCCAAGAGGTCACAAGACCCCACAACAACATCCAAAGAACTGCAGGCCTGTCTTGCCTCAGTTAAGATCAGTGTTCATGCCTCCACCATAAGAAAGAGACTGGGCAAAAATGACCTGCATGGCAGAGTTCCAGGACGAAAACCACTGCTGAGCAAAAAAAAAAAGCACTAAAGCTAGTCTCAATTTTTCCAGAACACATCTTGATGATCCCCAAGACTTTTGGGAAAACATTCTGTGGACTGACGAGACAAATGTCGAACTCTTTGGAAGGTGTGTGTCCCATTACATCTGGCATAAAAGTAACACAGCATTTCAGAAAAAGAACATTATAGCAACAGTAACATATGGTGGTGGTAGTGGGATGGTCTGGGGCTGTTTTGCTGCTTCAGGATCTGGAAGGCTTGCTGTGATAAATGGAACTATGAATTCTGCTGTCTACCAAAAAAATCCTGAATGAGAATGTCCGGCCATCTGTTCGTGACCTCAAGCTGAAAGGAACTTGAGTTCTGCAGCAGGACAATGATCCAAAACACACCAGCAAGTCCACCTCTGAATGGCTGGAAAAAAAAAAAAAAAATTAAGACTTGGGAGTGGCCTAATCAAACTCCTGACCTGAATCCTATTGAGATGCTGTGGCATGACCTTAAAAAGGCCGTTCATGCTCGAAAACCCTCCAATGTGGCTGAATTACAACAATTCTGTAAAGATGATTAGCAAAAATTCCTCCACAACGCTGTAAAAGACTCACTGCAAGTTATCGCAAACCCTTGGTTGCATTGTTGCTGCTAAGGGTGGCCCAACCAGTTATTAGGTTTAGGGGGCAATCACTTTTTCACACAGGGCCATGTAGGTTTGGATTTTTTTCTCCCTTAATAATAAATGCCTACATTAAAAAAACTGCATTTTGTGTTTACTTGTGTTGTCTTTGACTAATATTTAAATTGGTTTGATGTTCTGAAACACTTAAGGTGTGACAAACATGCAAACAAATAGGAAATCAGGAAGGGGGAAAAAAAATTTCCACAGCACTAACGGCTATGCCTAGAGGTTCACATACTTTTGCCACTCACTAATAGCATAATATTTTTGCCTCATTTGTTTAACCGGGTTCTCTTGATCTACTTTTAGGACTTGTGTGAAAATCTGATGATGTTTTAGGTCATATTTATGCAGAAATATAGAAAATTCTTCAGGGTTCACAAATTTAAGCCCCACTGTATATTTTGCATGGGCTCCCCAAAATTGGACAAAAGTCGATTAGAAAAACAATGTCTGGCCTGACAAGTTTTGATTTCTGCTGCGACATCCGGAGGGTAGGGCCAGAATTTGGCATAAACAGCATGAAAGCATGGATCCATCCTGCACTTTCAGGCCTTTTATTATTGGTACGATGGTGCTGGGGACATTTTCTTGGCACACTTAATACCAACTAAGCATCGTTTAAACACCACAGCCTACCCGAGTATTGTTGCTGATGTCATAAAGCCATGTCATAAAGCTCAAACAATCTCAAACTGGTTTCTTGAACATGACAGTGAGTTCACTGTAATCAAATGGCCTCCACAGTCACCAGACCTCAATCCTATAGAGCACCTTTGGGATGTGGCAGAATGGGAGAGTCGCATTATTGACGTGCAGCCGACAAATCTGCAGCAATTGCGTGATGCTGTCATGTCAATATGGTCCAAAATCTCTGAGGAATGTTTCCAGCACCTTGTTCAATCTATGCAACAAAGAATTAAGTCCGTCCGGAAGGCAAAAGGGGATCCAACCTTGTATTAGCAACGTGTAGCAAATAAAGTGACCGGTGAGTGAGTGCATATACTACTCGTAACTGCACGCGAATATGCTGGAAGCGAAAACACTATGGGTGAAAGATGGCTGGTCAAAATGCAGGTGAAAATGCAAAAATACATACCAAAGTCATTTTTTGCATGGGACAAAAACCTTTATTATTTATTACTTTATAGCATTACTGAAGCTGGCAGCACATGCATGGCTCTTTCCACAAGCTGACACAGACAATCAGGTTCAGGAGAAAAAGCCAGACTCCCTCCTTTGATTCCCATCTGCCCACCAGCACTAAGATCGTAATCTCTAAATCTTTTAACATCACTCTATTCAGTGATGCTCAGCCAGGGTACTACAGTTAAAGTCGTCTCACAGCAGAGGTTGAGGGACATTAGGCATAAACAAGACAGTTCTTAAAATAGTATCTTTGTGCAAAAGCATCTACGCACAATAACTGACCACAGTATTAGTAACAATTACACAGCACAACGCATATGGTTTGAGGTGATTTAGTCTTTTTTTTAATCAAGCTGGCTGTTGCCATTGCAAAATCCTTGCCATAAAGGGATGCACAGTTACAAGAGAGGCCCAGTTAAGAATTTCAGGGAAATGTCAGTATTGAGGTGTGCACTCCGATATCCAGCTCTGTATTCTCGAACACCATAACGCAATACAGACGTGCCATTTGGCGTCTTGCCAATGAACTAGGGCTGGGCAATTAATCAAATTAATCGAAACCAACACTCAAAACCATTAACTGAAAATCTCGCTCACGTTGATTATTTTAATTTTTTTGTACAATTTTGTTAATACATTGTTTTATTAATTCCCTTAAATGCTACACAATATCAAAACAAATCAAAAAGATGGAAATAATGGACGCCATAACCTACTACTTCACAAAGGATGATTTCACATGGTCAGTCATTTTAAAATCGCAAAGAAATTCAATTTTTCAAATTTCGCAAACCTGTACAGAAATAAAAACTTACCAGCAATGGGAGGTTGCACAAAAACTAAATGCTGGAATCCCAGCAATTATGATATGTTCTTTCTATACCTTGTTAGAACATCCATACATTGTCAAGTTCTAGCTATCTGAAATTGGGAGCTAGGTTTTTAGCTCAAATGCTCTGTTGCTTATCTAATTACATGATGTTAAGTACAGTGGCAAAATAGTCATATAAATAAAAGTGATTCCCTAACACACTGCACAATACCCAAATATATGAATTTGCTTTAAAATGGGGGGGAAGCATCACCAATTGTACATATTTGGTTCACTTGTGTTTTATATTTCAGGTTGTATGCTCATTATCTGTGATGAGAGAGGAAACACTTGGTCATAGCGTATAAAAAAGTAATTTAAATACTTCTTACATTAAAACGGTATCTTAATGACCACAAAAGGCCCAGTACTACCAATTTACATAAAACAGTACATAATCACTCTTTATGCTTTGTACTGTCTTGTACGTGTCTAGTGTTTAATTTGTTGGCTGATGTCAAGCGTTAAAAGTTATTCATTAGTTAAGGCACTCCAAAGATGAGCCACTGTTGCTCAAATGTTCATCATGGTATTTTAATCATAACCTGCAAGTTTTACTACATTAAGTAATTTTATTCTTCCCTTTTGATAAAATACTCATTCACATCTCGTGCGCAACTCTGATCACAAACTTAACAAGGCACAGATGGAATTCAAACCTGAAGCCCAGCTGGGGCATCATAACAGTGAAGATTGCACCTCTGGAATTCTAGTAAATAGGATCATTAAAGATGCATTTTACGATTAAAAGCTGTCAAAACCTAGACAACAATCACAAAGACATGCTTTAAAACCATTTCAACCACAAATCAGAAAAAGTGGTGACAAGATGGAAAATGCAAATTAAAAGCATAGATGCAGTGTTCCTTACATTACATCGCAGACAGTTTGAACTCAAGATCATGTTTTTCTAGTCAACTTCAGTTCATTTGTTAATAAACATCCATTCCTTCATTTAAGGCCTGAACACGTTCCAAAAAACATGGAGGGGGCAATTTAGGGATAGTAATAAGTTAAAAAAATAAGTGAAAAAATAGCCTGTGGTAGCCTAGCGGGTAAGGTACTGGACTATGGACCAAAAGGACCAGGTTTCAAATCCCACCTCTGCCAAGCTGCCACTGTTTGGTCCTTGAGCAAGGCCCATAACCCACAAATGCTTGGATTGAAAGACTGTATAACTTGTAAGTCGCTCTGGATAAGAGCGTCTGCTAAATGCTGTAAATGTAAGAAAACATGCCCCGAGTAATGTGATATCAAAACAGGTAAATGTAATCATGATTTGGTACAAAAGCAGTATCTAAGAAAGGCTGAGTCTTCGATGAGCAAAGATGGGTAGAGGAAATCCAATTTGCCAGAAAACTAGGTTGTGTCAGTGCCTTTGGCAGAAAAGGAATTAAACTCCTCTGATTTCAAATGCTTCTTTATTCAACCAATTCAGACATCGAACAGTCCGTTCTGAATTGTTTTTGCCCCCAAATTTGAATAAAAATTCAGGCTTTGAACACTGGTAAAACTTGTACACATATGACCCAGCCTCAGGGGTCCAACTTCGAATAAATCCAAATTCGAATGGCCTTCCCGGAACCAAATATGTTCAGAGGTTCCACTGTACATTGAGATTTTAAAGCAACACATGCTGGAAATGTATTGTGTCACCTAACACACATCTTTGGACTGTGGGAGGAAACCGGAATACCCAGAGTAAACCCACGCAGACACAGGGAGTACATGCAGAGTCCACAAAGAAAGGGCCCAGGCCCCTCCCAAATGAAATGAAGTTTACCAGTGCAATGAAAGAAGTCACATTAAATACATCTATGGCTTTTTCCAAACTGTCCCAGCTTTCTGGCTTGGAGTTGTACAAGAATTACAAGCAATAAGACTCAATCTAACAAGTTACCATTTATACATTTGCGCCGCCTATAAAAGCGTAACAAACAATTTTGAACTAAACTTTCACACACCTTAGTTATCCTTCGTATTTCTGGTATACCTCACTCCTTCCTGAGGTAATGAAGACCACATCTAGGTTAAATGGAGCTTCAGTACCAAACATGGCAATCTATATGTGATGAGTCATGCTCCCAGCTAAGTTGCCTTAACCCCTTCGTTTTTCCCCCTCTTTCTCATCTGCCCTTTTCAGTGTTTGAAGTAACTTAGGATGGAGGCCCCTCCCCCTGCAGGAGTGTGTATGCATGCGTGTCTCCACATTCCACTGATGCCAAAGGACAGAGCTCAGTTTGCTACAGTTCAGCGAGTGGCTTTCCAGATTACAGCCCAGTATAGTAGTGGGGATGGTGGGGTGTGGGGTGTCGCTGCATTCTTTCCACCTCTGCAACCTCTCGAAACATGGGAAGACAGGAAAAAAAAGACTGAAAACTACTCAGTTGATGTTACCGTATGTAAATCCAAAACCAGCTAAACAAAACAGCCCAGCAAACACATGGTATACCATAGCAACCACCTAGCAACACCTTAGCCACAAACTAAGATGGGAACCACCTGTAAGATGCAACAGCAGCCAACCGGATTACCACAGCGAGTTACTACCAAAATTCTGGCCACGACGTGGGATAACACTGCAGCAACCGCCTACCAACATTTTAGCAACCACCTGACATGCCATAATTAAACCCCTACCAACCACCTGGCACACCATAATCACCAAACTTCAAATGCAGCATGTACAACATCATTCAAAAGTATTAAGCCGGCAAGACCTATATTTTTCAATTTATACTTTCCAAATAGAAAAAAAAAAAAAAAAAACACAAATTACATCTTGAAATTATAGCAGCGCCTTTCAGGTTTTTTGCAACATTACAATAAATTAGGTACATTAAAGTAGGTTACTACTTCGTTGTATAAACCTTGCATGCATTGAATATGCCAGTACCTGTGGCAGCCAAACATGTCCATGCCGTGGCACGCAAACCACCTTGCTTCACGCAAATCAAGTCAGATTTATTTATGTAGCGCTATTTTTTTGTTTGGTAGGGTTATTTATTTATTTATTTGTTTTTTACCAATGGAGCATGGTCTCAACACAGCTTTAAAATTTTAAATTATCTTCTAATATCTAGGGCCAATGCCAAACTGAGCAAGCCTAGGGCAACAGTGGCAAGAAAAAACTCCCTAAACGTTATATGGAAGAAACCTCGGGAGGACCAAGACTCAAAAAGGGACCCATCCTCCATGAGTGACTACATGATAAATGTAGAATGTCTCCACACTTTGCTCTCGTCATCACTGATGCAGATGCATCACTGATGTCTCAACCAACCACAAGACCCATTTCCAAAAATCTGAAAGGGTCAGAGTTAAGCCCCTGTATTTCTGTCCATGAAGTATTCTGCAGATAGAAGCCTCTGACAAATACACACCCACGTTCTGTAAGCCATTTCTGATCTGTCAGGTAGACAATTGAGGATTTCTTTACCATATAGTGTGGATTATTCTGCCATCAGCAATGGAGGTCTTCTCCTTTGCAGTTCTTCCTTCTTGACTATATTCTACACAGCTGATTTTGGTTATTCTCCAGGTTTGGAGAACACCAAATGTGTCTACTGGTATTATTCATGTTTTTCAGTCTCATAATACAGGGATCTACGAGAAGCTTTTTCAAAGGAGCACTGTACTCAAATATTTAATGTTCAGTTAATGGAAATTCCAACTTTGCTCACTTTCAGGATTATGTGGAACACTTAAAATAACTGAATTAAATTGCACATGTTCATGTTTTTGCAAATGTACTTTTTATAAATTTCACATTCATACACCGACTCTGGTTATTTTTAAGCATTTAATTTATTACCAGTTACCAGCTAAATGTACTAAACCACATATACAGAAAAGCTTACACCTCCCCTCATGTTAGTCCTAATATTAGCTTCTGTCTACATTTCATCTGTTCCTCGTCAAAAATTTGTGTGTTATGATGTTCCTCCAAAAAGAAGCCCTAACGAAAGATAACATTTCGATAAAAGACTAGAAACCACACTGGTAAAACTTTGCTAGAGTTTGTGCTAACGGTTGAAGTGCATGTATACACAGACTGCTTGCAAGGGATGTGAACAATCAATGAGGCAATCTGTAAATCAGTAGACTGTCATTACCGAGAGGGTTCCATTGTCAGATAGAAACTTTACATAGAGTGCGCCTTACATAGAAAGTAGGCAGCAAAGGCAATATGTAGGTATTGAGACAAACCTCATGAATACTCAGCAAATAAGGTGGCACACAGATAAAAATCTTGTCTCGTTAAGGTCTCCTAAATGATTATTCCATAAAAAGCGGCACAACTGTGAGCAAACTAGGGCTGCAACTATCGATTATTTTAATTATCGATTAATCGGTCGATGAATTGGATTAAAAAAAAAAAAAAAAAAACCTTTCCATGTCTTTATTCAGAAATATAACATTCAATAACAAAGCAAATAAGTGCTTACAATAAATGAATAATAATAAATTAAATTCATTAATAAATTAAAATAACAAATTAAATAATAAAGAAAAATAAGTGCATCTCTGATGCAAACACTACATACAAACTCATTCACTCCCTTTCTTTAGGAACTTTGCATTGCAATCCAAAAATGTTATCATGACTTTTTTTTTTTGCAAAACTCCTTCCAGGGTGAAGATTTACAGAAACTCCGTTTTCACCGTTGTCGTGTGGACTGGAGAAAATGGAGTTTCTTGCTTGTAACGTCACTTCGTGCGCCGTTCTCTCCTTTGTTTACATGAGGCGATTTTGTGCAATAGCGGACGTAGCCAAAATAGTGCCAGCTGTAACACTGCTGACCGAACTTGTTACAAATCTACAAATACATTTACAATTATTACTTTTTCATTACGCTGAAGAACAGAGGCCTCAGAAAGCGCTACGGAGGTCACTACTATACCCATCACACCCACGAAGCAGTTCCCGCCCCCAGTGTCACCGGTTTGGGACGAGACCCGGTCGGACCTCTCGTTGGTGGGACAGCTTTCAAAACGAAGTGGTTGTTGAAGAACAATGGCGAGAAAACGTTCGTATGCATAGGACATCGCTGTTGTCGTTGAGTGAGCTGCTTCGCCGGCACATAGGACTGCTGGTTTGGCTCTGCTCTTGACAGCGACTGTGTGCGTTTTCATGTGGATGAAGTTTTTTGTTTAAGCAGTGCTTGTGTGGACGGGATGTTTTTTATAAACGAATTTGAAAACCCCCGTTTTAGAAAATACCCGTGTACGTGTGGACATAGCCCTAACGCTAACTTATTTTCATTTTGAAGATTCCACGTTCAATCGCTCGTGTTTTTTTCCAGCGCTGACCGCAAGTGCCGCAAGTAACGTAAGCGGATATGATAAGGCGAGGGACACAAATTATGGGACACAACGAATCGATAATGAAATTCGTTGTCGACGCTTTTAATAATCGATTATTATCGATTCGTTGTTGCAGCCCTAGAGCAAACCACTCGCAATGTAGAGCCCTGTAATAGCTTCTTTGACTTTCATTGGCTCAGCACAGCATTAGTCATGTTGACCACTGGCAACTATAGACTTCAAAAGGTCTTTGAAAGCTGAGAAGCAAGCCTAGGTATCTTATACATGCACCAATGAAGCAAAAAAAGTCCAAAACAATATGGTGCTCCAATATTAAAGGGTGCTGTGTAAAAAGTTTTAATACTGTGATTCATAACTTAACAAGCACAATGGTTTGTTCAAGTTTTCCCTGTTATTTGTAATCTCTTTTCTTTTTTTTAATTTCTTGATGATTTTCTTGTATTTCTTGAAAAATCAGGTTTGCGTTGGCTATTTTCTTAATAGCATTAAACTTAAAATTCCAGTACACCACAAATTGCAGCCTAAGGAAAGAATTTAGTTGCTTTATCAAGCTAAATACCGTATTTTTCTGACCATAAATCGCACCGGGTTATAAGGCGCAATATCAATGATCGACTGCTAACGGATCCATGTTCATACATAAAGCGCACCGGGTTATAAGACGCATTAAATGAAACAAAACTCTTAAGTTCCCTCGGAAACTCAGTTTGGTCTTTACCTGGTGCAGGGCGTCTTCCTGCTTCCTCCACTTCCGTACCATTGATTCGTTAATGTTGAATTCTCTCACAGCTGCTCTATGTCCATGTTGTACTGCGTGACTGATAGCGTTGTGTTTGAAATCCGCTTCGAAAATGAATGAATGAATGCACGTACCCTAATGCTGAAGCACATACCGTATTACTCCGCTATGCTGCGCACTACGGTGGCCGTAAGCTTTTACCAAAGCCATGCTAAAACATTTTGACAGATTTATGAGCGCCGTGTACCATCTACAATCGGTTCTAGGTCAGAAAGCACAACCAGAATTAATTCATACATTAGGCGCACCGCATTTTAAGGCACACTGTCGATTTTTGAGAAAATTAAAGGATTTTAAGTGCGCCTTATGGTCCAAAAAATACGGTAATAGGTTTGTTCTGTGCTGACACTAAACCAATTGGTTCCTATTGTCAATAGAAAACTAGAATGGAAATTCCCATATGGGCCACATATGGGAAATTTCCCTTTAGGGATAAATAAAGTACTCTATCCATCTAGAAAAATGTCTGCTGAAATTAAGTTATGCAGTCATAGGAGTAATACATTTAAAGTCAGTAATTTCAAGCAACAATATTTGCCATGGGTCAACTAAATATTGAAAACGTAAAAAAAAAAAAAAAAAAGCGCCTAGTCATTTCAAACTATACACTGACTAATTGTGTGTGGAATTCTGTACTTACTAATTTTAAATTGACTACAAAATTTTAAAACATAGAAAATTGTACATTGATAAGCAAATGCAACTTAGGAGTCAATGAAGAACACAGACTGTTTAAAAAAAAGATTATTCCTGTTGTTTAATAACACATGTTCAGTAGGACTTCCAAACCAAAATTAAATAGAATGGCAAAACATTACAACACTGTGGTTTTTCTGAAAGTCTCTTGGAGCCAAATGTAATTGCATAATGAGAATGCATGTCTGGAGTTTCACGTATTTATTTTAAACACGAGAGTATGTATACTTGGGGTTGGAGAAAAATAATAGTTTATAAGTCCATTAACACCTTGTAAAAACAAAGCTCAAGCAAAGTAAAGCTGGTGAATGAAATGGGCTTCAGTCCAAACCGTGCTCTAACCTTCTAAAATCCCCAATTTGTGCTTGTAAACATGAATGATAAGTTTACCTGCATCAGAAAACAAAGACAAATACAGTTCACATTTATTGGCACCCCTAACTGCACAAACAAAATGTAACAAATTTTACATTTTTGATTTCTAGATTTCATGTTTGTAAGTTGATCAGTGTCTTTCAGGCAGTAATCAATGACGCACTATTTGCTTCCATCCACAGTGAAGAAGATTGAGAGAGGTAGAAAACCAAAATGATCACTGTTCAATAGTTACAGAAAACAGGAACACCTTAAAGTGAACAATCCTCAAACTACCATCAGACACCAACTTCATGCCAACAAGTTATCTGGAAAGTTTGCCACAAGCTAACCACAAATTTAAATACTTGAGAGTTTGCTTAATGCTACTGGTTCTTTGACCACATTTCATTATGGTCAAATAAAATGACAACTCAGTTTTTTGGCAACAAACACTAATGGTAGTCTTGGTGTAAAAAGAGATGACCACACAAAAGAACCTGAGCCCCATTATTAAGCAGGGTCTGTGATGATGTGGGGCTGTTTTTCATTCATAATGTCCTGGAAACCTCATTAGAAATACAAGTATTTACAAGTCGTTTTCAATCGAAATCTGTTTGACCCAACAAAAATGGGTCAACACTAGATCTCCCAGCTGGACAGTGATCCAAAACATGTCCAAATCAATGCAAAAAATGGTTTGCTGAAGACAAAAATCAAACTTCTGCCATGGTTATTTCAGTTCCCTGATCTAAACTCTGTTTAAAAAAAAAAAAAAAAAAAAAACTGGAGTGAAGAACAAAAAAAAGGAGGAGTACATAAGAGAGGACCTAGGACCAGAAGTGGGCAATCTGACGATATTTTATCATATCATGATAAATTGTTATAGTGATAACTATACTTTGAGGATGCTTGAAGAACACTGACAAACTGCATGTTTCATTATATAGGGTCCTGTTTAATTTGATGACGCACAATACAATTTGAATAGAAATCACTTTACTAAGTATTGAATGATATTTGAATAGTAGTTTAAGTATTTGTGGCTACTAATGCATTTTGTCTGTGATTAGTATTGCGCATTGTGAAAATGTCTATAAATAGTGTGATATTATATTATATTATATTATATCCTAACCCTACCTGGGACACTGGACGCTTCTAGGAGAAGACCTGTTTTACTGGCAATGTGAAGCTGCAGAAATAATTAAATGTAGAGGTGCCAAAAATTGTGGCACATGTGGTTTTGATAAAAACAATTACTTCTAATAATTTCTCAGACAAATTACCTGAAATTACACCAATTCCATTTCTTATAACTCATTTTACTCATCTTAATCAGGTGTGCCAATAAAGGTGGAGGAGATGGTAAATAAATTAAAGGACAATGCTGAACAAACACTATAGAAACCTGTCATGACCAAACTGATAAAAAGATTTGCTGATCTAGAAAAACACTCTTCAGTGAGACCCAGGCGAAGGAAAGTCACTGTGTACACTGTAAACAAGCAGCAAGAGTGCATGTACCGCTCCACTGGAAAGCATGACACTGCAAGACTTCTGGGATCATACTACTCCTTACTTTAATCTTATCACTGAGCCCAAAATCTCAAAAACATTTGCACCCATAATGTGTAACTAATGTAGGAACTGAAACTCTAACATAAAAGGAAGGCTCAGGAACACTAACTAGACTGGCTGTATTTGCATAGTTAAATCAGTGAGCCAGCTCTGAAACCTTTTGTTGTGAAACAGAAGCCAGAGGCCACATGGCCCCAGTCTGACTATGTACTGGGACATGCTGCAGCATTTCCCCAGGGACACGCATGGGCAGCGCTCACTCAGCAATACACACAGTAGGCCGATACACAAGTGACTGCATCAATTTGGATTCTCACCACAGATCCAGCACCTCATTATCATGATCAACTTAAAGCAAGCATCTGTAGTGGGGCAACAGAAAAATTCAACATTTTGGTTCATTTTAAAAACTTTCAAAAAACAGAAAAAAAAATATCAATTTCCTTTTTCCACATGTTTTGGTACAAATACACTGGCTGGCCAAAAATAATAATAAAAAAAAAATTACTGATAAACGGATAATTACTGCATTGGTGATCATGTTGCAGCTGGCAACAAGTTATTTAACCCTAACTGATGCAGTGGGTAGCTTCTCATTTGTTAAACAACCATGTCAAAAGATCCTGTGGTCGTGGAAAAGATGTTAATCTGTTTCATAAGGGTCAAATTGTGACAGTGTGGTTCAGGGAGCAGGAGACATCATTTTCACACATGGATTGTCCACCACAGAGTCCAGACCTGAACCCCATCGAGAATCTTTGGGATGTGCTGGAGAAGACTTTGCGCAGTGGAACAAATCTCCCATCATCAATACAAGATCTTGGGGAAAAATTAATGCAACTGATCAGAAATAAACGTGACACTGCAGAAGCTTGTGGAAACGATACCACAGCGAATGTGTGTCGTAACAGTAAACAGTAATGCTTAGTATGCCATCAGAGAACCCAAGCAGCGGAGCGGAACTACAGCGGCATCACTGCAGTCTTCGTCCCTTGTATAGCACATTCAAAAATGTGAAATCCAGACTGATTTTACCATTACAAATGACTACACTGTAGTACATTACCCTTTTCAGTCCTGTGTCTACTTTAAAGAAGCAAAAAGTCAAGTCAGATTTTTTTATATAGCACTTTCTACAATGGAGCATTGTCTCAAAGCATCTTCACAATTTTACATCATCTCCTAATATCTCCGTCCAATCCCAAATTGAGCAAGCCTAGGGCGACAGTGGCAAGGAAAAACTCCCAGCGTGAATTATTATTATCATCATCATCATTATTAAAAATTATTTATGAAATAATTCAGGAGGCACCTAGCAAATAACACCTAAATAAACAAGTCGATTTAAAGAAGCTTTATTACAAGGCATATAGTCACTGTATTGGGGGATTGGAAGTACGCGGTTTTGAAGGCAGCCCATATGTGTCTTGATAGTAAGTGCAAATTTTAAGTGCCACTTGACTGAAAGTGGCATTCAGCCCCGCCTCTCAATCAGTATCGTATTGTACTGAAAGAGGATCGACATCTGTCCATCTTAACTATACTTGCATACTGGAGTTCATCTATTTCTCTACATACTTTGTTAGTCCTCGTTACTCGGTTCTCTAATGGTCAAGACCCCCATAGACCAGGTCCTATTTGGGTGGTGGATCATTCTCAGCACTGCAGTCACACTGACGTGGTGTTGGTGTGTTAATGCGTGCTGTGCAGGTATGAGTGGATCAGACAGAGCAGTGCTGCGTAAGCGACTTCAGCATCGCTGTTGGACTGAATAGTCCACCAACCAAAATGTTTAGCCACCAGGATCCTGAAGGCAGCACCCTGTCAGCACTGATGAACTGAAAAATGGACAATGAGTGTAGAAACTAGGTATACCCAATAAACTGTCCGATAAGTGTACAATTTAGACCGTCGAAATAATGATGCATTTAAGTGAAGAGTGTGAGTGTTAAATAACCCTCCCATGCAAATAATTTAAAACTTAATTTGTTCATCCATGGTAGATTACTGCTCAGTTGGTGCCTAACAGTCCTATTTATTATGCACAGTTGTGCCCCTGCGACTAATTGGCAAGTGGAGGGGTAAAGCTGTGCCCCTCTAAATTCTGTGTGCTCCATAGTACAACAAGCAGTCTACAAATTCCCTTTGTAATTGACATCAAGGTGCCATATCAAACCTGTCACGTGCCATTAGATTCCCTCCAAAAGACATCTTTGAAAGGTCTGTTAAAGCTGACAGTTGTGTCCATATCTTTCCTGTACCAACATAAAGAAAGTGGAGACTTTGTTGGTTGATATTGTGTGACACCCGTTTCCCACCTCTTTACTCACTCCAGTGGGCAAATGGACCTTAACCCATAATTGCTTGGACTGTATGTACGCACATTGCTCTGGAAACGCGTGTCTGCTAAATGACAACTGTAAATAAATGTAAATAATGTAAATTCATTGCGCAGTGGAATAATAATAGCCACTTACACTGTAGTCACTGTGACTGATTTAGTGACCGATTTATTTACGTAGACTGATTACTATCTTAAGTTGGTAAAACATTAATTAGAACCAGAACCATGTTTGTTTCTGTTTAGATCAGTTATTGTGTTCTGCGGGGAAAACATAAGGTTTGAAGGTTGTAGCCTGAAGGTATGAAACGGAGTTGGCTTTCAGGGCCATATACATACATAAAAAATATCTTCAGCATATGGGTACATTCACAATGCAGCAAAGCGAAACACTTACTTTGCCCTGGGCCTTGGCCGTTTGGGGGGGAAATATCTCAAATGTAAGAAGAGGCAGCTGTGCTCAGGAAAGTGCAGGAAGACAGAGGTTATTTCTGTACTCCATTGAAACAAGTTGAACACACTTTTAGGTGCACCTGTTCAACTGCTCAGTAATGCAAATAACTAATCAGCCAATCGCATGGCAGCATCTCGATGCATTTAGGGCTGTAGACGTGGTCAAGCAGAACTGCTAAAGTTCAAACCGAGCATCAGAATGGTGAAGAAATGTGATTTCAGGATGTACTTCAGACACTGCTGATCTATAGGGGTTTTCACACTGAGCCATCTCTAGGGTTTACAGAAAATGGTCTTAGAGAAACTCAAATAACTACTCATTACAACAGAAGTACGCAGAAGAGCATCTCCAATTGCACAACGCTTCAAATCTTGATGCAGATGGGCTACACTCCTGTCAGCCAACTAGCAACGGGGGCTACTACTGGACAATAGAAGACGGAGTCAGAATTTGCTGTAAACAAGGCATGGATCCAGCCTGCCTTATATCAACAGTTCAGGCTGGTGGTGGTGTAATGGTGTAGGGGATATTTTCTTGGCGTGCCATAAATCCCTTAATACTAATTGAGCATCCTTTAAACACTACCACCAACCTGAGGCTGTGCCTGACCATGTCCTTTCCTTTATGACCACAGTGTTCCATCATCTAATGGCTCATTATGTTAATGATTTTGCCCACCTTTGTTTATGTAAGCATTTGAAGCATGTTTAATGTACACTATGCTATGACATATACAGTACATATTAAACTAGGTTTACAATAAACTTACAATGGATTTGTCTAAACGTATCCGCATCATAAATCGGGGAGTATCTTAATAACTTGCCTGAAATTGTTAATAATACAATGGTATGAAAAATAATTTTGCGCTGACAAAGCTGATAAGGTGACTTTGAGGGCAAACTTTGTGCATGGGGGATTTATTCTTACATGCCACAGCCTAAAGAAACTACTGTGGCAGACTTCACGCTTGCTAATTTAATTCCTTAAACAAAAGAAGAAGTTTGCCTGTAATGTGATCACTCAATTGCTACATGTAAGCTTTCTGTCACATTAATAGAAGTGCTTTTGATGGTTATCACTCTTTGAAATAGTGCACGTCAAGTAAGGTTAAGGGAGAGTTTGCATGAAGGCCACTCGGGTGCCGCAGTCATCTAAAAGGCCAACGCTGTCACCTGGGTTCAAGGTCTAGCGATGCCTTCTAGCATGGTCAGATTGGCTGTGTCTGAAATGGACAGGTACTCCATCCAGGGCACATTCAAGCCTTACAATGTCCTCTGTGGATAGGCACACAAGTTTCTGTGGCCCTGACCAGGAAAAGCATTGGAAAAACATTGGTTGGGAGTGTAATTTGCATTAAGAAATATTTAACTGTTGCACAACACTCACACCATCTTTTTTTGTTAACTAGATTTCTACTCGTCACCATACCAAAAGAGGTAGTACAGTTTTTTGGGTTTATTTTACACTGCAATGTGAATTTTAACCCAAAATGCCCCAAAGACTGGCTTAGCATTATCACTAGACCTTGCTACTGACAATTCCTCATCCAATGACTGAGACGTCAGGCAAACCTATGGGGTCCAATATACAGTCTTACTTCATTATCTCGCCTACATCTGTTTCTTGGCTATTTTTGTCAAGAGGTTGGTGACTTAGAGGTTACAAAAAAACCATAAGACAAAATCAGTGACATTCATACCCGATGCTGAGAATGTGGGTTTACTGAGCAGCCCTCATGTTTGTACAATCGCATTTACAATATACATAAACAGCTACAGTTTCTATTCATTCACGTAAATTTGAGAAATAGTCTGTGATTGACGGTCACTTCTTTGACACAAAGCTTGAAAACTAGGTGGCTTAGAGTAGAATTTCATTGCTGGCAAGACATTGGTCACATTTCAAGAATGGCGAGGGAGAGAGCTGAGGTTGGCAGCTTTGAGATAAAGTGCATGGATGGAAATCCTCTCCTGCCCTCACAGGTGGCAAGAGATGAGTCTGGCAAGATAATAGGGTGGGATAATGAGAGTAATTGTAGTTTAAGAAGATGATCCATTTGAACAGAAGTAAGACAAGAAGCAACGGATTATACTGAATAAGAATAGAACTTAAAATAATCACTCTATAGATATCAATCCATTATGGAATCTTTCGATAAGCCATAGCTTCACATGACTAGTATAGCTGACTAACAGCCTCACTGTATTGGTCTAGGTTTCCTATTTCACTAGGGCTAGCATAGATGATAAAGATTAGAATCAACAGACTGACTGCATTCATTACACAAAGAGGATCCTGGGCCAGGATGGGAAGCCAGTCGATAGTAGGGGTCAATTTTCCAGTGTCCAGAGGACAATCCCTTGACCAACTTCCCCTCCCTCAAACACAGCCAACCATGTCTGCATGTGACATCCAGACCAGAGGAAATCTGGGTCCCCACGACAGTGGGCTAAGCATACTGGACTACTGTGCTATCTGAGGGGGAGGGGGAAAAAGCTGAGGAGTGGGAAAAAAAATCTAAGATCCTAGTTTGTTTTCACTCAAGACTACAATTTCATGTTCAGAGCTTATGCATCAGCCATTATATCTATGTTGTTAAATTAAACCAGTAGCAGGTGGTTCTGCAAGCAGCTACTCTAACCAAATTCAGGACACTTCTAAGAACAATGACCAGATTCTCACTACTCAATGTGTTTTTACATTCATGATAAATTCAGCCACCAGACAAACAAGAGAAAGAAAGAGCAACAGTAATACTGTATATGCACTCCTAAGCTGCAATTTCTTTTTTTTTTTCAGAAAGAATGCAAAGAAAACAGAGCAAACACTAACTGCAAAGCTATCAGTACAGATTGCGAACCGGTTCCATAGTCCACTAACCAACGCTTCAAAATCAGAAAGGATAAAGTCATCAACTCTTACACCATAAGGTAATATACAACACAGAGTACAAGATAGAGACATTAGTGGGTGTGGGGTGACGTGTATGCAGGGCAGCTGTTCTTAACAGATGGGAACACAGGGGCCACCTGTTCAAAAACCACACTAGAGATGCAGAAAATAAATAATAAGGGGAGGAGCGAGGTACAGATCTCCTACAGGCAGAAGGAAGTGTCTATATTATGCAGTAATCCATTGTTGAATACGTTACATGAACATCACCACTGCTCTGCCAGTCTCATCAACAATCTCTCACATCTGTTCTACTTCTTTGAATTTTTTGCTTACACAGGATGCAGTCAATGACCAGGCCAAAGCCTTTGTATCTATCAGTACAGATTAGGCAGCTGCCCCCAATCTGCCAGCCCCCAAACACTCCGAACACTGACGCCAAAAAAAATGCTGAACGACTGATAGAAGAACAACCCATAATTGACTTTACAGGTCCACACCAGCATTAAACAGCTCAACAGGGTCAAGGCAATTCTTCAGTCTTAACAAGAGGACAAGATTACACAGGGTGTACTCACACTAGGTGATCTGTACCATGCCTGAGCACGTTTGACCACCAGTCCGGTTCGTTTGATTAGTGTGATCACAGAACAGTGCCTGGGCTAGCTTGAAGAGGTGAATCCATGCATGAATGGCACAGTACACATGGAGTCTGATCGAGCACAGAACACATCAGCTGCCTCCATAAAAATCTTTATACATACAGCACGAATAGGTGAAATTGCTACGTTGTATAATCAATAAGTCCACAAGGCATATGAGGGGGCTGCGTGTTGGCTCGCCCAAAACGACCCCAAAAATGGCACAAAGTACATCCATAAAGTTAATTGTGCTATGCAAGAGCACCTTCCTCCGTCACAAAAAGTACCATCGGGATGATGTAAACGTGCTCAGGCCCAGAAGTGCAATTACAGCACAGGATTGGGGATGAGGGACAATCGTGCTCAGGCATGGTACAGGCAACCAGGTATAGCGCGAGTATGCCCTTAAGGTCAAGGGGAAAACTGAACAAATCATGCAAAATGCTTTCAGTGAAATACAGGACAGATGAACACTTCAGTGTTCTAATCCAAAAAATAATAAATCAACCCTGAACATGAAATGGACCACAACTTAAGTCCCAGCACTGCCAAGCTGCTACTGAGTGGGTTTACATGCCCTTAACAATCCGATAACTGCAGAAAATCAAATTGTCTGTAATACAATTAATCAGTTTACATGCATTTGGGTAATAAGATAGTACTCGGGCAGTAATCGGATTTCTACTTTGCAACATAATTTCCTTCTTGAGCATATACGGCATTTCAGAGCTTCCACAAAATGTTTGCCAGCCATTTCGCGAGTGTTGCATTTAACTCCAGGGTTGCCAGATCCCACGAGAGAAGTAAAGCACCAGGTCTATGGAAACAAGTCCAAAAGAAGCAAAGTTTCATTGTGTAAGAGGACCTGGCAAGCATGTTACATTCCAACAGACACGTCTGGGACTGCTATGCATGCATGCGCAGACCGAAAAAACCAACTGAAATCAGAGTACGGGAATACATTTGCTGAGAAATCCGACTACTGAGCTCATGTCTCTTTACCTTATTTCTTAACCCTATTTTGTAGATCTGAGTATGCTGTTTACATGACCACTTGAATAATCAGACAACTGCATCAATCCGATTATGATCGGATTATTAAGTACATGTAAACGCACTGTTGGGTTCTTGAGCTAAAATCCCTTAAGCCACAATTGCTTGCACTGTACCTTATGAGGCTGAGAGCAGCTCTGGATTAAGCTGTTTTTCTTAATGCTCTAAAATGTACCCAAGCCACAGCTCAGACAAGTCAAAACAGATAGGAACACAGTCTTGTATCCTTTCTTTTTTCGCCTTTTACACCCATCTAAACACCGACTTTCTATACTGCATGGTGTAAGAGAAGCTTAACTGTCAGAAAAGTGGCAAAAGGACTGTAATTAGGATGGCCATTCTCTGACTTATTGAGAAAGTTCTAACCCCACTATAAAGTACAGCTTACAAACATGCATTCGCCTCAGCAGTCCCACAGCTTGCTAGTTGTAAAGGAATTGTTTGACTGGATTTATGACTTCAATTTGGGTGGTAAGAAAGCTTCATGTTCTACAATAGATGGGTGAGGTGAGGTTGTGCTTGCAAAGCAAATGCAAAGCAAAACACTGCAGTCAGGCGATGGCACAAACTATGGCTTCACTGAGCTCTCCATCTGTACAATAAACAGTCCATCGATGTGGAAGCGTGTAATAATTATTTCCAAGTCTTTAATGTGATGATATCCTAAATCTGTCTGCTGACATATTTGGGTATCGTCACATGAAAAGGAACAGCTGGAATGGATCAGAAGCAGCTAGGGTGGCTGCTCAGTTTAGCTGGATGAGCCGCCTGCTCAGTTACCACATGCTGGACTAAAACTAAGCCAGTGCACAGCACAAACTACAGGATCACGTGAAGTGTTTCAGTGAAGAACTGGAGGCAAATCATGAAACATGGGAGATTCCAAAATGTAGAATATAATGATGCATTTACATGGATTTTCACAATTTACTCCAGATTGCAACTCATTTTTGCAATGCAGTTATTAAACGGGCATTTCATGAATAAAACATTTAACATGTAGTGTGCCAACAAGAGAAACGCAAGATAATTTTAGTCTACAAATTCACTGCTCATTTAATTAGAAAGAATGCTTTGCACTGCATTGGCATAATCAAATCTCTAAAACACAGCCATATTGGACCATATAATGATCATGTATTGAGTTAAATGAATTCTCACATTTTGGGACATTACTGACCCTTGCAATAACCTTTTCCAGAGGTATAACAGGACTTTAGAAATGCATAGGCCATGTCTATGGGACAAGCACCATCTTTACTATGTCACATGTGCTAAACCATGACACCTAAATGAAAAAGCCTTCCAAACATGTCTTCAGTTGACATTTAAATGTAAAGTGACAAGTCATGACGTCCAATTTTAGTTCCAGACTGAAGTCTCTAAATATAATTTCAATGTTGGGGTGACAAACAGCAAAATTAAGAGCAGTTCCTGAGGGGGATGCCAAAGGTGCTACCAAAAGTACTGTTGCATTAGAAGCATATATAGGCTACAGATTTAATACATTCAACCAGCAATACCAAGAATGGCCTGTAGATGGCCTTAGCAGAATCTTAATTAAGAACCATCATGAAGACGGCTTAAGTAGGAGTTTGCACTCAAGTCATTAAATAAGCTCACGTAGTCACTAAATAAGTGTTGCTGGTCTAAACTCCAAGTCGGCGATATAAGCTTTACATACGTTATAAAAGCAGAAGTAATACTTCAATGAATAAACAAACTGAATCAACTCAAATACGCTTCAGACACATACACTTCAAAAACAAGTGGTGTACAAGTATGCCACCAAATATAGAGCAACTTAAATATTTACAATACATTACAATTTTCAATTGTAACAGTATAAAATAAAGTTTGTAGGTTCAGGAGACAGTGGACCAAACCACTGGGAGGAATATAAATGGGAGAATGCAAGCCTTCAAAAAAAATTCTGTCTGCAATTAGTTCTTTTTTCTCAATTAAAATGTAAATTACTACACATTATACTGTATAATGATATAGGCAAGTTTGCAACTACAGTGGTACCCCAGTTCTTGACCACCTCAAAACTCATAGGACTCGGTTCCCAACACATTTTGACCAGAAAAATGTGTCTCGGTTCTCATTGTTTGCTGGGTACTTGGAGCACTTGCTTAAACTTGGAGTTGAGCTGTGCGACTCGTTTCAGCCGAAACTCGATTCATGATTCGCAATTTTTAGGTGGTTTCATGTTCTGCTTCATTTTTACATCCACAGTACTGTATTCTTACTGCAAATACGTCTCTAAGGGTCTTAAAGTGTTGTATTGAATGGCAACCGAAAGCAAAACAGGAATTTAATGTCTCAGAAGACATTAACAGAAGACAGGCTGCAGTTAGCATTAGCAGCTATGCCAGCGCCAGAGTTCACCAATAAGTGTTAATACTTTACTTTCAATCCATTACTCACTATATATGAGAATTTAACACTACCATAAAATAAGCTTTGTGTTATTGATTTTGTCCAGTTGTAGGTTAAAGCAAGTTTTTTGCACATTAACTTACTCCTCATGGACTCTGCTATGTAAGCATGTACGTAATGTAGACCGCTCTACCAAACACTCGTTAAACTCCTTATGGTACATTTAACTTATGATGGATTTGTTGGAACATATACCCATTTCCTTGACTTAATATTGTCCAGAAATACATCAAGCGACTGACTCCTTGAAACTATGCATACACACTGCAATCCAATCTGTTTTACTTGTGCACAGAGAAGCACATGCATATGGTGACAATCCATATCAACCTTCAAACAGCACAACACAGACCCCACACACTGCCTTCATCGATGCACGTGGTAAAATACACCGTTCATACTGCCCCAAAGAGAACACATCTGTGTCACATATGACGGAAAAGATCAGATCTGGGTCAATTCTAGCTGCTGGCCTTCTCCAAGTAAACAGATATAGTGCAAACAATGTTGACTTCTCTTCTTCAGATCTGTTGAATTACACTTACACTACTGGGAGGCCGTCAGTCAATATGCCATCATTGTCTGTAAAAGTCAGAACGGAAAGTAATGCCACTCTCCATCACAAGGCACCGAAAACTTAGAAAGAAGCATAATGTTTAAGGTTTAGCTTAAAAGTTTACTCTTCTCCAGCTGCAACATTCGTGCAGTTATCAGCCACAAGCTATCTGCAGTACATAATACATCAGTTACTTCAGCCATTGGCGGACAGGCTAACAGATGGTGCTAGCACACAGGATATACACAATACATTTCCAAGCCATTGTGTGCAACTGTTGATGGAAGAGGACTTTAACACTGCATGACACAAAAACAATTATGTAAGAAGGTCAAAAAAAGTGCTTCTGGGAAAAAAGGATGACATTTTTTCAAAGCTTTATAAATCATTAAATTATATTCCTTTAATAAAATGTCTTAAAATAACCAACATGACTGCAATGCGTATCCGAGCACCAAAAAGTATTCATGCGCAGCGGCTTTGCGTGTTGTAAATGTGGGATGACATAACGCATCAACCATCAACGCATCAGCCGCCTGCAAAAGAGCAGAGGGAAGCTTGCCAGCATGCTTAATGGCGTACGCTGAGAGTGAACAAACGGCTCATCCTTGACGCAACAGCTTTTAAAAGCTTTTAAGATAGCAGCAGCCATACTAAAATTAGAAGACATGACAGTTTTGTTTCAGCCTCAAATGGAAGACACTGTATGACCCAAAATGAGTCCATAATGAGCCCCTAATGCCAGCCCATAAAGAATACATTCCAAGAAGAGAACTACTTGGAAATAGCCGAATTGTCCAAAGCAGACAGCAACAGTTATATAGGCATCCATGCAAGAAGAGCAGAACTGGACAGAATGAAGTTTCCTGATTGTGTATTAGGGGTGTGCAAGATGTATCATCTACAATAAGATCTTAACTGTTGCTTTAGAGGGGTGTAACGATACACTCTGCTCACAATTCGATTCCCGATACTGAGTTCATGATTCGATTTTCTCACAATTATTGATTTTACATTTGACAAAAGACATTCCTTTTTATTTCTGTGTAAACAGTGGTTTTTTATTTTTAACAATTTTTAAGAACAACTTTAGTCCATTAAAATTACAAAAAACATTATGTTTACAATTATAAACAAAATGCCATATTCTATCAGTGCTATACTGACCTTAAAGTGTGTGTTTGACTGACTGCGTGACTTTTTTTTTTTTGGTGTAGATTTGCACTGTTCTGGAGCTGCAATCCTAATTTCACTGTATAAATGTGTATCAGGAAGTCTCGAGTGGCTGAAAAGTACGTTAGATTAGTGCAGGACATGTATGACAACAGCGTGACAGCCGTGAGATGTGCTGTAGGAGTGACAGATAGCTTCAAGGTAGGGGTGGGACTGCATCAAGGATCGGCCTTGAGTCCCTTCTTATTTGCTCTGGTGATGGACAGACTAACAGATGAGGTCAGACAGGAATCGCCGTGGACTATGATGTTTGCAGACGACATTGTGATCTGCAGTGAGAACGGGGAACAGGTAGTAGAAGAGAAACTTGGAGAGGTGGAGGTATTAATCTGGAAAGGAGAGGAATGAAAGTCAACTGTAGTAAGACAGAATACATGTGTGTAAATGAAAGGGAGGCAGGTGGAACAGTCAGGCTACAGGGATCAGTGGTCACAAAGGTCCAGGAGTTCAGGTACTTGGGATCAACTGTCCAAGAAATGGGGAGTGTGGAAAGGAGGTAAAAGAAGAGAGTTACAGACAGGATGGAGTGGGTGAGAGAAGTGTCAGGAGTGCTGTGTGACAAAAGGGTCGCAGCAAAAGTGAAAGGAAAGATTTAGAAGAGAGAGTGAGACCAGCCTTGTTGTATGGCTTAGAGACAGTGGCACTGACAAAGAGACAGGAAGCAGAGCTGGAGGTGGCAAGAAACTTAAGATGTTGAGGTTCTCTCTTTAGGAGTGTCTAGGTGGACAGGATTAGGAATGAGATCATCAGAGGGACAGCACAGGTTGGAAAATTGGGAGACAAAATTCGAGAGGGAAGACTGAGATGGTTTGGACATGTGCAGAGGAGGGATAGTGGATATATTGGTAGGAGGATGTTGGAGATGGAGCTGCCAGGCAAGAGACAGAGAGGAAGACCAAAGAGGAGTTATTTGGGTGTGGTAAAATGAAGATATGCAGGGAGTTGGGGTGAGAGTAGAGGACGTGGAGGACAGGGTGAGGTGGAAACGTTTAACTCGCTGTGGTGACCCCTGATAAAGGGAGAAACCGAAAGAAGAAGAAGAAGAAGAAGAAGAAGAAGAAGAAGAAATGTAGAATGACAAAGGTATTATCTTACTATAGCTTCATCATATCAAATAACTGGGTGAAAACAATCTTTTATTTCCGGAAAAAAAAAACAATTAAATAGTGCACTTTGCTTGTATAAAAATGTAAACAAAAAGACACTAGTCCCCAGCAATTAAATTTCATTTACATTTAATCCTCAATCACATGAAAGCGGTTCGGTTTTAAAAGAGATGGATGTTGCTCAAAAGGCGACAATCTGCAAACTATCAGATCTTGTTAAAGACAGCTTGATGATTAACTTATTACACCATCTGTGAACTAACCACCATGCAAAATACGAAAATTATGACAAACTTTGGGACTCAGCTGTCCACAACAGGCTTACACCAGCCAAAGTTCCAGCATAAAAACACACTCAGAAAACCTTGGTCGAATCATTCTGCAAAAAATAACTTCATCAAGCCCCTTTTCTTAAATCCTGTAATTTTCTTGCCCATCAATTTTCACCAATTTGGTTGAACTAAAGCACAGCAGTTGCTCCCAAAAGGTGAATACATGGTCATGCAGCTTTACTTTCCTCAGTTCAACAAAATGTGGAATTTACTGAACATCGGGGAAATTAAATGTGCCCACACACGAGGAGGTCACAACAATTAACCATGAAATAGGTCTCGTTGCTGAACTGATTCCAGAACTACTGTGTGTGGCCAGTCA
Organism: Ancistrus triradiatus; assembly: GCA_025084515.1. Lineage (NCBI taxonomy): Eukaryota > Metazoa > Chordata > Actinopteri > Siluriformes > Loricariidae > Ancistrus > Ancistrus triradiatus. Next base: position 161,152 of record JAJAGP010000991.1, read on the forward strand.
CATTTACAACCAATTCTTTATTTTTTTAAAAATTCAATAATTTTTAAAAAGGCAGCAGCATCACACATTTTTACAAGTTTACAATGACAGACTGGGGCATGAATTAAAATCACAGCGTGTCCTTGGGTAACAAAAAAATAAATAAAAATAAAAATAAAAATAAACACCACACAACAACATGTGACTGCAACTATTAGTGTGTCAACATTAATTGGCTAAGAAGACTAACAATGCTTTAACACCAATAATTAATAACAATGGAGACATAGTGTTTAAGGTACTACACTAATGACCAAAATGTTGAGTTCAACTCCCAGTGTTACCACCAAGGCCCCTGAGTAAGATCCTTAACCCACAATTGCTTGCATTGTAAGCTATAATCACATGAAAGTGTTCTAGACAAGTGTGTCCACCAAACGACTAAATGGAAATCTTAACGCTGTTAAAGTTGATGACACTGAGAAGTGAGGCAATGCCAAGTATGAGGATTTAGACCCGAGACTTGAAGACATTAACTCAAATATTTAAGAGTATATAAAGTGAATAATTTCGGAAAGATATACGTTAAAATTAACAGCGTAAATATTTGAAGGCAGCAAACTTTCCTAGATACAGGCCTGCACCATTTAATGACTGCTTTACAGTCTGTGAAACAGACCGAAATGGACGTTGACCGGACATTACCATAACCACAGTCTTTTTATGCGACATTAACGTAAATATTAGTTGTATTATTTTAAATATAACGCATTTTCACAGGAAAACTGCGAGCAAACGTTACGTAAATGCATCGGCATTTCTACCATCTGCACAGCATCCCTAACACCACTGCAATTTTAATTTATGGAAATTCACAATAATTATAGACAATACAGTAATGCCCTGTTATGACCCTGTGCAGGGGAAAGCCGTAACACTTAAGAGTATGTTGTGATAGACCTGACTTTTGTTTGAAAGAAGCCAAAAATGCAATGATAGTATTATGAACAAAATGGAATACCCACCGTGTCCACTAGGATTTTTTTTTGTATTTTTTAAAACAGTGGCGGCTGTTTTGTTTAAAAAAAGTGCCCCCCAACCCCACCAAAGAAAAAAAACAACCTTGTTTACATCCATTTATAAACATGCCATCTTTACCCACAAAGTTTCCAGCCTTTTCTGTGTTTTTTAAAGAGCTCTAGGGCTCTCTCAAAGGGAAGCTCTCCCAGAGGCGATTTGGTTTCAGCACCACTTATGCTAGGTACGTTAGACTTGGCCTTGAGCATGTTTGTTTACAGAAAAGACCGTATGCCTTTCTCTGTGTAAACAGAGTCACACGTGATCAACTGTTATGAGTCTAATTTAATGCAGTACTGCCAAAGTGTGGCTCAGTGATGAAGCAACGGGTTTACGTTACATTGTGAATGCTCTTTTCAACTGTAAAATCTATTTAAACTACATTTAATATACCTTCCTTTGTTCTCTCGTCTCCCCTATCATCTTCTGGTGTAACAGCTCTCCACTATCGTGGTTTCAAATTAAAGCCCTCTGCAGAGTTTTGCGATTTCATGACACTTCGAAAAGTTCTGAAGCAGTGGCATCTGCATAACGTGTGTAGTGGAAACACAGGTCAGCCAGATGATAAAAGAAAAGTGAATATGAACCAGTTTATATAAGTTATAGATGAGAGAATATACAGGTAGAAGAGGAACAAACAAAGCAGTACTATTTACAATAGGACAGGTGCGCACACAAACGTCACTCTCTCACACACACACACACACACACACACTTTAGAAACTACAGATTACACAGTAGATTGGGGGAAACAATACTATTAAACAAAAATATTCACCAAGTCTATTCCAGTCGGTAGACTTGTATTCTATTAGTGTGAATCAGCAAGACAAGTGAAATACCAATGGGATTGGAGAAAGTCACAATAAACACCTTCCATGCAGATGTGAGGGTCATTAACCACACCTGACCTGTGTGCCCAAGGGACATTGCAGCCTTTTCCATATACACGGTTCTCCATCCAAAGGCAGCACTCTACCAGCCATGTGTAAACCACCAAGCTGAAAGGTTTCTCGCGTACCAAAGTCTCAATAAGTGAGTCTCAATGCGCAATGAATCCTAGCTGAGGAAGGAAATGAGAAAGAATATACACTAACCAAGCACTTTATTAGGTACTAGAGACACTTTTACTAACTTTAATTCAGAATTCAGCTAATATTCAGCCTACAGAGCTTTAAATACGGCTCAGCCACTCGCCTGTTGATGCTGCTGTTGAGTTCATTTGTGTTTTGAGTGCTACTTAATCAACTGAATAGTCTCTCTCTGTATGGTGCAATACTAAAGAGGGAGTAGGGACACTAAGTCAAGTCAAGTCAGATTCCAAGTCAGTTTATTTATATAGCGCTTTTTACAATGGAGCATTGTCTCAAAGCAGCTTTACAAGTTTAGATTATCTCCTAATAACTACGTCCAATCCCAAATTGAGCAAGCCTAGGGCGACAGAGGCAAGGAAAAACTCCGAGTTATAGGAAGAAACCTTAGGAAGACCAAGACTCAAAAAGGGACCCAACCTCCTTGGGCGGCGTAGATGATAAATCTAAGAGCGAAACTAAAGTCATGGAGTCAAAGTTCGAATAAACTGAATAAGTGGAATTTGTCAAATCTAGGCAAAAAGGTTAAATCTAGAGCTAGCATGAGCAGAGAGCCAGGCGCAAGACAGCAGCCCCTGCCATCTTTCTTTGCCAATGAAGAAGCTGCCATTAAAAGCAAAGAAAGAAAATTGGAAAATCGTCACTGGTGTATTTCTATCAGGTACACCTACTCATTCATTCTTGCAATTTTCAGTCAATCGTGGAGGTTCAGGAATTGTTCATATCCACCATCAGAATGGGGAATACGTGAATGCAGGGATTATGGTCATGACATGAATGATGGATCCACTTGGGCCGATTTCAGCATCTATCGGTCACATGCTCGCTTGCTCGTTAGCTGCTGATGTTGCTTAAAGACTTTTTTTTAAGCCAGTTACTCGTTTGTGTGACTTTTCACTTGAATTATTTGTAACAAGCTGTAAATGGTGTTCGAAGATGCATGTGCCTGTCCTATTGCAAGCAGTACTCCTTTGTTCATCCCGCACTACCTGTATATTCTCCCTCTTCCCTATAACTACATAAACTGGTTCACATTTCCTCGCTGAGTCTGTGTTTCATCTGGTTGAGCTCTAGCAATGTATATTTGGATTCTGTCAGGTCCATCCCATCATCCTCTAGACAGGGTCGTAACTGTGCACTTACTGTATTTTCTACAATTATTTTGAATAATTGTGAAATAAATGTGGTGCCATTAGGGATGCTGTGTAGATGGTAGCAGTCCACTCGTATTTTTCAGCGGTATCTAAAGCATTTACACTTCATTTGCATGAAGTTTTCTTGTGAAAAATATCCTTTATGCAGTGGTGCTTGAAAGTTTGTGAATCCTTTAGAATTTTTTTATATATTTCTGCATAAATATGACCTAAAACATCATCAGATTTTTACACAGGTCCTAAAGTAGATAAAGAAGCCAGTTAAACAAATGACAGAAAAATATTATACTAAAATGATCCAATATTACATATTAGGGAGTGGCAAAGGTATGTGAACCTTTGCTTTCAGTATCTCGTGTGACTCCCGCCCCCCTCTGCCTTGTCCACATGATCTTTAGCAAACTGCAGACGATCAGCAAGGTTCTTTTTGGAGAGCAGTGGCTTTCTCCTTGCAACTCTGCCATGCACACCATTGTTGTTCAGTGTTCTTCTGATGGTGGACTCCTTGCTCTTGGAGTGATCTTTGTTGGTCGACCACTCCTGGAGAGGGTATCAATGGTCTTGAATTTCCTCCATGTGTACACAATCGGTCTGACTGTGGATTGGTGGAGTCCAAACTCTTTAGAGATGGTTGTGTAGCCTTTTCCAATTTGATGAGCATCAACAACTCTGAGGTCCTCAGAAATCTCCTTTGTTTGTGCCATGACACACTTCCACAAACATGTGTTGTGAAGAGCAGACTTTGATAGATCTCTGCTCTTTAAATAAAACAAGGTGCCCACTCACATCTGATTGCCATCCCAATGATAGAAAATACCTGACTCTAATTTCAACTTCAAATTAACTGCTAATCCTAGGGGTTCACATACTTTTGCAACTCAGTAATGTAATATTGGATCATTTTCCTCAACAAATAAATTACCAACTATAATATTTTTGTCTAATTTGTTTAACTGGGTTCTCCATTTACTTTTAGGAATTGTTTGAAAATCTAATGGTGTTTTAGGTCATATTGACGCAGAAACAAATTCTACAGGGTTCACAAACTTTCAAGCACCACTGTATTTACTATAAAAAAGATGATGTGGCCAGTTTAATGTCAGGTCAAAATCATGTCTCACAGAACATTAAACAGTGCATACCTGTATGAGCATTGCCCCGAACATCAAACTGGATCTTTGTGTTATTCAAATAGACATTTCAACAAAACTAAACTGAAAGCAAAAAACAGATGGTACCAACCCAACTTGACACTGCAGCTTTTGCAATGTGACTATTACATGGTGCAGAATACGTAGTATTGATGCTGGTGCAAGCATGATATGGTTCAGTTGTTCCTTCTAATGACGCACACACACATGCAAAGGATTAAAGATTTATGAACAGTAGGGTAAATTCCATTGTCTCGTATACCGCAAGTTGTTTCTGTTAAAATGGCACACCACAAAAATCCAAAATAATAATAATAATACTAATAATAGTTCAAGACAATTTACAAATCGACCAACTGCCCCGACTCATGTCTTTGGAATGTGGGTGGAAACCAGACAATAATACAGAAATGTAGAAACTGTCAACACAAATTCCATAATTAGGCACTTTGACTGCCGTGGAAAACATTGTTTTCATGAATTTCCATGACTCTGCGATGTTTTCTTGAGGTTTAGAGCATAAATGACAACAGCATGTGTTTTGCATCACTTTCAGCCTTCACAGATCATTGTGTTTAGTAGCCCCTTGTGTACTGTGGATTTTGTGTGTGTAGGTGGTGGGTGGGGTTGATACTTAGACGATACCATTCCCATCAGAATAGAAAAGCTCATGTGAAAAGAAAAGTGTAGAAAAAATGCACATACAGGGTATCATTTCTGCACAGAGTTGTCTCTCTTAAGAGCCACAACAACCATTTGACCACCAGAAGTTCTGCAAACCTTAAGGATTTTTGCTGAGTAATTAGTTTTTGGTTCTCAACAAGCCTTCTGGAACAAATCAACCTTCCACTACCTCGGTTCTCGGCGTTAATTAATTCCAGAAGGCTTGCGAGAACCAAAAACAATGAGTACTGAGCAAATTTTTCCCATAAGGAATGATGTAAATCGAGTTAATCCGTTCCAGACCCCCAGAAAATCCACATTGTATAAGGCATTATATGCATTAATGGAGTTGGATTGTACAGGTGCTCCCTGATTTATGAAGGGGATGTGCGCCAATAAATCCATCATAAGTTAAATGCATCATTAACTGAGGAGTTTAACGAGTGTTTGGTAGAGTGGTCTATACTGTATCATAGCGGAGACATAGAAAGGATGCTATGAAGAGTAATGGTAAGATAATGTTTAAAAAGCTTACATTTACCTACAGTTACCAAAATCAATAACACAAAGCTTATTTTATAATAAGTGTTGAAAAATCTCATGTAATTTTGTGAGAACCAAGCAAACGACAAGAACCGACAAATTTCTAGTCAAAAATGTGTCGAGAACCGAATTCTAAAAGTCCCGAGGTGCTCAAGAACCAAGATACCACTGTATACTAGAAAGATTTCACTTGAGTTCAACATTTGTTTCAGTATTATTATTTTTATTTATCCAACTGATATACAATGAGTGACCACTTTATTAGAGACACCCAACTAGTACCACATAGGACCTCCTTTAGCCTTCAGAACTGCAGCAATTGATCATGACAGATTCCACTAGGTGTTGACAGCTTTCTGCCGGAATACTGACCCATGCCACAGGACAGCTTCTCGCAGTTGGTGCAAATTAGAGAGTGATACTGACATGTTCTGGACAGCCCCTTCTCCCTCGTCCCAGAGATGCTCTACAGGATTAAGATGTGAGGACTGAAGTCCAGGGAAGCAAGGGCAATTCGCTGTCATGTGTCTGGAACCAATCCATGTCTATACAACCCTTGTGGCCTGTTCAGCATCATCTAAAGTATGAGAAAACATTTTCACGGTTTAAGCCCACTCCGGCAGGGTTGTAGGGAGCCCGAAGCCTAAGCAGAAATTCAAAGGGAGCAAGTGAGCTTGTACTGGTATCACTGGAGGCCTGGACAGGGATGTCCCCACCTCCATCCGGGCCCCTTTCTTGACCAATAGTGACTACCTCACATCCAAGTCCAGACAAAAAGGCACCAGACCTAGGTCACGGCTTTGATTGGATAGTGGACTTTTAAGAAGACAAGACAAGAAATCCGATGCACGTATGGTACTGTTTGTCCGCACACAAAAGCATGCAAGTCATCCTCAAACTGGGACAAAAAGGGTGAAAAAGGCAGCACATTAAACCCTGAGACAAACACACGAGCATATAAATGGTCATCAGCAGACCCTTCAGTTTGGAGTAGGCTATGAATAATTTACAGCACCCAAAGTGTGTCCTATGTGGGATTACAGAACACATTACGTAAGGTCATTTTACACCAAAATCACAGATCGCCATTAACACACGAATCTGTTATAATCCTAAGACCTCAAATAAAACTCTTGTTAATTCTCTTCTCTACGAAAACATTACAGTCTCTGATCAAGGACAACCCAAGATTATCAACTCTTACCAAGAACAACCTATGAATTTAAATAAAATAACTACAATTAAACATTAGCAATAGTAGCAAAAAAGGCACCTCTGCATTTAACTAAATTGTTTCTGTAACAGTTAGCAGCATCAAAAAAAATAAATGAAAGTTGTGAAAACAAATGAGGAAAGGTTCAGAGTGCATATTTTATAACTACAAATAGAAGTGCAATTTCTCACCCAAATAATTCAATTTCAATAAATCAAAGGTCCTTTTAGTAATGCCCTTAAATCATTAGGACACTTGTGCTCTGAATTCTGTAGTTAAGACAAGAGATGTACTATAAATCACAAAATGTAACACTTCCTCATCAACGACGTGTGTCAGCCCATGCTCATGAACAAACGTGCGAGTGGCTGAGGTACGTTTAAAGCTCCATACATGAACTGAATTCTGAATTAGTGAAAGCACTGTGCTGTTCCCGTGTTCGTGCCGTTGTCGCCGTCGTGTGCTGCACAAGTTAAATGTGACCGGCACAGAATTGGTTATACGAGACTGATCAGCCAGATCACTGATTATGTGCATTTCCGTCATCATCTCTGAAGTCCATTTTTATTCCTCAAATCTGCGATTCTGTCCATATTCTCCACAGCATGGAAATCTCAGTGGTGCTTGAAAGTTTGTCTATATTTCTGCATAAATATGTCCTAAAACATCATCAGATTTTCACACAAGTCCTAAAAGTAGATCAAGAGAACCCAGTTAAACAAATAAGACAAAAATATTATACTTGGTCATTTATTTATTGAGGAAAATGATCCAATAATACAGATTAGGGAGTGGCAAAAGTATGTGAACCTTTGCTTTCAGTACCTGGTGTGACCAACCACCCTTGTTCATGCCATAATACACTTCCACAAACACTTGTGAAGAGCAGACTTTGATAGATCCCTGTTCTTTAAATAAAACAGGGTGCCCACTCACACCTGATTGTCATCCCATTGATTGAAAACACCTGACTAATTTCACCTTCAAATTAACTGCTAATCCTAGAGGTTCACATACTTTTGCCACTCACTAATATGTAATACTGGATCAATGTCCTCAGTAAATAAATGGCCAAGTATAATATTTTTGTCTCATTTGTTTATCTGGGTTCTCTTTATCTACTTTTAGGACTTGTGTGAAAATCTGATGATGTTTTAGGTCATAATTATGCAGAAATCTAGAAATTCTAAAGGGTTCACAAACTTTCAAGCACCATTGTAGGGCCACAGGGCTGAGCAATTAATCAAAACTGACATTGTCAGTTAATCTTGCTTTTTTTTTTTTTTTCTCCTCACATCTTTGCTACACAAAATGAAAACGATTCAACAACGTGGAAAGCAATAACGGATGCCATGTCCTACTATGTCACGAGGGATGATTTCAGTTGGTTAAAATATTCAATAAATAACCATAACCACGAGTTTCCTTCAGTTATTTCACAATGATTTGCAGTTTTATTAGAACAAAAAAAATCCCAGTTTTAATAGTTCAGCATATTTACAGCACAAACCTTGTCAGTGAACTATGAGAGCAGAAAAACAACAACAAAAATTTCATTAATCGTACTCGAGGTAAAAAGTTCAATTAATCGTGAAATTTATTTTAGGTCAATTTGCCCAGCACTACTACAAATGCTCCCAGAGAGTACTACAATTCAATTCAATCACAAAAATGATTCAGAACAAATAAAACAAGATGAACAACAGACATTAGGCACCAGCTAAACAATCCACATCTCTTCCAGTATGACTAGAGGAGGGACCCAAGTGCTCTAAGAGACAGTTAGGATATGGGCACTGCATCACATGGGTTTCGCTCTGTATAATGTAGTCAAGTCAAGTCAGATCTATTTATATAGCGCTTTTTACAATGGAGCATTGTCTCAAAGCTACTTTACAATTTTAGATTATCTCCTAATAACTACGTCCAATCCCAAATTGAGCAAGCCTAGGGCGACAGTGGCAAGGAAAAACTCCCTGTGACAGCATGAAGCACACCACAATGTGCACTGTACCAGTGAGCTGCAGTAAAGATGGATCGCTATATGAAATATTTTGAGAAGCTCAGAACTGCAAACATGAAATGCACGCTTTTCAGAATTTTAGAAAGGGCTTTATAAGGAACATCTAGCGTTTCACTAAACAGTGAGTAGCATGCATTTCCCTGTCTTTATTTAGAAAGACTGGGTTTATGGCTCACAGTGGAAGCCTTCATATTTACAAGCAAGAGTGGATTTTCCCTTCCTGATCCATAGAAATAAGTCTTGATCATTTTTCTTTACAGCCCAGGCAAATAAATATGAAGACATGCGTCGCTTAAAATCCATGTTCTGTGAAATTGCACATTACACGATCTGGATGTTGCTCAAACACTGTATATATTATAAACTGTACTTAGCAATGCTATATGGGATAGTTTAGCTCACCGCTATCGACTTTGTGCCAAACAATGCAGTGTTTTCCACACTAATTTATTTAGTACCAACACTGACAGCCACATTGTTTTATTGTTTGGTTTTATCATTTTAGATGGGCCAAATGTTTCCTTTTCACTACAGAGGTGCGTACTGGAACACACTTGAAAATAAGGGACAATTATTGTATCAAATCACATTGATGTAATTTACCAAATGGTTAAACTACAACTTTGTTTTGTTTAACGTTGCTATCACAACATTGTAACACAAACAAGGTTACATCAGTACTAGTTTATTTACATGCACACATACAAATAGAAAAGACCCAGGCCACTCCACCCTAGGATTGAACCCAGGACCATCTTGCTGTGACGCAGCGGTGCTACCCACCGAGCCACTGTGCTGCCCTTTAAACTACAACTAAAGTAATAGAGGTATGTGCTGCTTAAAGGCCATCCGATCAATGACCATTTGCTTTAACATCCGAGGCATTAAGAATTATACTAGGAAATAAAAATCCGTCTTATATACACCCAAATCACGTCTGAATGACAGAAAACTAGTACAAGTGAACCCTTGCAACAACTGCTGACAGAAAAGAGAATCGAAAAAAAGGGAAACTGTGTACAGTTGTATTGTATTTAGGGCTGCAACTAACGATTATTTTAATAATCAATTAATCGGTCAATTCTTTTTTCGGATTTAAGGAGGGGGGGGGGACTTTCCATTTCTTTATTCATTATAACATTAAATAACAGAGCAAATAAGTGCTTACAATAAATGAATAATAATAAATTAAATTCATTAATAAATTAAAATAACAAATTAAACAATAAATAAACATAAGTGCATCTCTGATGCAAACACTACATACAAACTCATTCACTCCCTTTCTTTAGGAACTTTGCATTGCAATCCAAAAATGTTATCATGTCAACATGCTTCTGGCTAAAGTTGGCTCTCTTTTTAGAGGCCCTGTCCACACGAACACAGATATTTTTAAAAACAAAGCTTTTTCTATGCGTTTTGACCGTTCGTCCACACGAAAACGGACTTTTTTTTTTTTTTGCAAAACTCCTTCCAGGGTGAAGATTTTCAGAAACTCCGTTTTCACCGTTGTCGTGTGGACTGGGGAAAACAGAGTTTCTTGCTTGTAACATCATTTTATCTCCTTTATCTCCATCATTTTATCCGTTATCTCCTTTGTTTACATGAGGATTTTGTGCAATAGCGGACGTAGCCAAAATAATTCCAGCTGTAACACTGCTGACCGAACTTGTTACAAATCTACAAATAAATTTACAATTATTACTTTTTCATTACACTGAAAAACAGAGGCGTCAGAAAGCGCTACGGAGGTCACTACTATACCCATCACACCCACGAAGCAGTTCCCGCCCCCAGCGTCGCCGGTTTGGGACGAGACCCGGTCAGACCTCTCGTTGGTGGAACAGCTTTCAAAACGAAGTGGTTGTTGAAGAACAAATGGCGAGAAAATGTTCGTATGCATAGGACATCGTTGTTGTCATTGAGTGAGCTGCTTCGCCGGCATATAGGACTACTTGTTTTATCACTGCTCTTGACAGCGACTGTGTGCGTTTTTGCGTTTTCATGTGGACGAAGTTTTTTGTAAACGAATTTGAAAACCCCCGTTTTAGAAAATACCCGTGTACGTGTGGACATAGCCTTAACGCGAACTTATTTTAAAGATTCCACGTCCGCGCCGGCTCCGCCTCGCTCCGTTCAATCGCTCGTGTTTTTTTTCCAGCGCTGACCGCAAGTGTCACAAGTAACGTAAGCGGATATGATAAAGCGGGGGACACATAAATCATGCAACCCAACGAATCGATAATGAAATTCGTTGTCGACGCTTTTAATAATCGATTATTATCGATTCGTTGTTGCAGCTCTAATTGTATTACAGAACAGGCAACAGTTTAAGAAGCACTAATCTAGAAAAGGCATAAACTCTAAAATGAAGTCAACATTTAATTCTTCTGGGTCCTAGGCCAAAGCTTCTTAATTTTTATGTATACAACATGAACCTGGTGAAATATTTGAAGATAGACTTCTTTAGAAATGTGCATTAAAAAAATATATATATATATTGCATGATTTGTAACAAACGAAAGTGATTTTATCAAACTTAAAAGGTAATCTTACCTTTGTAGGTCTGTAATTTGAAAGCAAGGATAGTCTGGATCTTTGAGCATGGTGCTGGATTACTCCAGAGAAACTTTGGTCATTCAGACCTCTTGATCACCATTAGACTGTCTGATATTCACTGTACTGTAATTTTTATAATTCATTTTGGAAAATAACAGTAGCAGAATGCAAATCAGTGTACAGTGCCCACTGTGCTGTTCAGTGTTCCATCTCACTTTAAATTTAACAGCACAACAGCTGCTGAAATTAATAGGCTATAAAATTATTTTAGGCTATAAAGGTCAAATGTATGAAACACTAAGACTATAAAACAGTGATGTGGTTATATCGAGCTTATGCAAAATATCTATGAATATATAGCCATAAAGAGTACAATATATTATTATTATTATTAAGCCTAAATGGAATATTACAGAAGCCAAATATAATTTACTGTAGTGTTTAAATGTTCCTTAGTTACTGTGTCCCAGTAGCCACTTTTCTGCTTAGTTTGCCATGCCAGTAGTCAGAGTTCGGTTCAATGTGCCATCCCAAGAACTATTGTTCGGTCACAGTTGCCACTGCTCTGTTGAGTGCACCAGCACAGCAAGCAATGTCCAGTACTGCTGGTTTTACTGGGATGGATCAAGATCGATATGGCACTGCACCGGTCTCAACCACCACCCCTGCTAGACGTGCTCAGCCGAAACCACCGCTTTACTCCAAAGATTTTTAACTTATTTGAATATCTACTAATTACAAACCTGCCGTGACAACTGTGATCAAATACAGTACAAATAACCTCTGTGCACACTGCCTACTTGGAGATAAGAGGCCATTAGATAGTCAGCTCAAATTGGATTTAAGCTCAAATCTGTCTTGAGCTGGACAGATTTTGCACAATCAGAATAGCTAAAATCACCTGGAATCTGACTTTTTCCCCCAGTTGGACTCGAATGCAGTGTCAAATCCAATCAGAATCAGACCCATTCAGAACCCAAACATGATAAACAACCTCAGCCAAGAGCAATCAAGTTTATAGCTGGGCACTGTCTTCATATAAAATCACCATTCCTTGTGGAACCTCCATGTTTATATAATCTCTAACTGGCTAAATTACTCCTGTGAACACACCAGTAAAAGCGATTGTCAATTGTAATTTGCATCGTGGACACTGTCTAAAAATCTAATTAGACAATGAAATCTGATTTGCCCAGCAGTTTGAATGTAGTCTTCCCACTTCACATTCGTGAACTGTAACTGGCTCAAAAACTAGTTTTAGTCAGTTTCCCACAAAGTACGTTTCCCACAACTTAATCAATGTTGACAGCATCATCATTACATTGCACAAGAATGGCACTGTTAAATGACAGAAATGCTCATACTAACCGGTCCGTTGTCTGATCGACCACTTGAAAAAGACACAATGTTGATTTTGCTGGCAAAAGCACATCACCAACATGAGTTTGCATGACACATGGTGCGTTTAATCAACCAACATTAAACAGTGCTGATCAGCTTCTGCTAGTGCAATAAACATGTATCACTTATGGGACTGGTAAGAAAAAGGCAAATCTACAGAACCTGCAAATTGTCAGCATTGTACTGAATTCCTCTACAGAAGTAAAGCAATATGATTTCTGTTATATGGAGAATATGGGCAAAAAAAAAAAAAAAAAAAAAATCACAGAACTGAGGAATAAAAACAGAAAAAAGACGGAAATGCTGATTCTGAATATCTAGAAGTGAGCGTGATCTGCCATAACCAGTGACCAGCCAATCAGTCTCATATAATAGATGCTGTTCCTGTCACATTTAACTTGTGCAGTGCACGACAGTGACACAAACACAGCAACATGTACGGAGCTTTAAACATGACTCAGCCACTCGCGTGTTTGTTTGAGAAGCATCTCGATGATGAAGCGTTTTAGTGCAATCTGTGCATCTCTACACTTAATTGCAAAATGCAGGGCACAACAGTGTCCTAACAATTTAAGTCCACTACAAAAAAAAAAAAAAAAAAAAAAAAAAAAAAAAAAAAAGAACCTTAGGTTTGCTGACCTCAAATTATACACTTTCATTCATAGGTATAAAATATGCACCGTGAACATTTACTTACTTGTTTTTACAACTTTCATTTACAATCATTTTTGATGTTCCTAAGTGTTATAGCAGCAATTCCATTTAATACAAAGGTGCAGTTTTGCTATTGTTTGTTTAATTGTAGTTATTTTCTTAAAGAAAAACACTGCTTAGAACAAAAATCTGACTGGTGAAAAAAAATGGAAGGAAAAGTAAAATGGTATTTGGAAAAAAATAAAACAGATTTCACACACTGATCAAGGATTAAGACAATTAATTAATTAATAAAACCGATTTCATAGGGCCCTATAGAAGCAAGCCACTGATATTCTTCTTGTCACAATAGCTGATCAAATTATATACAGTGAAAAGGTGTTTGCCTGCAGAGTTTGTTGAAAACATTAATAAACATAGCCCACATTACATACTGAACCGGTTATTCAACTTGTTCAAGCTAGTTCTTTTAGTTTATCAGCCGTTTGGCTAAGAGCCTCTCATATCTTCTCTACAGCGGGCATATCCACATGCCTGCCCCTCCTCCATCTTCACATTTACATTTACAGCATTTAGCAGACGCCCTTATCCAGAGTGACTTACAATTGGTACAGTCTTACAATCCAAGCAGTTGTGGGTTAAGGGTCTTGCTCAAGGACCCAACAGTGGCAGCTTGGCAGAGGTGGGATTTGAACCCTGGACCTTCTGGTCCATAGTTCAGTACCTTACCTGCTAGGCTACCACAGTCCATTCAACATTAAGGTGAACTGTTTGTCTTTTTACAAGCAAGTTCGCTAAAAAAAACCTCGCAAAACTTCTTCAGTTCAGTGGAGAAATTCAGGAGGTGTATTCCCAAAAGATCATACATAGTCTGGTTAGATTCTTTAAGCCTACATCGGTTCCCCATGTTGCATAGCCTCCACATGCTGGACCTGACTTCCAGTAATGTAAATCGGTAAGTTTTAGTTCAAACCATACAGACATAACAGTACCAATCATACCATCTTATTAGGTGTACACCAATAGTTATATGTCACGATATCCAACTCAAGCACTATTAGACATATTACAATATTGCAAACCCCACACTGCATTCCCAAAGCCACATTTCAGACATGCTCCCCAGCTACAATCTCAATTCTGTTTAACAGACAAGAGCTTTCAGAACACGGAATTGTACAGCAGGAAGAACATTTACTCCCATTTCTCTAACTGATGAAGTTTAGGTGTTTAGTCAGTGAAGGAAGTGTTGCTGTATTAAATTACTGTTACATGCTTACTCCACTAGGTGACATGGATGAATTTATTTCTGTAAGCACTGCTGACCTCAATAGACACTCACCAATCACTTTATTAGGTATACCACCTTGTTTCTACACTCATTGCCCATTTTATTAGTTGTACTAACCACATAGATGCACTTTGTAGCTCTACAATTACATGCTGTAGTCTGTCCGTTTCTCTTAGTGCAATGTTAGTCCTCTTTACTCTGTTCACTAATGGTTTAAGACCTCCATCAGGTACTATTCGGGTGGTGGACCATTCTCAGCACTGCAGTTTCACCGACATGGTGGTGGTGTGTTAGTGTGTGTTGTGCTAGTATGAGTGGATCAGACACAGCAGTGACGCTGGAGTTTAAGTCACTGCTTAGTTGAAAACAGTCCACCTACCAAAAATGCCGGGCCACCAGTATCATGTGAGCACTGATGAAGTATTACAGGATGACTAACACAAACTGTGCAACAACAGATGAGCTACTGTCTCTGACTTGACATCTACAAGGTGGAGCAACATGATAGATGTGTCCAAGAGAGAGCACAGTGTTTAAAAACTCCAGCAGCACTGCTGTGCCTGATCCATTCATACCAACACACCACCACCACATCCGTGGCAGATCCACCACCCGAATAGTACCTGATCTGTGGTGGTCCTGACCATTACAGAATAGAGTGTAGGGGACTAACAAGTTTGTAGATGAACAGATGGACTAGTCTGTAGTTTTAGAAGTATAAAGTGCATCTATATGGTAAGTGGAACTGATAAAAATGAACAATGAGCATAGAAACAAGGTGGTGTACCTAATAAAATGACGGGTGAGTGTGTTTAGTAAATATACAAGTTAGTATAGAACTAGAGCACAGCTGTAGAGGCAGGGAGTGATACAAAAAGATGTAGCAAAGTGCTGAAAGAAAACACATCTGCCGCACCACTATTATTATTGTTTATCCACAAAAAAGGGCAGGTGTGGCTGCAGGTCTTCATTCCAACCAAGCAAGAGCTACACCCTTTCACAACTGTTTAAAGACCAAGGCCAACTGATTAAACATAAATATAAAAAAAAGTGTAGCTCCGTATCTGTTGAAATAGAAACCTGGAGGCCCTTTGCTGCAGGCTCTTTACAACGCTGCTCTCCCCTGACCATGCAAAGATTTCAGACAGCAAAAGTACTCTTTGTTCTCATTACACCATGACTGTTGACCAAATGTACTGAGAAGTAAGATGGACCACTAGAAATGCATGCAGAAAAAAGTTAGAGGTCTTGCTCCCCCTCCCATTCTTGCAACCTCCACTCTGTGGTAAGAGTGATTCACAAGTCTGAATCACTCCAGGAAAGAAATATTCTGCAGTCACACGCATCGGCCATGCACAGAATGGTAAATAACATGGACCAAATGAGTAGGCTGGTCTTGTGAGAACACATTCACACCTGCTAAAAGCTAGGGTGTAAACATCATGTAAGCAGGCACCCACCCCCTCCAAACACACATATAATCCTACCCTTCCCAAATGGAAAGATGGTGATAATAGAGCACCACAGTGGAAAAGCCTCCATCTGGCAGGGCTTACAGTAAATTAAATTGTGAATGGACTCATAGGAGAGCGCATGTCAAACGATACAAAAGAGCTTTTGGTTAAGGCCACATCTTCCTTGTTGAGGGATCCCAACAGCTGTTGCTCACCATGTGTGGTGAGATGGTTCTATTCCTCCCTGTTTACGGCGTTATCCAAACCACGAAGGCAGTATTGCTCATTATGCCAAAACTGCCACGCAGGCACTTTTTTAGTTTGTCATTCGGTTAAAACGACGATTTGGTGCAACGTTGGGCCAACACTTGTTGCACTAGTAGCGCATTACGCAGTATCGGTAGAAGGTTTACAGTAAAGTGTTTAAACAAACCAAACAAACATCAGCTAACCATTTCCACTGCAATGCAACGACTGGTAATTACTATTCGACTGTAATGCACTTGGACACAACATTGGCTTGGAGGTAAATACTGAGCGCGGTTATTTTTCGCCTGCAAAATGTTTACATTTCTGCCGTTTTCCCCCGGTCAACACGCAGAAGCAGACCGCTGAAAAAATTAACTGGTAAATCAGACAGATGGTACGGAATGAAGAGATTAATATGTGATTATGTACGACGCGATGCCATCAATCCATCCATCCACGCACACCAGTGAAATGTCTATGGCCGCCTGAGCGATTCAAGCGTCCACGGTTGCAAAAGACGCTACGGCGTTGAGCTACAACCACTGTTTAAAACGCTGTCAGCATCTCAAAAACCACCGGCTATTCCTCACCTCATGATGGCTCCTCGGTTGTTCTTCACAGTTATATAATTTGTATGCCAGCTCAAAGCGCGCAGCTGGTGAAGTTGCGACGTTCTCGGCGACTTTTCACTTCGCACTTGACCACCGCCAGCCACAAAGGGAGAGCTGCGTTTATATGGACGGGACGCCGCAAGGACCCGAGAGCGTGATCCAAAAAAAGTAAAAGGAAAAATGAAAGGCAAACTTTAAAACGTGTCTGTCTACATTATATATCACAGTCTGCAGGTATCGAGTGAAAATTCGCACAGCTGAGATCTGAGTTTTAATCTGTACTAACAGCGCCGGTTCGTGCTCCCAAAAGCGGCAACGTGCCGCTGGAATCCCCTTCGCTCCCTTGCTTAGCCTCAGCACTGACGCAAGGCTTTTCTGCACTACGTAACTTACGTATGGGACGCAAAGTCAATGTGGCCACGCCCCTATGCAAATTCTCCAACAGAAGTCAGTCCTGCCACAAGCGGACATTTCAGGACTAAACAAATCCCCCTTCATTTACTTCTCTTTGTTTTGTTTTGTTCACCTAATACAGTTACGCTTCGTATTAGGTTTCAAAATAGTACAACAAACGTAAAAAATAGGAGCATTTCTACAAGCAAAATGAATCGCTTGACATTCATTTATTCATTCATTCATTTTCTTCTCCCTTAATCTTAATCTTAATCCTGGTCATGGTGCCTAGCCGGTGACACAGGGCACAAGGCAGGAACAGACAGGCCGCCAATCCTCATACGCACATTCAAACACTAAGGGCACTTAAGAAACTCCAATTAGCATACGGGAGGAAACTGGAGTACCCAGAGTAAACCCAGGCAGACATGGGGAGTACATGCAGACTCCACAGAGAAACACAGAAGACATGCAAATTAAATTAACACACACGTCTTTGGAATGTGGGAGGAAACCGGAATACCTGGAGAAAACCCACACAAACACAGGGAGAACCCGGGGTCAGGTTCGAACAGGGGATTTTGGAGCTGAGTCAACAGTGCTAAACACTGCACTACCGTGCCGCCCTCAAATGTGTACAACTTTTGCATGTTTTTGAACAAAATATTATCGTCCCCAACATTACAGTCATTAGGTCACACTAAGGTAACACTTGTTTATATCATAACCATGGAAACAAAGACTGACAGGGGAGCACATCAGTGAGAGAGTAGTGACATTTTGATGTCTGGAAATGTAAGAAATTGAATAATGTATACCTACTGATTATAGAGTAGGTTTATTCAGCATCATTACCATTTACGTTGTTACGAGAGTATTTTACAAAAAAATTAAATGTTCCCATTATAAATATGTAAAACATCATCAGATTTTCACACAAGTCCTAAAAGTAGATAAACAAAACCCAGTTAAACAAATGATACAAAAATATTATACTTTATTTATTGAGGAACATTTATTTATTGAGGAAAATTGATCCAATATTACATATTAGTAAGTGGCAAAAGTATGTAAACCTCTAGGATTAGCAGTTGATTTGAAGGGGAAAATAGAGTCAAGTGTTTTCAATCAATGGGATGACAATCAGGTGTGAGTGGGCACCCTGTTTTATTTACAGAACAGGGATCTATCAAAGTCTGCTCTTCACAACACATGTTTGTGGAAGTGTGTCATGGCACGAACAAAGGACATTTCTGATGACCTCAGAAAAAGAGCTGTTGATGCTCATCAGGCTGGAAAAGGTTACAAAACCATCTCAGTTTGCTAAAGATCACATGCCAAGGCTATTGGAATAATGTTTTGTGGACAGATAAGACCAAAATAGAACTTTTTGGTTAAAAGAAAAGCGTTATGTTTTGGAGAAAGGAAAACACTGCATTCCAGCATAAGAACCTTATCCCATCTGTGAAACATGGTGGTGGTACTATCATGGTTTGGGCCTGTTTTGCTGCTTCTGGGCCAGGACATATTTATGCAGAAATATAGAAAATTCTAAAGGGTTCACAAACTTTCAAGCACCACTGTATAGTGCATCTTATTCTAGCTGTTGACTAGCTTTAGCTAATCCTATGACCCAGGATATTTTTCCTGAAGAATAGTGAATTGTAATTACTGCAATACCAGTTACCAATACATAACTTGTTGTTTTTCTATGCCACTTGGCAAATAAATATACAATTTTAAAATTCTGTATAAGCTCACTTGGAGCCACCATTAAGTTTTTACTTTACAGAATGTGAACATTTTATTGACATAATTCAAACAGAATTATTACTACTTTTGTATTTCAAACATTAAGATGGTAAAAAGAGCCTCCAAATAAAGCAGCCCCCTTATTTTGACAGTGTGTTGGCAATAATACAAACTGACCTTTACAATTTTCTCCAGTAAGACATTTGGAGGTTCTGCTCTTATTAATTTAACATACCCTAAATAGCTACAATAAACAGATAAATTGAACGATGATCAGACAGAGTTCAAACCCCAGTATAGTATTTATAACTTATCATATAATTGCCAGGATCTTAAGCACCGTTAACAAGGCCTATCATTCAAGCTGTAGCTTAACTCTGTCCAATGTATATCACGTTCAGCATGATTTCCCCTGCTATAAATGGAACTAGTAGTTAGTCTAAACCAGTTCCACTGCCATAAAAACTTATATAGCTTCCCACAGCTGTTGTCACTCTGTTTCTTAAGAAACATGGCACTGGTCCAGCAATGATGCAGTGTTTAAGCTACAGTGTTTCTCACTTTCTCACTCACAAATGTCTGTTTCGGTCAGTTTTTCTTATACTACATAACAATGGAAGCACCATTTGGCTGCTTCATTCTGCTTGTGATGCAGTTAGCATACCTAGAATCCACCCTGCACCAATTGGCTTTTCTCACTTTTATTTACATTACACTGAACTGGAACTTTGCGATTCCTGTACAGAGCCTACGTCCGCATGCACCCAATGACTTCCAAGTTAGGCTCAAGACCATCACCCCACGGCCCTGACCAGGATAATTAGGAGTAAAACTGTATGCTTTGTTTTGCATTGGGAATTGCATTCTATTCTATTCTATACAGAAACATAGACCTAATCCATTATAACATGGATGCTGAAAATTCATTTTCATTGATATTCCTATGGAGACACAACAAAAACTCAACCACTAATATTTAGGATGGATGAACTCACCCATACTACTATTATAAGCCCAAATCTGAAAAAGTTGGGATAGTTTGGAAAATGCAAATAAACCTGCATGTTTTGTTTAGTCAGCTTCATTTCATTTGTTAATAAACATCCATTCCTGTATTACAGGCCTGCAACGCTTTCTAAAAAAGTTGACATGGTAAAGTACTTACAACATTTAAAAGACATTTTGGTAGAGTATACCAAGCAATTTAGTGTTTCAGGTGTTATTTTGTCCAGTCCTGCAAACACATCTTAAGATGTGCAAACGTTCAGTTCAGTCCTTTTCGTCTTTGGTCCGGAGCACGTGGCGTCCATTTCTTACATAAATGACCTGAAATACTGATTCATCTGTATTTATATACAATACGCATTTCCACTGTGTGAGGGTCCTTCAAAGATGCCTTCGAGCAAAGAGAGGTCGACACCACTTCTGGACATGGTTAACATAAGGATACTTTTTGCACAGTAAAGTTTTTTCTGAATGTAACTTTTGTAGTGCTTGATAAAGGTTTGATAAAGTAATCCTTTCCCCATGTGGTTCTATCAGTTATTGATGGGGGTTCTTGATGGAGTGCTGTCAGAGCTCAGAGATAAGGGGTCTTCAGTTTAGGCTTGCACCTTTGCCCTTTACGCACTGAAATTCCTACAGATTCCTTGAGTCATTTAATGATATCATGCACTGTAGTGGGAGAAATATGCAAATCCCTTCCAATCTGTTTTTTCATTTGTATTTTCCATTCCGTTCCAACTGATTTCGGGTTGTACATACTAACACCCACCAAACAAATTCCTGCTTAAGTTGTATAAAAGTTTACACCTGGCCCGCCGCCTTCCATAGTCTTCATACACGACTTCATACTCATAGCTGTCATTAGGGAAAAAACATTCAGTGTTGACTACCTTGGACCTCTATCCCCTCCAGGTCATCCTTATTAAAACTACTAGAAACATTAGGCTATTTTCTTCTTTCCCTGATAACTCTGTATTTTACTTTTAAAAATGTCACTTTTACAATTTAACTGACACAAGTTTGAGAATCATCAGATATTCAAAAATACACTGTATTGATGTCAACGTTAATTAAACTGGACAGATTAAAAGCTTGCAGAAACAAAAAAAATTGAGCACAATCATACGGCAAGGAAAAATATACGTCTTAATTAAAAATTTCAATTTGTCAATAGTCATCATAGATCCGACTCCATAAAGTCCCAGGAAAAAATGTACTGTGAATTTTCATAGTAAAACTGTGAACTGCTTGACAGTTTTAATGTGAACTTTCACAGTTTTACCATGAAGTTCACAGTTCTAGTATGAATTTTTGTTGGTAATTTGGCCACTTCATAGTTCTACTGCCAAATTTCACAGTACATTTTTTCCTGGGGTAATGCATTCCACAGTCTAGGAGCAGCTATAGAAAATGCTCGGTCTCCATTATGCTATAATCATGAACGTGGGACAGTTAACGTGTACTTATCAGAAGACCGGAGTGCCCTGTATACTACTACTACTTCAGAAATAAAAAATGGTGTCTTTTATCAATGTCTCATTATAAAAAAAAATCGAATAGTAAATTCAGTATTGTGAATCGACACGAATTGTGAGCAGTGTGTATCTACACCCCAGTACTCGTCATGTCACTGATATACTGTAGAGCCAGACCATGTAGTGCCTTATAAACAAGCAATGAACGTTTTAATGGATTCTATATCTGATGGGGAACCAATGTAGAAATGCCATGACTGGTGAAGTACTGTCTCTGTGATAAAAAAAAAACTATGAAGGCAACTTGCTAGACTGCTAATACAACCACACAGACTAAATAAAAGCAGTAACGCGCTTGTGTGCCCCTTTTACAAGGCAATTGCGCCATCTGTAGGTTATAAGCAGTGTTGCTTAATGAGCGATGTACACAATACATGTCGGTTACAGTACAAATCTTTAAGAGCTGCGATACATAGCAGGTGTATTAGACACATTAGACATGTGTTAGGCATCATTAAGTGCATAAAACAATATGTTTTATCCAAGCCACGTATCATTCAGGTCAGTAAAGGAAGCTTATAAAAACAAATCAAAGCTTAGAACAATCAGTTCGAAGAAAAAGCTTTAAAACCCTTGATTTCTGCAATTGGATTATAAACTCACACACTGTTGGTTAATCTTTATCTGTCATCATAAAAACCCAATTCAGTTTAAACCTAAAACAAAACAGATGTAGTTTTCATGTCTTTCTTGAGCACTTCAATGCTCATTCACAGTCCAGGCTAGAACAATATTTGAATTTCACAAAGGTTTCCTGTTGAGAAGATGAGATTAAAGATGTGGGATAAAGTGGTGCCCTATAAAAAACGCCAAAGAAGGTCTGAGTTTTGTTTTCTGAAGATCTGTTGATGTGAATCAAGCCCCAATCAAAACAAATTTCAGAGGTGCTTAGAAGAAGAACTGAAGAGATGCACGAAGTTGGAAAATCACTACAAACAGTCTACATTCATCCATTCATCTTTAATTATCCTGCTCTGGAGTACTGTGGGTGGCCACTGACTACATAAAAGAAGTCAACACAATGAACCATGGTTTTCCTATACAGGCTGAAGTACACAACTCCAGACGCAGATTGTCTCTGGTCCAACCTCAAACACATAACTGGTCTTTAACAGACACCTTATGCTAAAAGGACCAGCATATCAGCAAATACACAGCTGTGGGGTTAGATCACATCCAACGAAAAAAGATTAAGAGCCATCCTATACGCATCAAAAATCATTCAACCCTAATATTATATCAGTAATCTCAAAGCAGTAAAATTAGAACCAAGTCCACTCCAACACATTACAACAGGAATACACAGTGAGAACACAAAAAAATTAACCATTACAGTACAGTCGTATGAAAAAGTTTGGGCACCCCTGATAATTTTCATGATTTTTCTTTATAAATCATTGGTTGTCCAGCTCAGCAATTTCAGGTAAATATATCATATAGCAGATGAACACCGTGATATTTGAGAAGTGAAATCTAATAAGTTTAATTAAGTAAGTTGTATTAATAGGTTTACAGAAAGTGTGCAGTAATTATCAAACAAAATTAGGCTATGGGTGCATTAAATTTGGGCACCCTTGTCATTTGAATAACCTTTAGCACTAATTATTGGAACACAAAATTTGTTTTGTAAGCTTCATGACCCTTGACTCTACATACACAAGTGAATCCAACTATGAGAAAGGGTTAAGGTGGCCAATTGGAAGTTTTTCTTTTCTTTTGCATTTCTCTGAAGAGTGGCAACATGGGGAGCCTCAAAACAAACTCTGAAATGGCCTGAAAACAAAGGTTGTTCAACATCATGGTTCAGGGGAAAGGGAAAAAGCTCTCAGAGATTTCAGCTGTCAGTTTCCACTGTGAGGAACATAGTGAGGGCAATTGGAAGACCAACCACAGGCACCTATGTTCTCAGTTAAGGAAACTCCCCGAAGTGGCACCAGACCAAGAAAAAATCTCAGATAGGCAGAGGCAAAGGATGGTGAGAACAGTCATAGTCAAAGCCACAGGGACCACCTCCAAAAGACCTACAACCTCATCTTGCGCTGCAGATGGTGTCACTGTTTCATCGTTCACTATATTACAGCGCACTTTGCACAAGGAGAGGCTGTACGGGAGACCCGTCCGAGCGTAATGCAGAAGAAGCCTTTTCTGCAGACACCCCACAAACAGAGTCACTTGAGGTGTGATACAGCACATTTTGGACAATCCAGCTTCATTTTGGAATAAAGTGCTGTTGTACTGATGATGAAACTAAAATTGAGTCCTATTTGGACATTAACAAGGAGCGGAAAAAGAACAACAGCATCCCAAGACAAACACTTGCTACCCACAGTAAAATTTGGTGGTGGTTCCATCATGCTGTGCAATCACTGTGTGGCCAGTGCAGGTACTGGTGTGGCCAGTGCACCCCCCCCCCGGTACTAGGGAATCTTGTAAAGTTGAGGGTCGCATGGATTCCAGGTTAATATCTCCAGATTCTTGAGAACAATGTTCAAGACCCAATCAGTGACAAAGTGTTGCACCGAGGCCAACGACCCCCAAACCCTGCTCAAAATCTACTAAGACAATTCATGCAGAGGAACCAGTACCAACGTTCTGGAATGGCCAATCTCAGTCCCCAGACATGAATATTACTGAAAATGTGTGGGCTGTCGCATGCTCGGGAAACCACCATAAACCTGACTGAACTGGAGATGTTTCTAAAGAAGAATGCGTCCCAAAGCACCCTTCAACCAGAATCCAGACTGGAAGCCTCTGTAGGAAGCGTTTAGCGGCTTGTTATTCTACAAATGAAGGAGGATCTACTAAAATATTGATGTCATTTTTCTGTTGGGCGGTGCCCAAATTTATGCACCTGCCTAATTTTGTTTGAATAATTACTTTGCACACTTTCTGTAAATCCTATAAACTTCATTTCACTTCTCAAATATCACTGTGTTCATCTGCTATATGATATATTTAACTCAAGTTGCTGATCTGAACAACCAATGATTTATAAACTAAAATCATGACAATTATCAGGGGTGCCCAAACTTTTTCATACGACTGTATATCAGATAAAATGTCAGTGTTCTACCTAATTAAGCAGCCTTTATCTTTGCATAGATATTCACTATCCTGCCGAGCCTGTCCAGTGATTATAGTGGACTAAGGTAATCAAGACAACAAATACATAGATAGTTAGGATATAGAAAGACATATAGAGTAGTCATGGAGAGCTTGCACTTAACAGCCAAGGGTTCCACTACGCAGCTGACTAATCAGTGTGTTCAGTAGAGATTTGTAAAGCTCAGCTGTTTATGTAATGTTGGTTAAGAATAATTAAGGCAGAAATCAAAGTCATTCCAAAATGTTTTACCCAACTTTGTTTCTATTGTCAGATGAAAACAGCAGAAAAAAAGAAGAGCCACTAAGTTTTTAACATTTTATTTTGCAGGATGCAAAGTAAGATGTCAAAAGCTGCGAGTCCATATTGGCATTTATGTAAAAAATACAACTACAATTCCTCATTTCTTTTCCTACTACCATCAATTCGTCATTGATTCACTGATTCAACGTCATTCAAGGTCAAGCAACCCACATGCGACTATCTGGCAGTTCTGTTTGGGTCTTTCATTGTAAGTGGGAACTTCTTCTAGTCCCCTCAGGATGTCTGTGCCTTCAATGACTTGCCTGAGGCAAAGGGAGAAAACACAATAGTGAATACAAATATTGTATTTCTTTCTTATCGGGTACATACACTCACAATTAATTTATTAGGTACACCTCCTTGTTTCTACACTTTTTGTTCATTTTATTGGTTCCGCATACTAACATAGAAGCCCATTGTAGTTCTACAATCACAGACTGTAGTCCATCTGTTTCTCTACAGATCAGGTACTATTTGGTGGTGGATCATTCTCAGCCCTGCAGTGACAATGATGTGGTGCTGATGTGTTAGTCTGCATTTTGCTGGTACGATTGGATCCGAAACAGCAGTGCTGCTAAAGTATTTAAACACTGTGCTTACTCACTACGCAGTCTATTAGGCACATCTTCCATATTGCTCTACCTTGGAGATGTAAAGTCAGAAACAGTAGCTCATCTGTTTGTGTTAGTCATCCTCTAATCCTTCATTAGTGCGCACAGGATGCTGCCTACAGGATCCTGGTGGCTGGACATTTATGGTTGTCTAGTCCAGCAGCACTGATATTTCTTATCCACTCGTACCAGAACAACACACTAACACACCACAATCACATCGTTGTCACTGCAGTGCTGAGTATGATCCAACACCCAAATTGTACCTGGGGCAGCAAGGCAAAGGGAAGTTTGAGCAAATATGTTGAAAACAATAAATGCTGTTACACATTATATACACTGCTCAAAAAAATAAAGGGAACACTTAAACAACACAATATAACTCCAAGTAAATCAAACTTCTGTGAAATCAAACTGTCCACTTAGGAAGCAACACTGATTGACAATCAATGTCACATGCTGTTGTGCAAATGGAACAGACAACAGGTGGAAATTATTGGCAATTAGCAAGACACACTCAATAAAGGAGTGGTTCTGCAGGTGGGGACCACAGACCGCTTCTCAGTACCTATGCTTTCTGGCTGATGTTTTGGTCGCTCTTGAATGTTGGTGGTGCTTTCACACTCGTGGTAGCATAAGATGGACTCTACAACCCACACAAGTGGCTCAGGTAGTGCAGCTCATCCATGATGGCACATCAATGCGAGCTGTGGCAAGAAGGTTTGCTGTGTCTGTAAGCGCTACCAGGAGACAGGCCAGTACACCAGGAGATGTGGAGGAAGCAACAACCCAGCAGCAGGACCGCTATCTCCGCCTTTGTGCAAGGAGGAACAGGAGGAGCACTGCCAGAGCCCTGCAAAATGACCTCCAGCAGGCCACAAATGTGCATGTGTCTGCACAAACGGTTAGAAACCGACTCCATGAGGATGATATGAGGGCCCGACGTCCACAGATGGGGGTTTTGCTCACAGCCCAACACCGTGCAGGACGCTTGGCATTTGCCAGAGAACACCAGGATTGGCAAGTTTGACCTGTGCTCTTCACAGATCAAAGCAGGTTCACACTGAGCACATGGGACAGACGTGACAGAGTTTGGAGACGCCGTGGAGAGTGATCTGCTGCCTGCAACATCCTTCAGCATGACCGGTTTGACAGTGGGTCAGTAATGGTGTGGGGTGGCATTTCTTTGGAGGGCCGCACAGCCCTCCACGTGCTCGCCAGAGGTAGCCTGACTGCCATTAGGTACCAAGATGAGATCCTCAGACCCCTTGTGAGACCATATGCTGGTGCGGTTGGCCCTGGCTTCCTAATAATGCAGGACAATGATAGACCTCATGTGGCTGGAGTGTGTCAGCAGTTCCTGCAAGATGAAGGCATTGAAGCTATGGACTGGCCCACCCGTTCCCTAGACCTGAATCCGATTGAGCACATCTGGGACATCATGTCTCGCTCCATCCACCACCATCACAAGTTGGCGGATGCTTTAGTCCAGGTCTGGGATGAGAGCCCTGAGGAGATCATCCACCACCTCATCAGGAGCATGCCCAGGCGTTGTAGGGAGGTCATACAGGCACGTGGAGGCCACACACAATACTGAGCCTCATTTTGACTTGTTTTAAGGACATTACATCAAAGTTGGATCAGCATGTAGTGTGTTTTTCCACTTTAATTTTGTGTGTGACTCCAAATCCAGGCCTCCATTGGTTAATACATTTGATTTCCATTGATGATTTTTGTGTGATTCTGTTGTCAGCACATTCAACTTTGTACAGAACAAAGTATTCAATGAGAATATTTCATTCATTCAGATCTAGGATGTGTTTTTTGAGTGTTCCCTTTATTTTTTTGAGCAGTGTATATAATGTATGTCATTTGTAATAATTCCACTGTGAAGGTGATTTGTCACTTTATTTTGTCAGGGTTCAACAAAATCTACTACCCGAATGCCTGCATGAAAGCATGAAAACGTACTTGAGTGGTTGGGGAAAGTTCATGGGGTTCAGGCCAAAGTCAATTCACTTGGATATTTAACCAATCGTCAAACAAAAAAAATTGTCTTATCAATTCACATGTCCACTCAAAACAAACTACTATCTGTTGTCAAACGATGTATAGTGAGGTGTGCAGGATAAGTGATGAAACAAAGCAAGTCCTCATGGATTAATTTTGACTCCTCTGTATCTGAAATGTTCTTCAAAGTTTGTAGAGAATATTCCAAAATGGCAGACAAAATGGTTCTTTTTTGTCAGAACTACAACCTTTAGAAACAGTCTTGTCTGTCTCATCGTGTTTACAGCAGTGAAAATAAAGGCGCTAGCATGTCTTGGCTATTAGACCTGAGCATACAATGGATGAAGTGAAGCCAGTTTCAAGCTGACCAAGATAGTCACCGGCACATCACATGGTTAAAAGAGAAATAACTTTCACAGACTATCCATTATACATGCAATTACAGTGGTACAGTGGTGACAGAAAGTTTGTGAACCCTTTAGAAATTTCTATATTTCTGCATAAATATGACCTAAAATATCATCAGATTTTCACACAAGTCCCAAAAACAGATAAAGAGAACCCAGTTAAACAAATGAGACAAAAATATTATACTTGGTCATTTATTTATTGAGGAAAATGATCCAATATTACACATTAGTGAGTGGCAAAAGTATGTGAACCTCTAGGATTAGCAGTTAATTAATTTGAAGGTGAATTTATAGTCAGGTGTTTCAATCAATGGGATGACAATCAAGTGTGAGTGGGCACCCTGTTTTATTTAAAGGACAGGGATCTATCAAAGTCTGCTCTTCACAACACACATTTGTGGAAGTGTATCATGGCACGAACAAAGGAGATTCCTGAAGACCTCATGAAAAGAGTTGTTGATGCTCATCAGGCTGGAAAAGGTTACAAAACCATCTCTAAAGGGTTTGGACTCCACCAATCCACAGTCAGACAGATTGTGTACAAATGGAGAAAATTCAAGACCATTGTTTCCCTTCCCAAGAGTGGTCGACCAACAAAGATCACTCCAAGAGCAAAGTGTGTAATAGTTGGTGAGGTCACAAAGGACCCCAGGGTAACTTCTAAGCAACTGAAGGCCTCTCTCACATTGGCTAATGTTAATGTTCATGAGTTCACCATCAGAAAAACACTGAACAACAATGGTGTGCATGGCAGGGTTGCAAGGAGAAAGCCACTGCTCTCCAAAAGTAACATTGCTGCTCGTCTGCAGTTTGCTAAAGATCATGTGGACAAGTCAGAAGGCTATTGGAAGAATGTTGTGTGGATGGATGAGACCAAAATAGAACCTTTTGGTTTAAAAGAAAAGCGTTATGTTTGGAGAAAGGAAAACACTGCATTCCAGCATAAGAACCTTATCCCATCTGTGAAACATGCTGGTGGTAGTGTCATGGTTTGGGCCTGTTTTGTTGCATCTGGGCCAGGACAGCTTGCCATCATTGATGGAACAATGGATTCTGAATTATATCCCAAAATTCTAAAGGAAAATGTCAGGACATCTGTCCATGAACTGAATCTCAAGAGAAGGTGGGTCATGCAGCAAGACAACGACCCTAAGCACACAAGTCATTCTACCAAAGAATGGTTAAAGAACAATAAAGTAAATTTTTTAGAATAGCCAAGTCAAAGTCCTGACCTTAATCCAATCGAAATGTTGTGGAAGGACCTGAAGCGAGCAGCTAATGTGAGGAAACCCACCAACATCCCAGGGGGGTCATTTTCCTCAATAAAAAAATGACCAAATATAATATTTTTGTCTCATTTGTTTGACTGGGTTCTCTTTATCTACTTTTAGAACTTGTATGAAAATCTGATAATGTTTTAGGTCATATTTATGCAAAAATAAAGAAAATTCTAAAGGAATCACAAACTTTCAAGCACCACTGTACCTCGACCATCTTGGAACTCGTCAAATTTGGTTCTCGATTCATTTTGACTAGAAAAATTGGTCTCTGTTCTCGTCGTTTGCTCGGCACACTTTCTTAAACTTGTATGATTTGAGCCGTGTAGCCAAAATTCGATTCACGATTCAGTACACAGTGATTCAGTGGTTCAGTTTCACTATAGCTCTTTCCCAATGAATATCTGAGCTGTGTTTACTGTGTCTATATTTATTTTTACATATACAGTACTGTGTTTTTAGTGCAAATACAGTAAGTCCCCATAGGTCTTAAGAAGCTTGATGTTTACAGCCAACGAAAGGAATCCTCTGGATCACTTTCAGGCTGAGCTGTTAGCATTAGCAGCTAGCACCCTGAGTTCACCAAAAGAGTAAGTGTTTTGCTTTTACTTCACTTTCAATCCTTTACTCACTAAACTACATGAGATGTTCAACACGTTATTATAAAATAAGCTGTGTTAATCAGCTCCCCTATTATACAGTATAGACTATATTAAACTCATCAATGTATGATACATTTCAATTATTATGGATTTGTCAGAACGTAACCTCATCGTAAATCAGTGAGCACTAGTATAAACAGTATAACTCCATTAATACACATAATGTCTTATACAGTATGGATTTTCTGGGGATTTGGAATGGATTAATTCAATTTATATTATTCCTTATGAGAAAAATTTGCTTACTACTCAACGTAAGGGCAAGAACAGAGGTACCACTGTACCCTTATACATGCAAATGATAACATTCAGATAATGTATAGCTTAAATGTGAACAAATTTATACAAAAACTCTGTGGTAGGAAATTCAGCAGTTTTATTTAAGAATGTTGTTTCAATCAATAGGTTTACCCTGATGAACAACGATGTTTATTGGAATCTCACACCAGAAAGAAAATATCTATAGTTAGAAATATTGTTATCTACAAAAGTGGGCGTAGCAGAAGAAGTTTGAGAGCCACTGCTTTAAACAATTGTATACGATGTAAAGTGTAGCTGAAACCATGAGAGATAAAGCTAGAGAACAGTAATACTGCACAAGTTGATATAATATCAGGCTAGAATATATATGACACACCTACCCAAAGGCCACATATTTTCTGTCCATCCACAGGGCTGGTTGTAGTGTGATGTAGAACTGAGACCCATTACTGTGGCGACCTCGGTTGGCCATCCCCAGAATACCACGCTTGTTGTGTGACACCGAGAAGCTTTCATCTTGAAAAGGGTAATTTTTCCGGTTAGATATAGGCTTATGTATTTTGTATAAATGCTTCATACATATTTAAAATGTGTCTATTCATGATGTAAATATTCTTTTTTTTTTTAGCTTGCTGCTTATCTAATCCTCCGCCAAAAACCTGCCCTAGCCAGCAACTCCCAGGTGTCCTACCAGGTTGGGCTACCCCACAGGTTGAATGACACTGTTCAAACTTTCTCGCATTAAAGCCGTTGCTTAACTTCTGGCTTCTTCAAATGTGTCTTTCATGAACACAATTTCAAAATTTCTTTAAAAATTAATGTATGCTCATGTATATTCCCCAATTGGAAAACGGAGGACCGGCAAACACAGGTAAGATGTATGTTTATGTTTTCTCATATCAGCTAGTTTTAATGATTATGTCTTTTAGTAATGCACAGTTTGTCACAGAGGCTTAGAGCCAGACTACTAACTGGTTAGTCTAGGTAGAGTGTTAACGTTACCTAGCTCAATCGCTTTGTGAAATACTCTCAAGAAGGATCTGTTCTGACAATGTCCTTACCTAGCACATTTATACATAGCTCTCTGCATAAAACTAGGTAGGATATTCTGCTAGTGCAAATGGTCTTTTCAGAAAATACTGGGGCTGTATTTGTTAAAATTGCCATAGTATGTCGATTATTACATGGATTCTGTACTATTGTCATCTGACAAACATCCTCACCAAGTTTGAAGTAGATCTGTTGTGGAGTTTTGGAAAGATAACCACCTATATATAACCAAGTATTTAATCAGCCACTGATTGTGCAAGTTCTCCTACTCAGAAAGATGAGAGAGGTCTGTTGGCAATGACAGAGGTCAAACGTTTCCTGTAAGTTTGCACAAACTGTAGCTGGTATTTTGGCCCATTCCTCCATGCAGATCTCCTCTAGAGCAGTGATGTTTTGCGGCTGTCGCTGGACAACACGAACTTTCAACTCCCTCCACAAATTTTCTATGTGGTTGAGGTCTGGAGACTAGCTAGGCCACTCCAGGACCTTGAAATGCTTTTTACGAAGCAACTCCTTCATGGCCCGAGTGGTGTGTTTGATATCATAGCCATGCTGGAAGACCCAGCCACGTTCCATCTTCAATGCTCTCACTGATGGAAAGAGATTTTGGCTTAAAATCTCACGATACATGGCCCTGTTCATTCTTCCCTTACCATGGATCAGTCGTCCTGTTCCCTTTGCAGCTCCAAAGCATGATGATTCCACCCCCATGCTTCACAGTAGGTATTGTGTTTTTGGGATGCAACTCCGCATTCTTCTTCCTCCAAACATGACCTGTTTAGTTTTTATCAAAAAGTTCTATTTTGGTTTCATCTGACCACAAGATATTCTCCCAATTCTCTTCTGGATCATCCATATGCTCTCTGGCAAACTTCAGACATGCCTGGACATGTACTGGCTTAAGCAGGGGGACACGCCTGGCTCTGCAGGGTCCGAGTCCCCCTCTCTGCGTAGTGTGTTACTGACGGTATCCTTTGTTACTTTGGTCCCACCTCTCTGCAGGTCATTCATCAGGTCCCTCCGTGTAGTTCTGGGATTTTTGCTCACCGTTCTCATGATCATTTTGACCCCACGGGATGAGATCTTGTGTTGGGCCCTAGATCGAGGGAGATTATCAATGGTCTTGTATGTCTTGTATGTCATTTTCATAAACTGCTCCCACAGTTGATTTATTCACACCAACCTGCTTACACAAATACTTATTTTCCACAATGATTTACAATTAAATTCTTTCAAAATCCTACAATGTGATTTCCTATATTTTTTTCTCATCTTGTCTCTCATAGTTGAAGTGTACTTATGCTGAAAATTACAGACCTCTCTCATCTTTCTAAGTAGGAGAACCTACACAATCAGTGGCTTACTAAATACTTATTTGCCCCACTGTACATGTGTACTAAATTACGATATAATCAGGTGAGTTCAAAAACAGAATTTCACCATAGCTTGGCCTTAAATCTGGTCTGGTCAGTCATCAGATACTCTAGTAGTTAACGTAGTTTGAAAGAGTGAAATAACGTTATTACTCTTAAAAAAAAACAACATAAGAGGTTAGTTCAATAAGTATTCAGTAATAATTACAATATACAACAAGGTGGTTATCTTTCCAAAACTCCACAAACTTGGTGAGGACGTTTGTCAGATGTAGTACAGAATCCATGTTGCAAACAACATACTCTGGAAATTTTAACAAAATACAGCCCCAGTATTTTCTGAAAAGACCATTTGCACTAGCAGAATATCCTACCTAGTTTTATGCAGAGAGCTATGTATAAATGTGCTAGGTAAGGACATTGTCAGAACAGATCCTTCTTGAGAGTATTTTCCAAAGCGATTGAGCTAGGTAACATTAAAACTCTACCTAGACTAACCAGTTAGTAGTCTGGCTCTAAGCCTCTGTGACAAACTGTGCATTACTAAAAGACATAATTGTTCAAACTGGCTGATATGAGAAAACATAAACATATATCTTACCTGTGTTTGCCGATCCGCCATTTTCCCATTGGGGAAAAAGACTGGTGAGCTTTCACTGACTTAGCAGGGTGTGTAGAATGAGCTGGGTGGGCAGTGCTTGACTCCAGCAGATCCCGCCCCCCAATAAAATCAAAGCCAAAAGTCAAAAGTGAGAAACTTTTTGAGGCGAAAGCGAGACTGAGAGAAGCGCAACAAAGGCGAAAACGGATTCTTCAAGAATATAAAATACAAAATGGACAATTAAATACAGACATATTCTGTTTAACCTGATTTTACAACTCTCACTATTAATAATAGTTTTCTCATTTACAAAATGTCATTTATTGGTTATGAATTCTGTTTTTCCGTTCTCAGAACTTTTGGCCCTATTTTGAAGCCATAAACGTCCATCTGTTTTATCTGTTGAGGTCTTACAAGTTATCATAAATTTTAATTGGAAATAAAAATCTTTTAACTCCGGATGTTGTAGTCATAAACAGCAGGGCACCTCAACAGTCATTCAATGCTGCGGATCCACAAGCAGAGGTGGGAGTTTAAGAGCAGAAGAACTCCCTTATTCACTCAAAAACTGACTACCTTACTGGTCGTGTGGTTGCTTGCTCATTAGCCCACGACTAGAGATTGTTCTAATTCGGTTGATGTGACTTTTTGTGTAAGTTAGTTGTTTGGATGTAGGGATGACTTTCCGCTGGTTATTTGTAACAAGCTGTAGCTGGCATTCATAAGTGTATTCTCTCTGAATTCTGAATTCTCTCTCACCTATAAGTATATAAACTGGTTCAGATTCACTCATTGAGTCTCTGGTCCATCTGGCTGAACATCCGTGTTATCTGTAATACTGTCTAACATTGCATTTTTGGCTTCCCTCAAACAAAAATATCAGGTCCATCATACCATCCGCTTAAGTGTTGTCTTTCCCCTACGCAATGTCATAACAGAACATCACTGTACTTTCTGTAATTATTGTGAATTTCATAAATCAAAAAATCCTTTACCTTCAAATGTTGGACCGTAGATGGATTCCCCACCATCACCTTTGCACGAAGGAGTAATATCTGAATTTTTTTTAACAGACATTAAGAGGAGTTTGCAAAGTTAAATTTTTGACGTTTGTTTTGTTTCCACGTT
Source organism: Ancistrus triradiatus (assembly GCA_025084515.1). Classification (NCBI taxonomy): domain Eukaryota; kingdom Metazoa; phylum Chordata; class Actinopteri; order Siluriformes; family Loricariidae; genus Ancistrus; species Ancistrus triradiatus. The sequence continues at coordinate 195,739 of JAJAGP010000991.1, forward strand.
TATCCTTATAATACCTCCTCCCTGCACCCAGCCGTTGGGCACCACTCTATGGAACAAAGATCCTTTGTAGCTAAGCCTGAGTCCACTCTGAGAGGTGCCTGCCTCGCCAGTGCACAGGGCTTTAAAGTTTTGACACGTTTTTGGACACAGGTCTGAGAAGAGCTAAGGAAAACACACAAAATTGAAATCATGCTTTACTATGTTACATGTAGATATTCAGGTATATACAGTAGAGTTTACCTCAAATAGCATTCGGCCAACTGCCTCCCCTCCAATTTCAATATCCATATATACAAATAAATGCTGTAGAAAGAGAATGAAACATGTGAAATTGCATTCTTATGTACAATGGGGCAAAAAAAGTATTTAGTCAGCCACAATCACGTTGTAGGATTTTAAATATTTTAATTGTAAATTATGGTGGAAAAATCAGTGGCTTACTAAATACTTTTTTGCCCCACTGTACTTATGCCCCATGTACTTATGAAATATCTACTATTTCACCATTAGTACAGTAGTGCTATGTGGACTTCCTTTCTTTATAACAGGGGTTTCTTGCTCTAGACATGGGTACCATAAAAGAGGCGAGCCATGTGGAACCATAGTGTTGGTGTTCGGTTGAAAACAACCAATTTTCTGTTCGGTTTGAACCAACCCGTTTTATGGTTCTTTTTTGTTGTGTTTATCTTCATCCATTCCCTGCTTATTCCCCTCTGTCTCTTTACCTGTGTTGCTGTCTATGTGTGTGAGAGTGCTCAATACTCCCAACGCTATACAGAAGTGGTCACCGCTCTCCCGGAGTAGTATAAACAGACATGACTGTTGTAACGTTTATGTTAACTGACCCATTTAAGTGCCGATTTCTTGTCGCCGGGTCATCGGTTTACCCTCTGGTAAACTGCTATTGCACTCCTGTTTACCTTACCTGTTTCACAGGTAAAACTCCATGCCGCATGCATCCAAGTTCAAGCTCCATGCTGTGTGTACCCATGTTTAAGCTCCATGGATGTGGACCCATGTTCAAGCTCCAGGCCAAGCGGGTCCCAGTTCAAGCTCTTAGCCAAGGTTTCCAGTCCGTGTTCTATAACAAGTGGTGAAGTCGGAGTTCAAAGCCACGTGTTCATTTCCCAAGTCTGAGTTCTAAGCGAAGTGTTCAGGTCCCAAGTCTGAGTCCAAGGAAGTGTTTGAGCCTGAGAACCAAGTCAAGTGTCAAGTTCTAGTCCGTCATCAAGTGTCAGAGTGCAAGTTCTTGGAGACTGTCCAAGGCTGGCCTTCTCTTCACGGTTGCGTCGCATCCTCCGGGATTAATCGCATTCTCCATGGCAGCTCCTGGTGTGGGGCCTCTCTTGGACTCTGCTTACCTCTGTTTGCCCTCTACTGTGCACTCCGCCGAGTGCCACCTTGACTGGACATTCACTCACACACACAGGCATCCATTTTTGTTCAGGTTTTGGTTGATCATTTTGGTTTCATTTTCCATCTGTTGTTACAATAAATTATCATTGGTTCTTATGTTGTTGTCCTGTTTGTCAGTCAGACTGTTACTGGGGTTCCTGTTCCTTAAAAACTTAGTTGGGTTCGCTCTCTGTGGCCCATAAAACACAGAGATCCATAATTTTCAAAAGTGGGGGGTTAAATCTTCTTACTGGCACCCTTGCCTGGTCTATCATGTACTTGCTGTGCTTCATGCTGACTTCAGTCAGCTGCATTTTAGACAATGGCACCAGAGCAACAAACAGTAAAATAAATGGAGGACAAGGCTCTCAGACATTAATATTTTCTTGTCCGGCTTGTGTGTAGATCCCCCAGCCCCTCATCAGCTATCGTTGTCCTCCAAAACTCATTCACTTACAAATCCTCTAGAGCTTCTCAACAGGACCATTACTTTTTACAGTCTAATATGCTAGCCCCCCACCGCAAGGACCTGAGATTGAATTCCAGCTGGTTGGGTCAAATTCTGGTTAGGTCAACTGTCACATGCAGACTCAAATTAGCTGCATCTGAGGGAGGTGAGAGTGGTCAATGGGATATCCCCCGGCACTGCAACAGTGACTCATACCCAACTCTGTGATGGACTTGCATCCTCTCCAGGGCACACATATTCCTGCTGAATCAGAGGCAAGCGCTTGAGCCGTTGCAACCTTGACCAAGAGAACTTGAAAAAAGTTACAACTTGGTGGAAAAAAACCTTTCAGATCACCGCGTGTTATGGCAGGGGCTAGTAACACAGATGCAAGGACAGGGGATTAAAATAAACCATATGTTACAGCAGGAATTAAAATACTGTAGTAGGAAAACTGATTTGGGTTTGACTTTATTTCTGCAAATTTTAGTAGCCCAATAATAAATCATTGATACTCTGAGACCATATGAAAACACTATTCATTAAATTCCAACAGTATTCATTCTTTCACCATTCATTAAATGTGTTAGGTTTGTTTCCTGCAAGAGTTCCTGCAGAGAAATCAACAAAACATTACTTTGACCAGGGGTGCCCAATAGGATGTACAGTGCTACCTCGGCTCTCAACCACCTTGGAACTCGTTGAATTCGGTTCTTTTGAGTAGAAAATGTTTTCTCAGCTCTTGTCGTTTGCTTGGTACTCTGTGCACAGTACAGTCATTCAGGTTCACAACAGCCCTTTTCCTTCTGTACTGCATTCTTAGTGCAAATAAGTCTCTATGGGTCCTAAAAAGGTTGCTTTATAAGAGCCAACCGAAAGCAAAACTGGAACTGAATCCTCAGGAACACAGGCTGCAGTTAGCTTAGCAGCTACAGTGGGGCAAAAAGTGTTTAGTCAGCCACTGATTGTGCAAGTTCTCTTACTTAGAAAAATGAGAGAGGTCTGTAATTTTCATCATAGGTACACTTCAACTATGAGAGACAAAATGAGAAAAGAAAATCCAGGAAATCACATTGTAGGATTTTGAAAGAATTTAATTGTAAATTATTGTGTAAAATAAGTATTTGGTCAATAACAAAAGTCCAACTCAATACTTTGTAAAATAGCCTTTGTTGGCAATGACAGAGGTCAAAGGTTTCCTGTAAGTCTTCACCAGGTTTGCACACACTGTAGCTGGTATTTTGGCCCATTCCTCCATGCAGATCTCCTCTATAGCAGTGATGTTTTGGGGCTATCGCTGGGAAACACAGACTTTTAACTCCCTCCACAAATTTTCCATAGGGTTGAGGTCTGGAGACTGGCTAGGCTTTTATCTGACCACATGTTATTCTCACAATCCTCTTCTGATTCACCCATATGCTCTCTGGCGAACTTCAGATGGGCCGGTACTGGCTTAAGCAGGGGGACACGCCTGGCACTGCAGCATCTGAGTCATAGTGTGTTACTGATGGTAGCCTTTGTTACTTTGGTCCCAGCTCTCTGCAGGTCATTCATCAGGTCCCTCCATGTAGTTCTAGGATTTTTTCTTACTGTTCTCATGATCATTTTGACCCCATGAGATGAGATCTTGTGTGGGGCCCCAAATCTAGGGAGTTTATCAATGGTCTTCCATTTTCTTACAATTGCTCCCACAGTTGATTTATTCACACCAACCTGCTTGCCTATTGTAGATTCACTCTTTCCAGTCTGGTGCAGATCTACAATTTCCTTCCTGGTGTCCTTCAACAGCTCTTTGGTCTTGACCATGGTTGAGTTTGGAGTCTGACTGTTTGAGGCTGTAGACAGGTGTCTTTTATACAGATAACGAGGTCAAACAAGTGCCATTAATACAGGTAATAAGTCGAGGACAGAAAAGTTTCTTAAAGAAGAAGTTACAGGTCTGTGAGAGCCAGAAATCTTGCTTGTTTGTGGGTGACCAAATACTTATTTTCCACCATGATTCCACCAATTCTTTAAAAATCCTACAATGTAATTTCCTGGATTTTTTTTCTCATCTTGTCTCTCATATTTGAAGTGTACATATGATGAAAATTACAGACCTCTCTCGTCTTTCTAGGTAGAAGAACCTGCACAATCAGTGGCTGACTAAATACTTTTTTGCCCCACTGTATGCTAGTGTTTTGTTTTTACTTTTCACTTTCAATCCATTACTCACTAAATTAAGAGGTTTTTCAACACTTTACTATAAAATATGCTTTGTGTTAATGATTTTGGAAAACTGTAGGTTAATGTAAATGTTTTAACCATTAATTTACTTATCATTACATATCATAGGCTCAGTATAGACCGCTCTACCAAACACTCGTTAAATTCCTCAGTTCATGTTACATTTAACTTAGGATGAATTTGTCGGAACATATCCCCTTCGTAGATCAGGGAGCACCTGTACAGTACAACTACAATAATGCATATAATGCTTTATACAGTGTGGATTTTACCGGGATCTGGAAAGAATGAATTGTATTTACAATTTTCGGTTCTCGATAAACCTTCTGGAATTTTCTTGATCAAACTCAAAAATGGAGAGATTACACTACATTACACAACTACCTGTTTTGAGCATGATAACGATTACTAATGTTTTTGCTCGTGTATATTACCACATAGCCAACAAATTCAGTAATAGTTAATATCACCTGTCTTGAGAAAATGTTTATGAACACACTTGCCCCTGTGACATGCAGGTGATTGTTGTAGTATTCTTCAGCCAGTGCTGCATACAGCGCCCGTGGCCGGTAGAAGGAGAACTGCCACTGCTTCTCTGCATAACTGCACAGCTCCTTCTCATCTCCGATCAAAGAGCCATTCATAAAGCACAGCACGTTACTGCAAAACTGCCACATTTCCCCTCCGAGTTCCTGTCAATAAAGGTTCACGCGTTCAGTCATTTTCAGTTCCACTTAATCCAAGTCATGGTCGCTGGGCACTACCTGGTTACGGGCAGCATGGTGGCACAAGCGGTTAATGAGATCCCTGGTTCAGAGTTTGCATAGGTTTACTCTGGGTACACTGGTTTCCTCCCACATTCCAAGGTGCATCAGGTTAACTGGTCTCTCTAAATTGCTCACAGAATGTGTCTGACTAGTATCTATATAACCTCGCTCCTGTCATGAATAGCACAACATGCTGATGTGGTGTTAAATAAATTAAACAAACCAAACCAAACCAAACCGGTTGCACAGGTCACAAGGCAGGAACTAATACTGGACAGGATGGCAATTAATTGCATGGCACATGTACACCCACTGGGACACTTTACAGACACCACAACTGACCATATGCTCGTCTTTGCAATATGGGACAAAACCATATTGCACACAGAAAAAGGGGAAAACATGCAAACTCCACACAGGTAAATTTCAGACCAGGAATCAAACCAGCGTCTCTGTGAAGCAAAAATGCTAAACACTTCTGGCTCAGGATTAATTGTCATAAAAATAATTATGATTGATTAGGTCATTGTTACAATACCATCCCTTGCATAAGTATTCGCCCCCCCTTTTCAATATTGTTTAGTGTTACAACTTTGCATTTACTGGGTTGTTTACCATTTAATTGACATACTTTATACATTTTAAGAATGTATTTCTTAACAATCTGAATGTGATTTTTTCCTGTGTCACAAAGGTTAATTACACAAAAAGCAGACATCTGTTCATTCAGAAGTATCCACAATCTATTTCATTCAGCTTATTACACCTGGAACCTGACATATTTGTCCATTCTTCCTGGCAAAATTGCTTGAGCTCTGTCAGATTGGTTGGAGACCGCTACTGAATAGCAACTTTCAAATCCTGCCACAGAATCTCAATGGGCAGAGGTCTGAGCTTTGATTTGGCCAGCCCAACACACTGAGGTTCAAGCTTTTGAACCACTCCACCTTCTAGTGTAACTCTGTCAGTACCTTGGAGTTGCTACCTTGTTGTAAGGTGACTCGGCACCCTAGTCTCAGGTGTATTACAGCCTGGAACAGGTTTTGATTGAGGATTGCCCTGTATTTGTCTTTATCCATCGTGCCTTCAACTCTAACCAAGTCAAGTCAAGTCAAGTCAGATTTATTTATATAGCGCTTTTTACAATGGAGCATTGTATCAAAGCAACTTTACAAGTTTAGATTATCTCCTAATAACTACGTCCAATCCCAAATTGAGCAAGCCTAGGGCGACAGTGGCAAGGAAAAAAACTCCCTAGTTCTAGGAAGAAACCTTGGGAGGACCAAGACTCAAAAAGGGACCAAACCTCCTTGGGCGGCGTAGATGATAAATCTAAGAGCGAACTAAAATCATGGAGTCAAAGTTCGAATAGAATGTGAAGTATATGCCACATCAACATTAAGTGGCCCGGGTATGATGATAAATCTAAGAGCGAACTAAAGTCATGGAGTCATGGTCGAATAAAATGTGAATTATGCACAGTGGAGCTCCATCAGATGAACACATCATGTGTGGGGGCTGGAACTACCGGAACACAGCTCGGAGAGAAAACAGAAAATGTAATTAGTTATTGATTAAGAGCACAGTGTTTATTAACAATCACTGATGCCATGTCAATCACTGATGCCAAGTGTAGCATGAGACCCCGGCAGCATTAGCTATAGCAGCATAGCTAGAAAAGCTAGAAAGAGGAGAACTGGTAGGAACCACAAGCAAGAGGGATCACATGAGACATTGGCAACCCCACGAGCGGCAGAAGGACAGCAACCCAACGTCTCTGATCACCATAAGACTCTTTGACTATGAACCCCCAGCTCTGCCCTTATTCTAAGGCAAGGGTTGCATGAGTCAAGATCACGAGGACCGAAGCCCAGTTCAGCCAGACCCAGCCCACTTGACACTCCCGGCAAGCGGGGACAAGGCAGGCAGGCCAGACATGACTCCAGACTCCGGGCCCCAGCAACCCAAGCCATGCAACCTGGTCTAAATCTAGTCAAAAGCCTGCGTAAATAAGTATGTCTTTTAGCCTAGACTTAAAAACTTTGGAGGGTGTCTGAATCTCGAACGAAAGTGGGAAGTTTATTCATAGTTGGGGGGCCATGTATGAGAAAGCCTTTCCCCCTGCTGTGACTTTTTTAATTCTAGGAACTAAAAGAAGTCCCTGCACCCTGCGAACGAAGTAGAACGAGTTGGATTGTAAAACTTAAGAGTTCACTCAGATAATGTGGGGCCAGGCCATGTAGAGCTTTATAAGTTATAAGAAGTATTTTGTAATCAATGCGGAATTTGACTGGTAACCAGTGCAGTGATGATAGAACAGGAGTGATATGATCAAATTTTCTAGTTCGAGTTAGCACTCGGGCAGCTGCGTTTTGAACTAACTGAAGTTTATTTATAGATTTACTAGAGCATCCAGTAAGTAACATTACATTACAGTAATCCAACCTTGAGGTTATAAACGCATGAACAAGTTTTTCTGCATCATTAAAAGAGAGGATATTTCTAAGTTTAGCGATATTACGTAATTGAAAGAAAGCAATTCGAGTGATGCTGCTAATGTGCGCATCAAAGGAGAGATCTGAATCAAATGTGACCCCTAAGTTTTTTACAGACAGACTGAGCAATACTGAACAGCCATCTAGATTTAGGATATATGTAGCTAACCTGTCTCTCACTAGCCTTGGGTCCCACTAATAGCACCTCAGTTTTATCTGAGTTAAGTAAGAGAAAATTAAATAACATCCAATCTTTTATTTCCTTTACACTGTCCTCAATTTTGTTGATTGTAAGGCTGTCATTAGTTTTGGCTGATATGTACAGCTGTGTATCATCTGCATGGCAGTGGAAATTAATGCCATGTTTACGAATAACTGAGCCTAGTGGCAGCATGTACAGAGAGAATAAAAGCGGGCCAAGCACTGACCCCTGAGGCACGCCATACTTCACTTTTGAGAGCTTAGATCTTAGATTATTTATATGAACAAACTGGTACCGGTCAGTTAAGTAGGATTTAAAACCAAGAAAGTGCTGATCCCTTAATACCTACAGTATTTTCTAGTCTGTTTAGTAAAACATCATGATATATAGTGTCAAATGCTGCACTTAAATCTAACAGAACAAGAAAAGAAACACATCCCTTATCTGAGGACATTAACAAGTCATTAAGCCAGTCTCCCAGTCCCTGCAGATGAAAGCATCCCCAACATAAAGCTGCCATCACTATGCTTCATTGTCGAGCAGTGTCAGGCAGTCGAGCAGTGTTTGGTTTACGTCACATATAACACACTGCAAGAATGCCAAGGAGTTCCATTTTTGTTACATCAGACTACAGTGTTGTTTTCTGGTCACTGATTTTTAAGGGCCTTGTCAAAAGCAAAGTAACTGTTGAGCCATAATATTTTAATTTCTTAATTAAAAAAAAAGGATTTAATGGTGCTCTCTGTAATGTTTGTTATATGTTTTTAGAACCACACACTGATCGACACTATTCTACAAGTTTGTTCCAGACCTCTTTTGATAGCTCCTTGGTCTTACATTTACATTTTTGTCATTTAGCAGATGCCCTTATCCAATTGACTTACAATTTACAATCCAAGCAATTGTGGGTTAAGGGTCTTGCTCAAGGACCCAACAGTGGTAGCTTGACAGAGGTGGGATTTGAACCCTGGACCTTCTCGTCCATAATAAAGTACCTTAACCGCTAGGCCACCACAGTCCCATCTTCATGATGTTTTTGGACTCATGGTCTTCATGATTTGTGTCGTTATGCTCTCAATATCTGGTATCTTTCAGAACAAGGTGTATATATATTATACAGTGGGGCAAAAAAGTATTTAGTCAGCCACTGATTGAGCAAGTTCTCCTACTTGAGACGAGGTCTGTAATTTTCATCATAGGTATACTTCAACTATGAGAGACTAAACGTGAAAAAAAAAACATCCAGGAAATCACATTGTAGAATTTTTTTATTATTTAATTGTATATCATGGTGGCATATAAGTATTTGGTCAATAAAAAAATTTTCAACTCAACTGTCAATAAAACATAACCCTTTTTGGCACTGACAGTGGTCAAACGTCTTCACCAGGTTTGCACACACTGTAGCTGGTATTTTGGCCCATTCCTCCATGCAGATCTCCTCTAGAGCAGTGATGTTTTGGGGCTGTCGCTGGGAAACACGGACTTTCAACTCCCTCCACAAATTTTCTATGGGGTTGAGGTCTGGAGACTGGCTAGGCCACTCCAGGACCTTGAAATGCTTTTTATGGAGCCACGCCTTCGTGTCCCGAGCGGTGTGTTTGGGATCATTGTCATGCTGGAAGACCCAGTCACGTTCCATCTTCAATGCTCTCACTAATGGAAGGAGGTTTTGGTTTAAAATCTCACGACAGATGGTCCCATTCATTCTTCCCTTAACACGGATCAGTCTTCCTGTCCCCTTTGAGATCTTGTGTGGAGCCCCAGATCGAGGGAGATTATCAATTGTCTTGTATGTCTTCCATTTTCTTACAATTGCTCCCACAGTTGATTTATTCCCACCAACCTGCTTGCCTATTGTAGATTCACTCTTCCCAGCCTGGTGCAGGTCTACAATTTTCTTCCTGGTGTCCTCCGACAGCTCTTTGGTTTTGGCCAGGTTGAGTTTGGAGTCTGACTGTTTGAGGCTGTGGACAGGTGTCTTTTATACAGATAACGAGGTCAAACAGGTGCCATTAATACAGGTAATAAGTGGAGGACAGCAGAGCTTCTTAAAGAAGAAGTTACAAGGCTGTGAGAGCCAGAAATCTTGCTTGTTTGTGGGTGACCAAATACTTATTTTCCACCATGATTTACAATTAAATTATTTAAAAATCCTACAATGTGATTTCCTGGATTTTTTTTTCATTTTGTGTCTCATATTTGAAGTGTACCTATGATGAAAATTACAGACCTCTCTCATCTTTCTAAGTAGGAGAACTTGCACAATCAGTGGCTGACTAAATACTTTTTTGCCCCACTGTATGACACTTTATTTGCACACAATTGGATACTATACAATTAATTAGGGGACATCTGATGGCAATTTGGATCCAGAATTCATTGTATTGTTTGCATATTAATAGGGGGTGAATACTTATGAAATCACTTAAAAAATTATTTTACATTTTTAGGTGTGAATAGTTTTGCAAACTATATTGAGTGTCATCACACAATATTGTGAACTTTATGTAGATATAATTTCAATTAAGGTAATTTCAAGTTGCAGGTAACAATGTTTATTAATCTGTAAAACTCATTTATTTTCCATTTCAATATCTGGAGTAAAAGCACGAGCAGCCTGTCCCTACTGGCTACTTCGCAAACAGGTACCTTGGCCGGCGTTTAGACGCGCACTAAAACATTTAGATGGCGTGGTCTGGATAGGTGATTACCTGTAATAGGATGTACGGGTTACTAAAGAGATCTGTTACCTTCTTTTTATTCGTTACGTAGACATTCCAGTCAGTCTCGTGCATGGGGCGGATGGTCATATCACCAAATTTAGCAGGGAATTTCTGCTTGAGTCCCTGCATCAGACACAGCAGCGTTCAGATACATGACTTTTAAAGAAACAGCTAGCGAGTCTTGGCTGACAACGCCACAATTATGAATTAGAAGCTGAGTACACATTTGCTGTAGGAATAATTACCTCTCCGAAGCTTTTAGCCACCTGAAAATGATGTGTTTTCATCAAGCCTACAATTTCCAACTGTACTTTAAGCGCCATGATGTTTCCTGCGTGCCCATGTGAACTACTGTAAACAAGCGTGAAGTTTCTATGGAAACCATGCCGACTCACTGTGCTTAAAGGTCATTAAAAGCAAAATATTTTAAAGATTAGGGAGTGATATTAAGTCTTAACCGACAGCTTGTTTGATTTGCACGTATAATGAGTAGCTTAAGCTGATATACGTATAGTAGGCTATTTCAAACAATGTAGCCTACACATACTTCTCTTGTATTAGTATGCAGTACGGTTATCATGTACGTTTTTACAGACACCAATCTAGTAGTGCACTGAACTTCCTATGAACTTGGCACAATGCTTAGGTAAGCCATACGTCCATCCAGAGGTTTCAGAATACCCAGGGTGTGACAAGAGAACATTTCCCACACCACTGCTTCACATCCACCAGCCTGAACTGTTGACACCTGACAGGAAGGGTTCATCAATTCAAGCTGCTTGTGGCAAATCCTGACCCTCCTCTCAGTATGGTGCAACAAAAATCTGGATTCATCTGGCAAGGCCATGTTTTTCCACTGCTCAGTGATCCAATTTTTGTGCTCTTTTGCCCTCTGGAGTCTTGCCTTTCTGTTTCCTTAGACAGCAGTGGTACTCAAAACCGACTGTCTGCTGTTATAGCCTGTCCTTCCTAGGGAACATCAAACTGTGCATTCAAACCCAACAACTGAAGGTTATGCTCGAAAAGGCATACTGTTGTTCTGTGCCTCATACTGCCCTAGTATGCAGTATGCTACATAGTCACCTGACTACCAGGCTGCATTCTAGGAAAAGTAGTCCATTTGCCCATTCACTCATTCATTCAGTGGCTGTTTTTTAGGTGGATGAGCTTATTAGAGTGGATGTCACTTTTGCTATAAACTGCATTTCTGAGCAGCATCTGGACATCTCCTGAAAATATTCTTCTATACTGAATACAGCACAGTTGTATAGCCAAACTGTGTACTGCAGTGATCCTAATCATGGCCCGAGAGGAGTATTGCCAAGAGTGTACGTAGTAGTGGCTCATTTGTTATGGTACTGTACTATTGACTAGAAGGGTTGAGAGTTAAAGTCCCCTGTGCTACCATGTTACCAGTGTTGGAACCTTGAGCATGGATCTACTGTAAATCCTCAAATGAGTGCCTGCTGAAAGCTGCGACTGTAAAGTTGTTATTATACAAGTAAACCTCTAGGGGGCACCATTGCTCTGCTGAGAAGCCCTCCATTACAGTGGTCACTCTTGTGATCTTAACCTTGCAAGCAGTCTCACCACAGGTGGCCTAAAACAAGCATTTCTCATATACCAGGCAAGAGCTTGCCAAAGTATTTATCAAACGACATTTGAAGTGACATTTGATAACCAATTGGCTCGTGTGTTTTTGGACATCTGAGAGCTTAGCTGAACCCACTAAGCAGAAGGGATGCCCAGGAGAATCTTTACTCAGGGCTTTAATGTCAGGGCTGACTTATATAGTGGAGCAGTGGTTAAGGTTCTGGACTACTAACTGTAAGGTTGTGCCCCTCTTGGGTCTTTGAAGAGTGTGAGTGTGAGAGTGTGCAGTAAATAAGCAGATCAATTGATAGAACTACACGTGATGTGTTACCACATTTTGGCACAAACGCTGCATTATCATGACTTATTAGCACATTCCAGCAGTTCACTGTTGAGTTTCATAAGCTTCTTAGTTCCAGTTCAATGTCCCATCATGAAGCCATATTTCTATGTAGGGTCTGAAAAAGGTTTGGACTAGTTTATGGATGTGGAGACTCAATATAAGTATTATATGTATTATAAGAACAGGAGAGTGTAGTTAGCATCAACCCCTATTTATTTCATTGCGGTTTGTTACTGATTCTCTCTAGACTATTAGAAGTTGCATGACCCTTGACTCATACAATGCACCACAAAACAATCCCGATCAAGTGCAATTGCCATTTTCATACACTTAATCCAGTTCAGGGTTACGGGGAGTCGCGAACCAACCCTAGACAGGGAGTCAATCCGTTGCTGAGCACATGCACTCAAACTGGGACACTGTAAAGACAGCTACTGACAGGAGCTAGTCTAGGATCAGAACTTTAGAGGTGCTGAGCAGCCAATGAGATCAGCATATCTAATTTTTCGAACAAAAACTACACATTTCAGCGTAATTTTGGTCATTTTGATTCCCACACTTTTTGGGAAGGGGAAACACTTTTACTGAAAAGACACCAACAAATCTGAGAAAATGCCCATTAATGCTTAGCCTGTGAGCCACAAAGTCATCACTTGGATCATACAGTTTGCAAGATAAGGGAGGTAATACTGTATTTTCAATGTTCAAATATTACGTTTAAACCATATACAATGGTGAAAATGATGAGTACCAAGCAATTATTTTCCCATAACGAATAATGTAACGTGAAATTGAAAGGTGCTCCTTGATTTATGAAGGGGATATGTTCAGACAAATCCGTCATATATGTATCATATAATGTATCATGAACTGAGGAGTTAACAAGTGTTTGGTAGAGCGGTCTGTACCCTGTCATACTATGATAAGTAATGATAAGTAAGTTAATGTTTAAAACACTTACATTAACCTACAGTTGGCTAAAATCATTAACACAAAGCGTATTTAATAATAACGTGTTGAAAGGTCTCATGTAATTTAATGAGTATGGATTGAAGGTGAACAATAAAAGCAAAACACTATGCCAACTGCAGCCTCTGTTTTGGAGCATTCAGTTCCTGCTTTGCTTTCGCTGCCTCTTATAAACAAAACTTTTCGGGACACATAGAGGTTTATTTGCACTATAAATACAGTACTGTAAATGCAGAAATAAAGACAAACACGATGAAATAGCAGAGAAGTGAATGTCAACAAGCTGACAGAATCTGACAAAAAGTCTTTAGAATAGGGCATGGTGCATAAGACAGTCTAATATGATGCTAAGGTAATTCTGACAAATACAGCCGAAAAGGAATGGAAGTGAACAAAGAGCTTCTCTTATTTCTAACGATCTAAAGCTAACTTCCTTGTCTCATGCCCCCATGCTAGAACATTGCATGTATACCACAAGCAATACCATCGAGCGACCACAAGAGGGTAGCAAAGTCTATTGTTTCTTGTAAGTTCAGTAAAATGATTCCTGCAGGTCTACGAGTAACTTTTTTGGCTTTTGTTAGCTTGTACTATTCCAAATGTTACGCAGATTAATATAAAAAGCATTCTATCATAGAAAGTACGACATGTTATCAAAAGTATGTGGGCAATTCTTCTAAACAGTGAGTTCAGCTACTTCAGTCACATTCGTTGCTAACAGGTGGACAAATCCAAGCATTCAGCAATTTATTTATTTGACATCACCTTAGTATCAGTGAACATTCATGACAGAAGCACGGTTATTACAATACTAGTCAGACATGCTCACACTGGTGTCACCTACTGTGGGAGGAAACCACAAGGTCGGAATCGAACCAGAGACCTCTGGAATTGCGCTGCGACCAGCGACTGCCTGAGCCATTGTGTCACCCCATTGGGCACACTGACAAGATAAGTAACATTCGATGTGAATAGAATTTCACATTTCCTTAAAGTTATTTTTCACATTTCTACACTGGTAAACCTGCCTAGTCAGGTCCTGTATTGTGTGAAATGAAATTGCTGGGAGCGTTTTGCATCAACTGAGCCGTGAAGTGAAAATCTACAGTTCCTGGAATGGTGACAAAGAGCATAGTGTTTAGTAAGTCATCTTTCGTCAGATCACTTTCTCGCTCGCTCACTTTCCACACGTGTTTAATCTACCAGAGGGTCCGATCTGGGAACCACCCCTGGAAATGGTGCCGGTCCATGGTAGGGTACATTCACACACTCACACATGCGTATACTTGGACACTAAGCAAACCCATGCAGACCCGGGCAGAGCATGTAAACTCCAGACATAAGTAGCCAGGCCAGGATTCAAACCTGGGGCTGTGAGGCAACAGTGCTAACCACAGTAGCACCATTCCGCCAATGCTATTGCATACAGTGGTAACAAACAAGCTACAGTCTAACCTCTGTAAGCAACATCTGCACACGAACCATTAAATGGAAGCTTGATGGATTGTGTTTTTATAAGAAGTACACTACTTCTTTACTTAAGTAACAGTACTAATCTGATAAAAATACTGTACAAGCTGAAGTATGGCTTATATATTTATATGTTATTCAAGTAGAAGTACATGCTACTAAATGTACTTAAAGTGAAAAAGTAAATGTAATTCTGTAAAAAAGCCTTTCTAACTCAGGATTTCTTCTATTGAGGGCAAAAGGTACTACAAAAGGTAGTAAATGGTTTGTACTACAACTACATGAATCATCTGCAAATCTCATCCAAATGACATTATCATCTTTAGCTAACCAAAAACAGAATCAAATCATTTTCAGACAAATAAAATGCTGCTAAATCGTACATAACTAGACATGCCAATATTCAGTAAGGCAGTATATCATGATATTTAATCCAAACAAAAGCTGCAATTTAGTCAAAGTGCAGCTTCACTGTTTTTTAGAGTAGTTATTCTTTTAAAAACTTCTCTACACTACTTAATTTAAAAATATTTAGGCAAAACCTAGAAATATTATAGATTATATAACTTTTTAAATATAAATATACCTCGTTCATTACACAATGTTATTAATTAGAATTCACTGTCACATGGACATGGAAAAACATCTAGTCTGATAGTTTAAAACTGTGTGAAGTTTGTACAGTTCTTTGTGGCAGTAGCATGCATTATGCTGAACATTAAAACGTGTTAAAAATACTTTATAAAAGTTTAATAGCCTGCTTTTAGAGTGTCCTGCACACGGCGTGCAAACCTGTGCGAACGTTTGACTTAATATGCTTCCGTTATTGCAGTATTCTCTGAAAGTCTGAGTCATCGTTATCTTTCTATCTCTTTGAGTCATTGCTATAGTTTCTCAGATGTATCATTTACTTCACTGGCTGTCCATCCACCGACGTATCCAATACAAAATATTACTGCTAACAATTTAAATCGCCCAGAAAAAAATGTACTGTGAATTTTTATAGTAAAACTGTGAATTGCTTTACAGTTTTAATGTGAACTTTCACAGTTTGACCATGAAGTTCAGAGTTATACTATGAATTTTTATGGTAATTTGGCCACTTCATGGTTCTACTGTGAAATTTCATAGTACAACTGTAAACCTGGTGGGCTATGAAATGACCATGAATTATTTGACAGTTGTACTATGAATTTTGGTGGTAATTTGGCCACTTCATGTTTCTAGTGTCAAATTTCACAGTACATTTTTTCCTGGGTCTCTTTATGGCTTAAGCCCTGCCTATTTGTCTGGTCTGCTCGATCACTACATTCCTCCCCGCTCTTTAAGGTCATCTGATTCCGCAAGTTTAGACTCTCCACAACGAGAGGCAGAGCTTTTAGTGTGGTTGCCCCCTGCTCTGGAACTCATTTCCTTATTCACTGCGCTCTGCAACCTCTTTCTCAGTTTAAAACTTATCTGAAAACTTATCTTTTCTCTCAAAATTTCCACTCATCTCCTACTTCCCCTGTATAAACTGTAATATCAATGTAAAGCGATCTTGAGTTTTGTGAAAGGCGCTATTTAAATGCAATGTATTATTATTATTATTATTATTATTATTATTATTATTATTTAAATGCCTGTATCTCTGCAAGTGCTTCATAAATCGTGAAGCACGGCACACGCACCACATCAGGCATATTGTCGCGATCATATCCTTTAAGCGCCAGATGCATTGCCTCTACTAACTAGGCTATATTCCAAATGGCACGCTACTATACTGCATACTACACTAGTATGTCCTGTATACGGCATACTGCCCCCTGTATGTAGTATGCAGTACAGTAACAAGCTCTGTCATACGACATAGCGTACTACTACACAACCCACTGCGCCGCCATCACATGACCACTTACTGCGAATTTACCTCAAACTTAACTTTTTTAACTGTATTAACCTCATTCTCATGAAAACATATCCCAATACAACCACTGTACTCATATTTATACTCGGAGTTGGAAGCATTATTTTCTGTAACCATGTTGTTTTGGTGAAGCAGGCTGAGCTGAGTGAGGCCATGGTGCATGATGAGATGCAGTACACCATGAAGATCGCTCCCCCTGCATACTGGAAAATGTGACAGATGAGTAGAACATCATCCGGGTATCTTCAGGGCACTACAGATTTTCATTTTGGTTGCTTACTGCGTACTACATACTACTTATAGGCAGATAAGTAGTAGTATGCGAGTACGATGTAGCAAGCCATTTCGAATACACCCATGGATATCGCTGCCATCTATAGTGGTGCTTGAAAATTTGTGAACCCTTTAGAATTTTCTATATTTCTGCATAAATATGACTTAAAACATCATCAGATTTTCACATAAGTCCTAAAAGTAGATAAAGAGAACCCAGTTAAACAAACGAGACGAAAATATTATACTTGGTCATTTATTTATTGAGGAAAATGATCCAATATTACATATTAGTGAGTGGCAAAAGTATATGAAACTCTAAAAGTTAATTTGAAGGTGAAACTAAAATCAGATGTTTTCAATCAATGGGATGACAATCAGCTGTGAGTGGCCACCCTGTTATATTTAAAGAACAAGGATCTATCAAAGTCTGCTCATCACAATACGTTTGTGGAAGTGTATCATGGCACGAACAAAGGACATTTCTGGGGACCTCAGAAAAAGAGTTGCTGATGCTCATCAGGCTGGAAAAGGTTACAAAACCATTTCTAAAGGGTTTTAACTCCACCATTCCACAGTCAGACAGATTGTGTACAAATGGAAGAAATTCAAGACCATTGTTACCCTCCCCAGGAGTGGTCATCCAACAAAGATCACTCCAAGAGCAAGGTGTGTAATAGTTGGCGAGGTCACAAAGGACCCCAGGGTAACTTCTAAGCAACTGAAGGCCTCTCTCACATTGGCTAATGTTAATGTTCATGAGTCCACCATCAGAAGAACACTGAACAACAATGGTGTGCATGGCAGGGTTGCAATGAGAAAGCCACTGCTCTCCAATAGGAACATTGCTGCTCGTCTGCAGTTTGCTAAGTTTGCAGTTGCTAGTTCATCTTGCGGACAAGCCAGAAGGCTATTGGAAGAATGTTTTGTGGACGAATGAGACCAAAATAGAACTTTTTGGTCTAAAAGAAAAGCATATGTTTGCAAAAAGGAAAACACTGCATTCCAGCACAAGAACCTTATCCCATCTGTGAAACATGGTGGTGGTAGTATCATGGTTTGGGCCAGTTTTGCTGCATTTGGGCCAGGACGACTTGTCATCATTGATGGAACAATGAATGTTGAATTATATCAGATAATTCTAAAGGAGAATGTCAGGACATCTGTCCATGAACTGTATCTCAAGAGAAGGTGGGTCATGCAGCAAGACAACGACCCTAAGCACACAAGTCGTTCTACCAAAGAATGGTTAAAGAAGAATAAAGTTCATGTTTTGGAATGGCCAAGTCCAAGTCCTGACCTTAATCCAATCGAAATGTTGTGGAAGGACCTGAAGCAAGTAGTTAATGCAAGGAAACCCAAAGCTGAAGCTGTTCTGTATGGAGAAATGGGCTAAAATTTCTCCAAGCCGATGTGCAGGACTGATCAACAGTTACAGGAAATGTTTAGTTGCAGTTATTTCTGCATACTGAAAGCAAAGGTTCACATACTTTTGCCAATCAATAATATGTAATATTGGATCTTTTCCCTCAATAAATAAATGACCAAGTATAATATTTTGGTTTCATTTGTTTAACTGGGTTCTCTTTATCTACTTTTAGGACTTGTGTGAAAATTTTATGTTTTAGGTCATGTTCATGCAGAAATATAGAAAATTCTAAAGGGTTCACAAACTTTCAAGCACCACTGTATCTAAAATGTTTCTATTCATCAGCCAACATGATGTAAATATTCTTTTTTTTTTTTAGCTTGCTGCTTATCTAATCCTCAACCAGCCCCAGCCAGAAACCCCCAGGTGTCCTACCAGGTTATTAGTGAGTATGGTGGTTATATTTGGATATGTTCTCATCAGAATGAGGCTAATAAGTTAAAATATATAGAAAGGTATAACATTAAAGTTCTCTAACTCTAACGACTTAACAGATAAGTGGTCTTGTGACGGCAGCGGGTGGTGCAGTAGTATGCTACCTTGTATGACAGACTTTGTTATTGCACATCATGCTACATACAGGGGGCAGTATGCAGTACATAGTAGTGTAGCATGCAGCATGCGGTATAGTACAATGCTATTTTCGATTCTGATTTGCTCTTCATTAGGTGCCCGAGTAGAACTGCCTAAATAAAAACATTGATAGATAAATAAATAGATTAATAAAAGAGAAAGTAACAAGCCTGTTTCGAAAATGTAGTGAGTAGCAATATAGGTTTTTCTATAAAAAAAGGTAAAACGTATTAAGAAGTAGTAAAGTGAGTAATCAACTAAAGTAGAGATACATAGAAATACAGTACAATAACAAAGTTCTTCGTTACTTACCATCTCTGCCTAACACCTAATGTTACTGAGAGTGATGTAAAGTACACTGGCACTAGAATTGGTGAATCATGCTATTTGCATATTTTGCAGATGCTAGAAGAATGCTACCTCCTCGACTGCATGCTGTCCACTGTAAAAATTTGTGGTCCATTTTTTTATGGCTTAGGTTGAGTTTCTTGGTTCTAATAAAGGGAAATCTTAATGGTACAGGATACTACTACAGTATGCTAAAAATTCTAGAGATCTATACTGTCCATGCTCTTGGAATGAAATGGATTGTAGAGGCTTAGTAGTTAAGGTACTGGACAATGGACCAGGGTTCAAAATCCCACCTCTGCCAAGGTGTCTTGAGCAAGACACTGAACCCACAGTTGCTTGGATTGTGAGATTTTATCAATTGTGAGTCGCTCTGGGTAAGAGTATCTGCCAAATGACTAAATGTAAATGTTCATTAGTGGCAGCAGTGTTTATTTGACCACATGTTTTGCTCAGTCTTTCTACATTAACAAGGAGTGGAGGAAGTGCAGAGGGAAATTTTTGCATTGCAGTATATGGGAATTTCCATTCATGACATTTCATGACTCCAATGAGAGACTGCTTTCTATGACCACATCTATCTGAGCTAGAATAGTGCTGTGATGGACAGCAGTTTGTTTTTACTTCTTTAATTTTGCATTACAATTCTATGAGTCAGAATACAAGCTGTACACTAGAATAACTTAGTCACTGTTGACCGTTACTAGTTTATTCAATAAACTGCCAGGATTAGATGATTCATTCTGTGAAATTCTTCATTCTTATTATTGCACTTTACAGCATAACCTGATGTTACACAATCAGAAATCTTTATGTAGGCAGTTGACACTGTGCCATTGGCACACGCTCAAACCCACACATACACACACACACACACACATCATGTCTCACTTTCTTTGTGGGGACCACCCTCTGACATAATTATTACTAATTAATGCTACACCTACACCTACCCCTAACCCTATACTTAACCTCGGTAACCTAAAGAAAATGTTTGAACTCTGTCGGTTTTTCAAATGAAAGTTACAGTTTCTGTGAAAAAGCAATTAACCTCATGGGGACCAGCAACGGTCCCCACAATGTAAAAAATGTCAGAGCTTACTATCCTTATGGGGACAGTTGGTGATATGAACAAGGGCACACACACATACACACACAGATTTGCCTTTGTATTATTGTGAGACATTCCACTGACATAATATTACTGTAGCCAATTAATTAACACCTACATCATGGGCATCATCAAACCAAATTCTGCAAGGGCATGGGTCCTAGTAACATGTTGTTGTGCAATACTCAAGTCATGGCTGTAAAAGTCAGTTTTATCCTGGATTGCTGAGCAGAACTGCAGGACAGCCTACTCAAATTCTCTGCACGCACTACATTTACATTTACAGCACTTAGCAGACGTCCTTATCCAGAGCGACTTACAATTGGTACAGTTTTACAATCCAAGCAATTGTGGGTTATGGGTCTTGCTCAAGGACCCAACAGTGACAGCTTGGCAGAGGTGGGATTTGAACCCTGGACCTTCTGGTCCATAGTCCAGTACCTTAACCACTAGGCTACCACAGTCCCGCACTACATTTCCCATAATGCCCTAGCATGTTTCCAAAAGCTTGCTTGAGTGGCTAATGCTTTCAGTCAGAGCCAGTTCTTTGGGGGGGGGTTTGTTTGTTTGTTTTGTTTGTTTTTTGCATGGAATTATCCACACTAATATCTAGTGAGAGGCTGATCCACATTTTTTTGGTTCCGATCCGCTCCCAGGGTTAGAAAAAAGAAATAGAATAATTATTAAAAGTTTAGACTTGTAGCCTTAGAAGACACAAGATCATAATTTAATAATTAAGCACCACCTACAGTATAGATCACGAGCTTAAATAAACTTAGGCCCATTGTTCATTCCTAGAGATTGGTTAAACTCCTAATAACACACAATACATTACGTTATCTTAGCTGATGGTTAGCATAGCAGTGCTGGAGGGTATTTCAGAAAGCAGGTTTAGTGAAAACTCAAGAGTTAGTTGACTCAGAGTTTACGGATACTCTAGGTTTTCGGTTTCAAAAAGCAAGTTCAGGATCAACTTGGAGTCAGTATCTCAGGCAACATACTCCATGAAGCTAACCTGCTCGCTGGCAGGTTTACATGAACTACCCTGAGTTTCTCACATTGACGTCCAAATATTTTGAAGAAATCTCAGTTGGGAGAAGGTGATCAGACTCTGCTTTAATGTTTCATCGTTCCTTAATGATTATCTGTCTGAGCGTTAACATTTTTCAGCACAGTCCATCATTTCTATTAACAATCTTCTCCGCTCTCACATCACTCATATGACACTCTGTGGAGATACCCTG
This sequence comes from Ancistrus triradiatus, assembly GCA_025084515.1. NCBI lineage: Eukaryota > Metazoa > Chordata > Actinopteri > Siluriformes > Loricariidae > Ancistrus > Ancistrus triradiatus. The sequence goes on from JAJAGP010000991.1 coordinate 217,257, forward strand.
AGTTCGGAGCAAATTCTTTATGTTACCAGTTTTTTTTTTAACCAAGGGGAGTTTTCTATACAAAATCAGTGATGCTGAGCATATTTCTAAAACAACCATCTGTCAGGCTTTCAGAAATGTGACACTTGCATTAAAACGGTTACAGTTGATAATACAGAGTGATGCTGGAAATTACAATGGGGAAGAGGGTCCATCCATATGTATCTCAGTAAGTGGTTGTTCCCCATTCCAGATTTTGGGTGTTTCCAAGTCACAGAGCCATAAGCCTGATTAAAGAAGAATTCCACAGAATTTCAGGTATCAGTCTAAGCAATATGTCATTTATTTAGTATGAAGCTTTGAGATATTAATCAGTTAATATCATTTTAATGTTATAACTTGGCTCACTGCAGGACATGAGCCAGGGTAGAGATGACCATTCAGATTCTCAATGGCTGGTGATCAGACAATGTCCCACTAATCCAGTGACCAATCTTGATATAAATCCTGACCTCACTGCTGATGCATGAGATGGAAGAGCAGTGAGAGACACAATCTGCTACCATTTTTGATTAGCCTATCACCTCCCCAGTGTCAAATAAAGACAATATGCCTGTCTTTTTATGAAGTCTTTATTTCCTGCAAGTGCAAATACACTACAGAGGTTAATATCTTTTATGTTATTCAAACAAGTAAAATCATCCACATGTGGGCACCTCACACACTTTTAACTGATGTTCCAGCAGTTGTATTTCCATCATTGTCTTTTCTGCAGCCTTACGTGGTCCATTTCTAAATTAGATTTTTCAATTTGTTTCTAAAAGTACACCTTTCACACGGAGCTGCATGAAAGTTTGTGAGCCCTTTAGAATTTTCTATATTTCTGCATAAATATGACAAAAAAACCATCATCAAGTCCTAAAAGTAGATAAAGAGAACCCAGTTAAACAAATGAGACAATTATTTACTGAGGAAAATGATCCAATGTTACATATTAGTGAGTGGCAAATGTATGTGAACCTCTAGGATTAGCAGTTACTTTAGTATACTTTTGGGGTGAAATTAGAGTCAGGTGTTTTCAATCAATGGGATGACAATCAGGTGTGAGTGGGCACCCTGTTTTATTTATAGAACAGGGATCTATCAAAGTCTGCTCTTCACAACACGTGTTTGTGGAAGTGTATCATGGCACGAACAAAGGAGATTACTGAGGACCTCAGAAAAAGAGTTACTGATGCTCATCAGGCTGGAAAAGGTTGCAAAACCATCTCTAAAGAGTTATGTACAAATGGAGAAAATTCAAGACCATTGTTACCCTCCCCAGGAGTGGTCAACCAACAAAGATCACTCCAAAAGGAAGGCGTGTAATAGTTGGTGAGGTCACAAAGGACCCCAGGGTAACTTCTAAGCAACTGAAGGCCTCTCTCACATTGGCTAATGTTAATGTTCACCATCAGAAGAACACTGAACAACAATGGTGTGCATGGCAGGGTTGCAAGGAGAAAGCCACTGCTCTTCAAAAAGATTATTGCTGCTCGTCTGCAGTTTGCTAAAGATCATGTGGACAAGCAAGAAGGCTACTGGAAGAATTGGAAGAATTTGTGAAAGTATGCAACCAAAATAGAACTTTTTGATTTAAAAGAAAAGCCTTATGTTTGGAGAAAGGAAAACACTGCAATTCTAAAGGCAAATTCTAATTCTAAAGGAAAATGTCAGGACATCTGTCCATGAACTGAATCTCAAGAGAAGGTGGGTCATGCAGCAAGACAACGACCCTAAGCACACAAGTTGTTCTACCAAAGAATGGTTAAAGAAGAATAAAGTTCATGTTTTGGAATGGCCAAGTCAAAGTCCTGACCTTAATCCAATCGAAATGTTGTGGAAGGACCTGAAACGAGCAGTTAATGTGAGGAAACCCACCAACATCCCAGAGCTGAAGCTGTTCTGTATTTATGCAGAAATATAGAAAATTCTAAAGGGTTCACAAACTTTCAAACGCCATTGTACAGAAACACAGAAAATGACATTGAATATCACAGTGCAGGTTTACGTCATGGGCCAATATGGAACAACATCTAACTGACTTATATTGTGCTGTGGAGGTGGATGGACCTTCTTCCCCATTGTAATTTCCAGCAGCACTCTGTATGATCAACTATTAGATGTGATTTTCAAGGTGTAAACCTCAGTAGGCCTCTCTGTATCTTCCCTCTCTGTGGCATCTGACTCCTCATCTGCTTCCTCATTACCTTCCTGCAATATAGATGAACAATTTTCGATGGAGTCTTGAAAGTACTTACACCTGCATGGTCTGTTATGGCTCCACCAGATTACACCAACCAGTAACTGGTAGAAAATGTAGAAGACTAGACAGTTAAAATATAACTTTAACAAATTTTCTTAATTCAACTAATTTAAACCAGACAATTTACCTAATTGGACTTTTTTTTCTACAACAGTGCGCAGGTCACATCACAGTTTTTGACATATGTAACTCTGAGTCACCATGAAATATGAATAATCTGGAGAAGTAGCAGCAGTTAGTTACAAAGAATTGTATTGATACTAGAAAATTTGTGTGCCAAGTTGTGTCTAGTAATGGATGGGTGGGCGTCACTGATCGCACAGTGGCAAAACGATGAATGTACATAAGTTTATATCCTTAATAACTACACTGTGCAATGACAGTAAAGGCATTTTATCTTATCTTATCTTATCTTATCTTATCTTAATTTGAATGACTACCCTCTTATGTAGGCTGCTGTGTCCTGAGGGGTGGCTGGGTCAGATGAGCTTTCTCCAGGGATTCCTTCAGCAACAGGTCACAGGTCAGGTGAGTGGTGGTGACCCACCCTTTTTTTTTGGCCCTCAGTCTTTTTCTGTTGGCTATAATGGAGGTCAAATTTGAACATATCTAACACTGAGACTTGTATGTATAAAGGCATGTAGGTGTTGCTTTCAAATAGAAAATATGAAATATTGTCAATGTTGGAATGGCTGAACAATTTACTTTTTTCTCTCTTCACTACCTACTTACATATATGACATAACCACTGAATGTTATTTAGTTAGGTAGGCAAAACAACATCACAATTGCATGTAATGATATTATACCTTACCTGTTTGAACTATATCTGGTGTTTCATCTTCAGTTAATGATAAGTAGCTACATTTTGTGCTTGTTGGGTTGCACCTGCATAAATATTAACATGTGCACCCACACACACACAAACAAATGCTCATATTATGTATACACACCTATTTCTAACTCCACTGAGTTGAAGTGCGAGGATCCGCCCAACTAAAATTTGGAAATAAGAGAAATTGGAGAACGGATTTTGCACAGGCTTCTGATGCAGGGAATTACACGGAAGCTAGGTAACAAACTCGCATGCATATTTCCGTGTATATGTTTCTTTCTGTAGGTGCCACACACACACACACACACACACACAGGGGCATGAAAGTCCCCTGCGCCACTGTAAATACTTAAATACATCACTAAAGGGCAGTTGTCTACACAGAGATTAAGCCTAGTCCTAGGCTAAAACGGCCTTTTAAACCAGTTTAACAGAAATCTGCTTTCTCAGTCATGGCTTGAAATAGTCATAGATTTAAACTTTTCACTTTAATGACTGATTTCTTAACAATTAACAATAGTAAATAAAACTATTTATAACGAGCTGTAAATGCCTACGTAATTGGAATTCAATGTGCGCGTACTTGAATTGCGAAGCTGATCCCCTAGAGGGCACTGTTACCTGTGTAATGTAGTTATCTGGGAGGGTTTCTGTAGGAAAAAGAAATGGGAATAAATACTGGCCGGTTCTCAATACCAAGTATGCGAACTTCGGGCTTGATTACTTCCTAGTCTGGACTTGGCAAGTTCGACTTGCGAGTACATTCTCCCGATGAAGGGAGGACACAGTTCGGTTATTCTACAATTGGAACAGCAGCGTACTTGACTACGGAGACAAGACAGTTTACATTTTAGATCTAGATAAAATCCTAAAACATATTGCATAAAGCCTGTCAGTGGAAGAAGTGCTCAGATCTCTTTCTATTGAAGAGTTTAATCTATGTGTAACACGAAATCTCATTTAAGCATAAATAAAAACCTTCCAAAACAAAAGCGAGCATCAAACAAGTCTGATTTTAGAAGGGAATTGAATTCTGAACTTCACTTTATATCAGACAATTCATATTTAAAATACAGGTTGAATAAATAATACATATCATGCATAATAAATATGTTAATAACTTTACGTCACATCTCCGAAATCGTTTGAGCATTTTTTTATGTAAGCTCTATCTTGATAAACTGACCGCATAGTTGAATTTTAAACAACTACATTCTCACCTAAAATCTTATAACTTAATTCCGTGACACAATAGCAGTATTATTTTAAAAATTATAAATCCAGTAAGGAGTTCTCTCATTCATCATTACCGAGCTGACAATGCATTATGGGATATTTTGCTGTTATAGTTCGCACAAGTCTGCTCTGATGCATCCTCGATAATATGGGCGGAGCAAGAACACATCCGGGGATTTGGAGCGTACTTGGTTAGATGCGAACTTAGAAATGGAACAGTACTTGGGCTGCAACTGATGACGTTTCACAAGAACACAAGTACAGTGTAAGAATAATTATCTTTCGTATAGTCTTATAGTCTGTCCGCCTTATAAGCCTTTGCTGACTAGTGGAAAAATCATGGACAATGTTGAACTTGTTATTTGTACAGAATGTTCTTTGCCAAATCGCATGCCCTCTTTATCCTATGTACTAAATGTTGAAATAACATAACTGCCAGCACATGATGCTCCCCCGCTTGACCTCGCTGATAGCTACTCTCTTGCTTTTTAGGCTCTGGTATGAACAAGTACTCTTTTGCAGGGGGCCTCCCCTTCTTTTTCCCTCCTTTGGAATGTTTAAAAGAACCATGCATTTTATGTGTATCGAGCTCTTTGAATAAACCCGCTGCTGCTATAGCTTGGTTCTGGTTTCTTCACTGACCTCCCAGCGCTGCACGGACGGGACCCGCACAGGCGAAGTCAGATAGGACGAGGCTCGAATAACTATCTACCATACAGAAAGGTACGAGAATATGAGAATATGAGAAACGGTCTCTGTTCTGAGAGAGATACAGAGAACTTGTGTGTAACTTGTGTACATTTTTGGCTTCCGTCAAACAAAAGTAACAGTTGCTTTAATCACTCATCAGTCACTTCAGTGGTATCTCTAATGCATATATGTATCATTTCTTTATATTTACATTTCAGTAGCATTAAAAGACTATGTGACTATGTTAATGTCCGGTCAGCATCCTGTAGCAGAAGTGTACGTTATAAGTTTAGAATTATAACAAGGGAATGCAGTCAAGTCAAGTCAGATTTATTTATATAGCACTTTTTTACAATGGAGCATTGTCTCAAAGCAACTTTACAAGTTTATTGATTATCTCCTAATATCTACGTCCAATCCCAAATTGAGCAAGCCTAGGGCGACAGTGGCAAGGAAAAACTCCCTAAGTGTTATGAGGAAGAAACTTTTGGAAGACCAAGACTCAAAAAGGGACCCAACCTCCTTGGGCAGAGTGGATGATAAATCTAAGAATGAAACTAAAGTCATGGAGTCATAGTTCACATAAAATTTAAAATATGCACATCGGCATTAAGTAGTCCGATACACAGAGTCACTCTAGGATCCTGAGTCTAAGCAGGAAAGTTGTTGGCTTCACTTCGACCCCAGCCAACTGGAGGAGGGTGAGGGTTACTGCCCTCCGGTGTGGCCTGGGTATGATGGGGCTGGAGCTGATGACAGAAGCAGCTTGAGTGAAACTGAAGCGGATGAACGTCATATGTGGGGCTGGAACTAGTACCGTAACACAGCTCGGAGGGCATGCAATTAGTTATTAATTAAGAGCACAGTGTCTATTAACAATCACTGATGCCATGTGTAGCATGAGACCCCGGCAGCATTAGCTATAGCAGCATAGCTAGAAAGAGGAGAACTGGTAGATAACACAGCCAAGAGGGATCACATGAGACATCGGCAGCCCCACGGGAGACAGAAGACAGCAAAACAAACGTCTCGATCACCATAAGACTCTTTGTCTATGAACCCCCAGCTCTGCCCTCAGTCGAAGGCAATGATGCACAAGTCAAGATAAAGAGGACTGAAGCCCAGTTCAGCCAGACCACCCACCCGGCACTCCTGGCTAACGGACAAGGCAGGCAGGCCAGACATGACTCCAGACTCCGGCCCCAGTGACCCGAGCCATGCATCCTGGTTTAAATCTAGTCAAAAGCCTGGGTAAATAAGTATGTTTTTACCCTAGACTTGAAATTTTGGAGAGTGTCTGAGTCTTGAACAAAAGTGGGAAATTTATTCCATAGTTGGGGGGCTATGTATGAAAAAGCCTTTCCTTCTGCTGTGACTTTTTTAATTCTAGGAACTAAAAGAAGTCCTGCACCCTGCCTACAAAGTAGACGAGCTGGATTGTAAAACTCTAAGAGTTCACTCAGATAATGTGTAGCAAGGCCATGTAGAGCTTTATAAGTTATAAAAAGTATTTTGTAATCAATGCGAAATTTAACTGCTAACTGCGTCATGATGATAGAACAGGAGTGATATGATCAAATTTTCTAGTTCGAGTTAGCACTCGGGCAGCTGCATTCTGACCTAATTGAAGTTTATTTATACATTTAGTAGAGCATCCAGTAAGTAAGGCGTTATAGTAATCCAACCTTGAGGTTATAAACGCATGAACCAGTTTCTCTGCATCATTAAAAAAGAGAATATTTCTAAGCTTAGCGATATTACGTAATCGAAAGAAAGCAACTCGAGTGATGCTGCTAATGTGTGCATCAAAGGAGAGATCTGTTATGGGGGGCCTGTGGAGGCGCACCAAAAAAGGAGAAATAACGGATTCAAGTGCGGGGGTCTACACCAAATGACCCAAAGGAAAATAAAAACGTAAAAGGAAATCCCGTCACAGAGCGGGGGGGGCTACTGAAGGTGGCCCGTCACGGGATTCGATACCAGAGTCACAGTCTCCGGGGGCGGGAGCACTACCG
>JAJAGP010000991.1:224416-251276 GCA_025084515.1 Ancistrus triradiatus
TACAATTCTAGTTATGTCAAGCTGCAACTGTTGGGTCCTTGAGCAAACCCTTAACCTTAAACCACTCAGCTTAATTGGACGTTACTCTGATTAAGGTTGTCTGCTAAATGTGGTAAATATACACAAAGTCAACCAATGACACAAAATGACAAACCTAAGAAATAAGCAAATAACAAGGCAGTATCCTGACCAGTTGTAGCCGTCTTCTTATCAATAATCTTGTTGTCCCCACAAAAATGAGTATGTTTAAAATATCCCACAGGAAGATTTTAGTGCTCAGCGGTTGTTCTTTCTTAACTCAATTTTATGTTGATTCTACTTAATCTAACAATAATGTATCAACTTTGCCACAGATGTTTCTCCTAAAATTCATTAAAAGAAATAGAATGTGAAAAAGCAGACTTTAAACCATTTGAGTTTAAACGAGCCAACACATAGATTATCTTGAGAAGTTCATTGGGTTGGGCCTGGCCTTTGAACACGAGTTCAGGAATTGCTGTTTACAGCCGTGGGCTCCAAACTCCAAGTCACATGAGTGGCCACCCAACACTATGCCTAAAGATGTATACAGTGGATACATTGTCAGTTGTGTGACGATTAAAGACATAATAAGAATGCATGTAATTTTTTGTTGCCTATGTTAAGTGTGAAATGTGTCCAGTACACTAATGGGAATTTATTCCAATTAGAAATACAGCTCAGGCTTTTCTCAGCAGCAGATAAACATGAGAATGACAGATGCTGGCAGAGCTGAGCACAATTTTTATTGAGTATTTTCTAAAACTCAAAGGGAGACACATAAGAGATTACTGGAATCTTTTTCTTCAGGTGAAAAATCTGAGAGAAAGAAGACTTAAGTAAAAGTCTATTTTTTCTTTCCATTCCATCTCGCGTGTGTCTAGGAGAAACTACAGATATATTAAATAGAACATTTTTGTGACTTTCTTTTCATATGGAACATTTTCCTGTGTTCTGGAAAGAACACAGAGTTGAGAGTAATCCATACAATTGATCTTTAATCAGGCCCAGGGTCAGTAAAACACTATACTCATATAACACTAAATGCTGGCATTAACTACATTAAATACTACATTTTAAAGTCGCCAGTGGAGTCTTGGCAGTAAGTGTGGGTTTGTATAATTAAATGTCATGAAGATTCTAAATATGTTCTTTTAACTCTTACAATTAGCCTCTCTCTTCTATTTAAAATACTCCAGATAGCCCTGGTTCCATTCCCAGCCCAGACTCCTTTGTGGAGTTTGCATGTTCTCCCCATGACTGAATCTGTTTCCTCTGGGTATTCTGGTTTCCTCCAACATTCCAAAGACATGCATTAGGTCAACTGTTGTCTCTAAATTGTCCCAGCGTGAGTGTGTCCACCCTGTGATGGATTGCCATCCTGTCTAGGGTTGGTTCCTGCCTTTGCACTCTGTGTTACCTGTAAGACACTGGTTCCCCTGAATGGATTAAATGGGCATGCAAATTGCTCAATTAATGAATGACTGTCACTGCTTCTAAGGAGTCAGAGTCTGTTAGCAACAATGTCTATAAATCGAACTCATCATTATCTGTCAGAATCCTTACGTTTTGTCTCAAAGTAAAATCACTTAAATTAATTTGTTCCAGCATATTTGCAAATTATATAAACTTACTGTCAAAGGGAAGAAACCCAAAAAACTAATCACATTAAAATGTAATTAGCAAAAGTAGTTTGGATGATCAGCTCGTTAAGTGTAACCTTTATAAACGTGCTCAGGTTCCAATCACTTTCCAGATTACACACCAGGCTAACTGACCCCCACCTGGCATATTACCTCAGAATAAAACCAGTTGTTCCTTGAATAATACACTACTAGCAGCGCATGGTAACACAAATAATTTACTAGGGATGGATTTATGGAAGAAAGATTTAAAGAAGAATCAAAGAAAGGGACTGTGGTAGCCTAGTGAGTAAGGTACTGGACTATGGACCACACGGTCCAGGGTTCAAATCCCACCTGTGCCAAGCTGCCACGGTTGGGTCCTTGAGCAAGACCCTTAACCCACAATTGCTTGGATAGTAAGATTGTACCAATTGTAAGTCGCTCTGGATAAGGGTGTCTGCTAAATGCTGTAAATGTAAATGAAAGAGCACCATTCATAGCACTATTAAGAAGCAAAGTGCCACCAACACCTTGCTTCTTAACCTCCAACCCGGATGACAGAACCTGGAGGATATTCATCATTAAAGCTACTAAACAGGCACTGGCAACTTTGAATATCTTTATGGCGATAATGAGATTGGACGGTCTATGTGACAACAATCACAACCTTTACATAAAGCTGGGCTGTATGGCAGGATGACAAGAAAGAAATTTCTTCTGAAAAACAGTGCTACACTGAGTCTAGTTTTTGCTTGAAATGTTATGTGGCAAAAGGCTTGTAGTCAAGATTGAACTTCGTGGAATGAAATCCAAGCACAATGTTTGCTGAAAAGCAAACAAAACACACCACCCAAAATACACCACACCTACTGTGCATGGTGGTGGCAACATGGTGTTGTGAGATGTTTTTATTCGTGGAGATAGGGCAATGGGTCAGGACTGAAGGGAAAACTGATGGTCAACAACTGAAGATGGTATATGTATTTCAAAAATATAAGGTCACTGAGTCACCAAGTCAGAGCAAATCTGTGGATGGAATTGAGGACAGCAGTCCACTGCCACTCCCCACATAATTTGACCAAACTTGAACAAATATTCACCAATCTAGGTGTGCAGGACTGTTTTCAGGAATGATGTATTTTTCTCATTACTTGATCATTTCAGATTATAAGACAAAAAAGTGAATATGGGTATGATGATTTTCTATAGGCACTGTATCTAATACAGTATAATACAAATATGTTATCTAGCAATACAGTTATTAGCACCAACACATGGCAGTCATTATTCCAGAAATATAACATAAATAATGAAAAGAGTACTTGTAGATTTTTTATCTCACTGTACATTTTTTCATTAATCTAGGACTTGAGTCCAAACAGCTGTGTTTTGTATCCAGTCCTCATGCACTGGTACTCCAACATCAACACAAGCTCTTGGTTGTTTACACTTTTCAGTGTTGAAATTAAACCCAAATAATAGGTTGTAGTGATAACCCAGCTGCAGGGGTTTGGTAATCTACACAAATGCTAGGTTCATGTAAAATAAAAGAACCCATCAAAATGACCAAACTGACTCAACCTAGCAATTGGGTTATGTAAATAACCTTTTTTATCAGCTTTTTACAGAGTGTGGTGATGGCTGGCAATATGCCTGCAACACTAGATTTGGAATGGTCACCACACGTATTTCCTGTGAACCATCAGTATATTGAAATTGTAATTTACGTTTTACATTACCTAAATCTTACATATACTACAATGCACTGATTTATCTGACATCAAGTGCTTAATTCAACAGCTGGTGCCAGTAATTTCACGAGTCTACAAGAGTTGGCTGTTTGAATTACATTTATATTGTTTATATCAGTTCAGATGTGGTCATAGATTAGAAAGTGTATAACTGATAATATATATGGCAACATATGTTCTAAAATGAAAAACTATATACCTAAAACTGATAAACTGTATGACTAGTAGATTTAGGTAGGTAAAGGTAGATAAAAGACAGGGGTAACAAATTGGCAACTGAGGTTATACCAAAATATTCAGTTTGTTGAGTTGTAGCTGCTTAAAGTTGATGCATTGAATGTGTTGCTCTTTAGAGGAAAGCAATAACTAAGATTCTGTACAGTGTAAATACAAGACACTCTTGCAATGAGAAGTTCTTGTTCAGTTTTCAGTACACAGGAGACATGCGACACTGCCACCTACAGGACACACACACCATACCCAGACTAGTGTAGAGGCACTCCTATGTTCAGGTTTGAGAATAGGCATTTTTAGGGTTTACATACATCTGAGACTGAAAAACTACTTTAGAGAATGATTCACACTCGATTGATGTTTGTTTACCCCTGTACATCAATCCACTTTTTTATAGTGGATTTATATACAGTGTATATATATATATATATATATATATATATATATATATATATATATACACACATACACACACATACCACTTGTCGAGTACAGGCTTGTCAAGTACAGAAAACGACAAGGGCAGGAAAAATTTTCCCAAAAGGAATAATGTAAATTGAATGAATCTGTTCCAGACCCAAAGAAATTCCACTGTTTAAGGCATTATATGCGTTAATGGAATTGTATTGTACATGTGCTTTATGATGACGATATGTTCCAACAAATCCATAATAACCTAAATGTATCAAGAACCGATGAGTTCAATATAATCTGTACTGTATCATAGCGGAGCACATTACACATTAACACTTACATTAACCCACAGTTGGCCACAATCATTAAATCTCATGTCATTTAGTGAGTAATGGATTGAAAATGGATTCAGTTCCTGTTTTTCTTTTTGTTGGCAGTCAATACTACCTATTTTAGGACCCATGGGGACTTATTTGCACTAAGAATATAGTACTGTACATGTAAAAATAAAAACAGAAACGGTTTGTGTTAACACCATACAAAATGAAAAGCACCACAATAATGTCTATAATGCTAATAAGGTCTTTAATGTTAATTAATATTAAGAAACAGACATTTGTGATCATTTCCAATCTATAGTAATAAGCTGGAAGAAAATAAACATGCCAGCAATAAAAATTATTAGTTCTACACCAATTACCATTTGATAGACACAAAAAATTTGCACAAACACGTCATCAGTTATCGGTTAAGATGGGAGAGGAGAGGATGGTGTTCAATTTATTGACTGGGTTTTAAAACATCTTAAAATAAAATTGCAGAACTGAAAATGGATGTGCATTTGCTAGTATTCCTATGCTCTTTGCTGCAGTAGATAATAATTGCTGAAATATGACTGCATTTTGAGTGTGCATGTAAACACATTCGGTCAAAATATATATTTTTTTATTATCGGCAGTAGAAATTCAATTCCCATCCAAAATTCCACTGTGCTTCTGCCAGGGCGAGCATTCTGGGGTTGGGGGGACTTTGACCCCCAGTTACGCCCCAACAAATGTCCCAACAAACCCCACCCAAAATACAAAAACAAGTCATACATAATGCTATTTTTTCCTTACTTTCTGCCAGGGGTGTTTCTATGATCTAATGACACTGCAGGCTTAGCCTAGTCCACTTTTGTCAAGGGCGTCTGTGAGGAGAAATTTTAATTGATACATTTTTGTTTACTTTTTTATTTTCATTAGCTAAACACATAATTTATGAGAAAAAAGTTATTTGAGACAAAGACTAGCACTCTAGACCTTGCAGCAATGCACCTCACAGCAAGAAAGCATAACCTTAAAATGACATCTACACGATATGAATCTCTGTTAGCTTTTCATTAATTAATGTAATGTTCTTATATAATCATAATCAATCCTATTGGCCACATTTTCTGTATAATGCTGAATGATTACTGCCATTTAGTATCAGCGAAATAGAGATGCCCTCACACAATCACATACTGTCCAACTAATTTATCCATAGTTTGCCGAATGTGTACACACTTTATTCACTGTCCCTCTCTGAAATATTTATTTCTCCATCTTCTTTCTACTACAGTAAATATTTGGCCCTACACACCGGTTCTCTCAATGAGAAACTCGCAGTGAGGATGCTGCTACCTCTATGTACACACAATGGACAATAACGCTGTTTTTCTTTTTACTTAAGAGTCACTTTAACCATCTAACTGAGGTCACTTTATTTTCTAGTTTCAAGTTTTTCTTTAAAAAAAAAATTTCCACTATTGTGATACTATTATATAATACTATAGTATTACAGTGGGGCAAAAAAGTATTTAGTCAGCCACTGATTGTGCAAGTTCTCCTACTTTGAAAGATGAGAGAGGTCTGTAATTTTCATTATAGGTACACTTCAACTATGAGAGACAAAATGAGAAAAAAAAATCCAGAATATCACATTGCAGGATTTTTTAAGAATTTAATTGTAAATCATGGTAGAAAATAAGTATTTGGTCACCCACAAATAAGCAAGATTTCTGGCTCTCACAGACCTGTAACTACTTCTTTAAGAAGCTCTTCTGTCCTCCACTCGTTACCTGTATTAATGGCACCAGGGACTCAGATCCTGCAGTGCCAGGCGTGTCCCCCTGCTTAAGCCAGTACATGTGCAGGCCCATCTGAAGTTTGCCAGAGAGCATATGGATGATCCAGAAGATGATTGGAAGAATATCATGTGGTCAGATGAAACCAAAATAGAACTTTTTGGTAAAAACTCAACTTGCCCATGTTTGGAGAAGATCATTTGCTGATTGCATCCCAAGAACACCATACCTACTGTGAACAGCATGGGGGGAGAAACATCATGCTTTGAGACTGTTTTTCTGCAGATGGGCAGGACGACTGTCCGTGTTAAGGAAGAATGAACGGGGCCATGTATCGTGAGATTTTAAGCAAAACCCCTATCCTTCCTCGTGAGAGCAATGAAGAGAACGGCTGGTCTTTCCAGCATGACAATGATCTCAAACATCGCCGTGCAACGAAGGCATGGCTCCGTAAAAAACATTTCAAAGGTCCTGGAGTGGCCTAGGCCAGTCTCCAGACCTCAGCCCATAGAAAATTGTAGAAGGGAGTTTGAAAGTCCGTGTTGCCCCAACCATCCCTGCTCTAGAGGATATCTGCATGGAGGAATGGGCCAAACTACCAGCTCCAGTCTGTTCCAACCTGGGGAAGACTTACAGGAAAACGTTTGAACCTCTGTCCATTGCCAACAAGGTTATGTACAAGTATTGAGTTGAACTTTTGTTTATTGTACCAAATACTTATTTTACAACCATAATTCACATTAGAATTCTTTAAAAATCCTACAATGTGATTTCCTGGATTTTTTTCTCCTTTGCCTCTCATAGTTAAAGGTACCTAATGATGAAAATTAACAGACCTCTCTCATCTTTCTAATTGGAGACTTGCACAATCGTGGTTGACTAAATACTTTTTTGCCCCCTGTATATTACTTTGCTCCTATATCAGTGTACCGTCGGTTCTCGTTATTCCGAAGGCTTGTTGAGAAACCGCAAATGGCAATACCGACAAATTTTTCCCCATAAGAATCATGGGATTGAACTAACCCGTAACACACCGCCCAGAAAAATCCACACTGTAAGGTATTATATGCAATTAATTTAGTTGTACGTACAGTTTTATTGGTGTTTGGTGTGTGGTGTTTAGCATTCCTGCTGCCTTATTATTCATGGAAGTGTATCATGGCACAAACAGGTTTCCCTGAGGACATCAGAACAAAAAAAGAGCTGTTTGGTGATAAGCGGCGGAAGGTTACAAATGATCCTGTAAGGCTTGGACCCCACCTAATCCACCGTCAACAGATTTGTACAACTGAGAATTTCAGACCATTTGTTTACCTCATCTAGGGGTGGTTCCGCCAACAAAGTCACTCCAAGAGCAAAGGCCTGTAATAGTCCACAAGGTCCACAACGGAACCCCAAACACAATTGTGTTGCTAAAGGTGGTAACTAAAGTAAGTAACTAAAGGTGTCTTTCACATTGGCTAATGTTTAATGTTCCATGACTCAGGACAACACTGAAAAAACAATATTGTTGTATGACATGTTTTGGTACGGAGAAGGCCATTGCTTTCCAGGAAGAACATTGCGCCCATCATATGCCACATTGGCACTCCAGAAGGGTACTGGAAGAACATTTTGTGGACTGATGAGACCAAAATAGAGCATTTTAGTTTAATTGAGGAAAAATATATATCTGGAGCGAGAAAAACACTGTATTCCAGGATTATATGGGATAAGATTCAATAATCTTTGAGGGAAAATTATGATGAATCAGCTGGTCTTTACCTAAGTCTTTTTGAATATACATCATCCAAGGACTCAACATTACAAAAGATGGAGAAACATCTTCCCTAGAATGCAAAATACACATCAAAAGACAAGCAAACTAAGACATCTAACACACTAGCAAGCTTGTTGCTATGGAGGTGAAACACAAATATGAGTGTTATGACACAGTCTGTTATGTTTACCAGAAGAAGATTTCTGGGATTTTACATTGTGCAAGTCCTTTTTTGCAAACATCTATCTTATATGTACTTATGTATGTAGTAGCTGGTTAAAAATATTTGCACTTACAACCCCAAATCAGAAAAAAAGTTGGGACTGTATGGAAAATGCAAATAAAAAACATAAAAATAATAATAATAACTTTTATTTCATTTATTTGATGTCATTATAAACAGGTGATTTGGTACAAAAGCAGTATCCACAAAAGGCTGAGTCTTTGAGGAGCAAAGATGGGCAGAGGATCTTCAGTTTATCAACCAATGGGTGAAAAAAATATTGAAGTGTTTCTCAAAGACAGTTACATATTTCTGCCTCTACAGGACGTGGAGGCAGAAATATGTAGCTGTAAAGTTATTAAACGATTCAAGGAATCTGGAGGAATTTCAGTGTGTAAAGGGCAAGGGCACAAGCCTAAGCTGGACTCCAATGCCTTAGACCGCACTGCATCAAGAACTGTCATTTGTTAACAGCTGATACTCACCAGACAAAAAATTAGTCATCTGTGACTAAAATGTACCTAATTTTTTCGTTTTTTTGCCACAGTTCTGATGAGAATTTCCTGAAGACTGAGATTTTTGCCACTGCCATCATAGACGTATGACCATTCGCTTCAATACACCTTCAAATTCAGCTGTTTCCTTCACACAATGGCCTTTGGGGCATCCAAATGCAATCACTCCTTTTTGCCAATCATTAACATCTGTTTGTGACCCATTTTCTACACATCGAATGAGACATTCACTGCACTGTACCACCTCTTCTCAATCTTTGAATCTCGTTGCACACCCCACAGGTCTATATAGTCCTTGTGCAATGCTATCTGCAGGAGCCTGAAGTTACTACCACCTCAAACACGCAAGGTGGCAAATTTTTTGTCTGGAGAGTATATAACCAATCAAGAAAGGGATTACTTTGGCAAACCTTCTACAATACAGAATTACATTCACAAATACCACTTAAATCTTTAGTGTGCGAAAAAGAAGCCGTATGTTAGCCATGTCCAAAAGTGGCGTCAACTTGTCTAGGCTCAGAGGAATCTTTGATGGACCATCACCCAGTGTCAAGTTGTGTACTGTGGTCATATGACTCAGTATTCCAGGGCTTTTTTCAGAAGAAATGGATGCCAAATGGACAGACCAAAGATGAAGAGGACCATCTACACTATTATCAGCAACAAGTCCAAAAGGCAGGCTCTTCACAGCATTAGTGCAGAAAATACATTGAGATTTTAGAACAACATATGCTGCCTTCAAGACTACATCTTTTCCCGGGACATCCATGTATTTTTCAACAAGACAAAGCAAAACCACATGCCTGCACACATTACAAAAAGGATACTGTAGAAAAACACGGGTGCGGATATGGACTGCTGCCCTGCAGTCCCCCAATAAGAGAATGTGAAGAGACAATGCGACTAATACATCACCTGGAAGAGACACACTACAACCTGTAACTTTGCACTACCTTAAGACATGTTTTGCAGAAGAATGGGACAAAATATAACATCTGAAACCTTCATCACTTGTACTGCGCTTAGTGCGCAAAAGGATGTTAAAATGTTGAGGGACTTAATGGCAATATTACAAAAGGGTCAAATACTACTTGAAAGTCCTCTACTTTTTGGAATTGTGTTGCAGGCCTGAAAGGCATTGAGGAATGGTAGGCATGGAAATTTATATTAACAATGAAATACACTACAAACTTTTAGCAGTTAATGTTTAGAAACAGATGATGGTTAAACAGTTTAAATACAGAGTGATGCTGTAACAAGTGCAACTACCAGGCATCATATCAATATTGGACAAACAGCACACTGGGTGTGGAGCCCATTGTATGCATTTTATATTGGCAGTGTTATCTGTCCAATGACTTATAAGTATTTAAAAGTTTTCTTGTATGACCAGTTCTGTGGGGTCCTCCTTTATTGTTGTCCTCCAGCCATGCAGGATGGACGCCATACATGACATGTGCTGTGTTGTAAAATTACTGGCGTCACCTGCAATCTTGGAGAGGGGCCATTTACAGTTGTTTAATTGTGGCTAACCACCATATTTACCGATGAGTCTTGAGCCACCTACTGAATTGGGTTTAACTGCAACTCAATGCCGATTGGAGTGCATTCCAAGCAAATAATAATTATCTGGATACACTGATACTCAAGACCCATTAAATGACAACATGTACCATATTTTCCGGGCTTAAAGCGGCAGACCGCTAGATTAATAAACGCAATACAACGATCGGCTGCTAACGATTAATAGTTTCAACATAAGTGCACCGGTTATAAGGCGCATGAAATGAAACAAAAACTCTTAATTTCCCTCGGAAGCTCAGTTTGGCTTTTACCTGGTGCTAAGGGCGTCTTCTTTTGCTTCTCCACTTCCGTACACTTTTGATTCGTAATGTTTAATTCTCTCGCAGCTGCTCTATTACCATTTGTACCTGCGTGACGATAGCGCTGTGTTTTGAACTCCGCCTTCGAAAATGAATGAATGAATGGCACGTACCCTAATGCTGAAGCACATACCGATTATACCGCATGCTGCGCACTACGGTGGCCGTGAGCTTCGTAATTAAACTTACCAAGGAGGCCGGTGCTAAAACCTTTTGCCAGATTTGAGAGCGCCGTGTACCATCTCATCGGTTTTCTAGTCAGAAGCACAACCAGAATTAATTCATTACATTGGGCGCAGACCGCATTTTAAGGCGCACTGTCGATTTTTTGAGAATTAATGTAAGTATTTTACAATGCCCTTATGGTCCGAAAATCGTAAACAGGGTCAAAAAGTGTCTGATGGAGTCCCACCAATTTTCTATTTTGATTGGCATAAGTCAAATGTCCATGTTCGCAATAGAACCACGAATAGTTCTTAGACCTTGTGTAAAGCTGCATCTTTCCTTCCCTTGTTTAGAGGATGGTTTGGCGCTGTTTCCTCCCAGCCATGTTGACATTGCAGTAACTAATTAGTAGGTGTTTGTGATGCTTAGCCTAAAGCTAATTCGTGTTACTCTCTGACAGCTACCTTGTGGTAAGATTTCGTGTCCAGCATTAACAGTGACACAAATTATAATAAACGAATGAATCCTCTCCCCCCTCTCTCCCTCTCCGTGCAATTTCCAAGAAATGACTCTGGTAACGGGCTTTGCTTTCATTTCAAGGACACACACACACATTTCCCAGTTAGTGGTGTTGAGACCAGAGAGGTGAAATTTCCAAGACAGTTTTGTTTGGCCTTTTAGATAGAGCCACTTCGTTGTCATTGATTATCTATCCATCTTGTTTCTGTAGGTTTTATAGATTCTCATTTAGTGCCGCCTGCCTGTCGTGAATGCCATACTGACCGCATAATATGACACCAACTGTACGAAAAGTTCCATAAAATAACCCACTGAGAAATATTTACATCATTTTATTACGTTATACAGTTTGGGACCAAAAGTCCTGAGAGCATTATGAAAATGCCTTTGTTTTGGATCTTTGTGGAGAACAGTCATACAGCAGCAGATAATGACCCAAAACACAACCAAAGCTTGCAACCACTACTTGAGTTCAAAGAAGATCAAGGAATCTTCCCACAGTCAAGCTAAATCCCATCGCCATTTGATGGAAGGCACTTGCAGACAGGAGAAAGCAAACATTCAGTAACACAAGGTTTTCTTTGAAATATTGTGAATTCACGGAGATAAACATGGATTTCACAAAATAAAATCAACATAAACATTGCTTTTTTGCAACAGCCAGCTTGAGTGCAATCTGATCATCCTTACAGCAATAGGTGGAACAGCTTTGTCTTGTGGCCACCACGTCCAATCTCAGTGACCAGGGTCAGTGACCACTGCAGAATGCCACAAGACTCACCTATAATTGTACCTTATGATTGGTGGCCTCTGAGATTTATTTTCATTCCATTCAAACCTAGAAGTAATTTAACAGAAACAATTAATTACTGTCCCATCAAGCATCAATCATATATTCACAGCAGTCACAATGTTATACCAAAACACTAGTCATGGGCCAATTTAGAGTGACCAATCAACCTAATTCATGTCTTTAAAACACTTTAAAACACTTAGGGAGTTTTTCCTTGCCACTGTCGCCCTAGGCTTGCTCAATTTGGGATTGGACGTAGATATTAGGAGATAATCTAAAATTGTAAAGTTGCTTTGAGACAATGCTCCATTATAAAAAGCGCTATAGAAATAAATCTGACTTGACTTGAAAGAGGTTACGTATATAAAATAATCACATAAAAGCCAAAAATGTTACTTGAGAAAGCAATGTCTCATCGGGGCTAGCTATGAAGTGATTCTTTAAGGAAATATGATTTTTCTAAATGGATTTAAACTATTTGCCTTCTAGGACTAATCTATTACATCTGCTCAGCTAAATCTGCCCCTTATCTTTTAGCAATATACTGGACAATAACAAATTGGTAAAATGACAATACAACAGTAAACAGTTTGAATTTATTCACAGCTTAGTGCAAACTGCATTATTTTAGCCTGTAATTAAGTGTTCTGTGTTAGTAAATGATAAATCAACTGTATTTCCTAATAATCACAAGATCACTTGAGTCATATGTTGTGAGTGGTACAATAATTGTTTTCTAGTCAAGTCAAGCACTGTGCACTAGACTTTAGGCAAGAACTCTTCTTACCTAGTATCTGTGAGGGTACCACCTCTACACACTCCTCATAGCTTTCAGCAGATGACACTTTGATGCAGTGTGCTGCTGATGTGTTGTCACCCACCAATTATCCATCGACTAGAAGCTTTAAAGGCACTGCAGTGAAATGGTCAGCTTGAGGTAACAACATAAAAGCAGGACTAGAACGTGACTCTCAGCAGGACGCCGTGAATTTCATCCTTCAACACCAATCACAAATGTGTCACTTCACCATTTTCAAGACATCTTTTGGCACACACTTCAGAGTATCCCAGTTTAACCTTAATTCAAGCCTTTATATGAACAGGACCTACAGACAGGCTGTTCTCTGTAGTCAGCTAACCGCTTGAATGAGCAAGCTGTACGAACAAGCCATGCCACTAGACACACCAGTGGTTACCAATTTAAGAACCTCTCAAAGCCGTCTGGGATCAATCCCTCGGCAAGAATATTTGTAGCGTGGCTAATAACCTGAGGATGGATCTCACTGTCAGACCCTGTCCCAAGGCTTGTGCAATACCTCTGGTACAGTTGATTTTAATGAGAACTGTGGCCCAGTTAGCTATGGGTCATAAGTCAGACTGCTTGCTCAAACTTTCCTTGTAGTTCAGGCAAGACACAGAGTTTTAGATTGTAGTGATTCTCCATTAACTGATAATAATATGTGATGTGCATCATTTGATTCTGCAGACATTCATTTATGCCATCTTCCATGCCATGTGTATGCAGTTTTACTCTAACAGTGAAACAACTCAGTTAAACAATTAAACAGATGGCTGTCTGGCTTTGTGCACTCTAGTATTATGATTAGTTTCAACCAGCACTTAGCCCAAGACTTGGAAATCCCAATAATAGTCCGCCAGCATTATTTCCAGTTCACTTCTGGGCTATAATTGTATTCCCAAGTGCATATTTCAATCTGTATCACAAGAGATTTATTGGTATTTATTAATACAAATGACAATATATGATCTATGTTGAGATGGAAGTGATTTATCCCACTCTGACATTTACTAGATAGTAGATTATTGGTAAACACTCGTTATTTGAACTTGTGAATATTCAATTAAGTACAGTGGAACCTCAGCATTCAAACTTAGTTGGTTCCAGAAGGCGGTTCGAACTCCGATTTGTTTGAAGTCAGAATCAAATTTCCCCATAAGAAGTCAGTAAATAGTACTAATCTTTCCCAACCCCGAAATTATTGTTTTTTACGTTTATGTCTTTATGTAATTAATGATTACAAGCATGATTAAGCATGAAGGAATGTACCGTATTTTTCAGACCATAAGGCGCACTTAAAATCCTTTAATTTTCTCAAAAATCGACAGTGCGCCTTAAAAAGCGGTGCGTCTAATGTATGAATTAATTCTGGTTGTGCTTTCTGACCTAGAACCGATTGTAGATGGTACATGGCGCTCATAAATCTGTCAAAATGTTTTAGCACGGCCTTGGTAGGTTACGAAGCTTACGGCCACCGTAGTGCGCAGCATCGCGGAGTAATACGGTATGTGCTTCAGCATTAGGGTACGTGCATTCATTCATTTATTTTCGAAGCGGATTTCAAACCCAACGCTATCAGTCACGCAGTACAACATGGACATAGAGCAGCTGCCAGAGAATTCAACATTAACGAATCAATGGTACGGAAGTGGAGGAACAAGAAGACGCCCTGCGCCAGGTAAAGACCAAACTGAGCTTCCGACGGAACTTAAGAGTTTCGTTTCATTTCATGCGCTTTATAACCCGGTACGCGTTATGTATGAAAACGGATCCGTTAGAAGTCGATCATTGATATCGTGCCTTTATAGCCCGAAAAATACGGTAATACAATGCATAAAATCAATACTAACACAGAATTATTCAAATATAATGACATGAAATAAGTGAATATTAAGTGAAACTATGGCCACTGAGGCAAATGCAGTTTTGGCACGTCTTATCACTGGTACAGCGGCGCCAGCACTGAGGATGTGTTTGAAATCACACCAACAGAGTGATATAATCTTGTTATATCTCGTATTGGTCTATAAATCTTAAACTTGTTCTCTCTAAAGGGCTACACTAATTCCAAATAGTGATCCTCTGCAGCTGGGAAAGTGAACAGTCAAGCCCCTGATCTTTTTTGTTTTTTTCCCCTGTGGGTTACAGGAATCACTTATTTTTGACCAGTCTACTTGAGCCCCTCCTCCTCTGTGAGTTTAGTTGTCATTTTCTCATTGATGCCACACATGCTGTTCACCTAACTTGTTGAAAGCAGTGCATTTAAACATTAGGATTCTTGAGTCTTCTGGTTCCCTTTCCTGTGCACGTCTAACACCACATCAGAAACTAAACCACACACTGGTTTAGGGTTTACTCAAGTTAAAAGATTTGTCTTCATGCTATCCAAACAAACCTCCTCAGATGGGGGAAGACTGAAATTGTTAGAATTTCTGTTTTATAATGTCACATGATTGGGAGGCGGCAGTCAATTGTTTGTATACCGTAAAGCCAAGGGAAGAGGAAGACTGTGTATTCCCCTCAGGATGTGTAGAAATACAACGTTTCATGGATTCATTAATTCATCGTCATACCCACTTAAACCAGTTCATGATCGTAGATAGTCTTGGCCTAATCGGCAGCACTAAACTTAGACAGGGTGCCAACGTTAGGAAATCGGAGCACCCAAATCAGGCTGCAGCAACCGATGACTTGTGAGTTCAGTTAAAAGTACAGTGGTTTATTGTCAGTTTCATTCACATTGTCATTCAAGATTTTTGACATGATTGGTACTGTTGATTGCAACAATTAAATGCTATCAATATTACCTTCCACCAGATTTGCCCAACATCGCACACACATTTGCATAATTAACCAATCAATGTGTACTTAATAAATATGATAATGCTACAAACCCAAATCAGAAGACGTTGGCGCAGTATGTAAAATGCAACATGTTTTACATTTACTTTGACTTTTAATTCATTGCAGACAGTATGAACCCAATATATTTCATGTTTTGCCTGATCAACTTCATTGAATTTGTTAATATACAATACATTCCAAAAAGAGCTGTGATGGTAAAGCATTTATCACCTTGTTACCGTTCCATCTTACAACATTTAAAAGACATTTTGTCATCTTGAACCACATATGTTACTCTACAACATACTTCATTAATGCTTCTTTCACAGAAGTATAGCTTAGCTTTGCCAAGGGCACTGACACAACCCGGGCTTTTGGGCTGATAACAGTCTGGATTACCCCTTTCGTCTTTGGTTCGGTACACACGGTGTCAACTTCTTAAAAAAAAAAAAAAAAAAAAAAAAAAAAAAAAGATGTGGAAAAATGAATCATCTGACCACAAAACACATTTCCACTGTGTGATGGTCCATCCCAGATGCCTCTGAGCCCAGAGAAGTTGATGCCACTTCTGGACATGGTTAACATAAGGCTTCTTTTTTGCACAGTAACATTTTAAGTGGCATTTGTGAATGTAACTCTGTATTGTAGTGCTTGACAAAGGTTTGACTTGCCCATGTGGTTCTATCAGCTATTGATGAATGACGGTTCTTAATGCAGTGCCATGTGAGGGATCGGCGATTCCTTGAATGATTTAATGATCTTAGGCTGTGTACAGAAACAAATATGAAAACAACAAATACATTTGTTTTAAAGCATTTGTTGACTGGAGATCCTCTGCTCATCTTTGCTCCTCAAAGACTCAGCCTTTCGTGGATACTGCTTTTGTACCAAATAATGATTTACATCACCTGTTGACATCACATGTTTGAAATCACATCATTATATAAGGTTTTTTTTTTTACCTCATTACTAGACCTAAATTTTTAGGAATGTATTGTAGCCCACAAATGTAGGAATGGATGTTTATTAACAAATGAAGTGAAGTTGATCAGACAAAACATGAAATATCTTGGGTTCATAACGTCAGCACCGAAATAAAAGTGAAAGTAAACACAACACACATTGCATTTACGTTTTCCATACTGTGCCAACTTTTTTCTGACTTGGTTGGCGCACACACACACACACACACACACACACACACACACACACACACACACACACACACACACACCTTAATTCAGTTTTAAAGTTGTAAGGGTGGTTGCAGAGCAAGGGCCTTAAAAACTGAATGCCTTGATATTGCAGTCTTCAAACTCTAACCCTTGCAGTACATAATCCTAAACTTACCAACATTTTTTTCCTGCCAGTTGCCACATTTCCATACATGACATTTGGAAATAATAGAAAACTCCGCAAACAATAGCAAAATAAACAGAAATCTTTTTGGAAAAATCCTGCAAAAACAGCTGTTTACAAAGTCAAACACAATCACTGATACATCAGCACATGGCAATACCTGTCCTTTCCACCAGAGTTCTTAGTTTCTAAAATTACTCTGTTACTAAAATCACACTGATTAAGTGCTACTCATTATCACCAGCCTATTTAACTAACACTCTGGCTGGCACTCCTTATTCCTTATGACCTTGTTTAGCATAGCAGTTTCAATTTGTGATCACTAGTTATTAGTCTGAACATAAGGGAGATTGTGTGTCCCACGCCTTTGAACTAGGCAACATGGACCTCTGTTGCAGACTACTGTTTTTGTTTGAAACCAGTGAGATATTGCTTGGATGGATTTTATCAGTAATATAAAATTTCCATCATGTCAGGCATGCTATAATCACCTAATAAATACTGTAAGTCAATAATTTAAGCACCAATGATATGCAAACAAAACAACTACAAAATGTGACATTTACAGTATTTCTGCACTGCAGTTCTACAGTATAAAATGGTAACCTGCAGCTTGCACGCTATTACAAAATGCTCGCTATGCTAAACAGTGACACATTTCCTCGGGATTCATTCCAGAGGTGTAGGACATCACAGGAAATCATCTTGAAAGAAGTCGGTCTATTTAACGATATCATTTGGTTTCCATTCTTCATGAAGACCTCATTTGAGTTGTGATTTTAAGGTTTCTTGTCTGGTGGAAAGAGAATATGCAGCTTGTGTGTCATTTTGGTCATGGCTGCCACACGTGTGACAACATCAGTGAAGATTAGCTCTTGTACCGATCCAAGATGCTGTTGGCCAGCTTCAGCATATACTGTAAATACATATGTTCTCTTTCTGTATTTCAAATACAATCAAAAAACATTTTTACCAGAGAAGCCAGTGATTACACCTTTCTGTGGTTAGCTCAAGTCCTTCACTTCAACATATGATACTGTATGATACTTCAGCCCGATGCAACCACAGCAGGTCAATGAAACATTTTGCACAGTTGCTGTACACAGTATTCTTGAGTCACTGTCGCGGTAGTTCGTGCTAATCCAACAATGTCCACTTCAAGAACTCTAAAAGCAGCGTGAGATGCAGAGAGCTATATTTCAGATTACTTGTCCGTACATCTGGTGAGGAAAGGCTTCAATGTTCCATCCAAGGACTTAATTTTCTATCTATTTCGTAGGGAGAAAATAAGAAATGTTCCATCTTGGTAAGTTTACACTCAAACTTAGATGTTCATTCATCCAAGTATGTGCGTTTCAGTTTCAGTCATTGTTGTAGGTATCCAACTCTAGACGCCAAAGGCCACTGTATGGGTTTAGTAGAATTACTGTTAAGTTTCCCTACCAGTTCTTCTAGTAGTTCTGCTATACTTTGAATGCCTGGTCCCAAGCTCAGACTGGCTTCAAAAACTGGTTTTGCTATGTTACAAGGGAGACAGTGGCTAAGAGATGAGAAAGGCAACAAGGAGCAGCATAGCAATGGTGATCAACAGTCGATCTCTAGATGGACTGCTGCCACTGACACTTTTCTCCAGTTTGGGGATGTTGGGGTTGAACTCATCTAAGTAAGAGAGAGAAAAATAGTTAATTATAAATTGAATATATAACTCTGTAACTTACATATATACTGTACACAGAATGCATAATGCAAAATGGGGGTAATTTAGACAGACTTACATATTTCACACATAACACATTGATTTGTGTTTCTTGTTCTAACAGCTTCACTATATTAAAATAAGGACAACTCAATGATTATGTTCATTTTATTATTGGCTCAGTATTTGTAGGGAACTTTGCAGGGGAGGTCTTGCTTATAAAAAGGAAACAATGACATGCCATCCATTTTTTGTGTACAATTTATTACTTTCATTAAATTCCGATCATGGTGTACAACATTATTCTACACACCATGGCCCTCGCCAGGAAAAGCAGAAGGGAGCATTATTCAGACAATATTCTACAACATGTCCTTAGAGTTAATCTTTTTTCAATGCATCAAAATTAAAATTCATATTAGCTTTCTTTTTTCTCTTTTTTTGCAAAAAGTTTTATTCCAAAAAGAGAGCTTGGAGGATTTCTAAACACAACCACGAAAGAAGGAACAGCATATTTGAAAGATTACTCCATCTGACCTCAACACCTTGTTTTTGATCATATTTTACAAACATTCACAGTATTGATTGTTTAAAATGGAAGCGTCTGTGTTTAGATTCAAGGTCGTCTGATAGGGTTTCAGATGACTTGAGCACAAAATATGAAAGCATCTAAGGGTTATCAAGTATACACAGGGGCCTTATATAGATTCATGGCTAAGTAAGCAGCTTCCACTTTAATATCACACCAATAAATACCACAGGAACGCCCCAAACATGTAGTCTACTTGGGCACCAAGGTCAGTTGTGGAGAGTGATGTTTGTTTTGTTGATGATTGTTAGTGTTGGGCACTCAGATGCAGAATACAAAGTTGGTCAATGATGTCGCAGAATGAGAAGTCTTTTGTTGAGCTGCAAACGGAGAGACAGGAAACCTTTTCTACAGTGGTTAGATAAAATTATGGCTTCTGGTGTATGTCAGGATACAGTTTGCACAGGACAATAGGAAAATTGTCTTTCTAGCAGGTAGAATTACAAATGTTTTCTAAGACGACGACAAAGTGATCAGGACTTTCAGGAGACAGAAAGAGAGAGGAGCCGATTATTTCATTCAAAATGTTGGTCAACCATAGCGATTGTTGGAAACACAGCCATCACATTAAAACCACTGATGGGTAACTTAAATAACATTGACTGTTTGATGCTCTGGGCAACGTTCTGCTGGGAAGCCTTGGGTCAAGGGATGTTACTTTGACATGTAGGACCTACCTAAACACTGTTGCAGACCAAGTACACACCTACATGGCAACAATATTCATAACATTTAGTTCATGGTGTTGACTTGGCCTCCAAATTCCCCAGATCCCAATCTGATTGTGTTTCTGTGGGATCAGCTGGGCAAAGGAGTTTGATCCATGGATACTGGATACATGGGTACTGGACTATGAACCAGAAGGTCCAGGATTCAAATCCCACCTCAGACAAGCTACCACTGTTGGGTCCTTGAGCAAGACCCTCAACCCAAAATTGCTTGGATTGTAACAGTTGTACTTGGTAATATTGTATAAGTTGTAAGTTGCTCTGGATAAGGGCAACTGCTAAATGCCTAGCTGTAAGATGTAAGGACTTAAAGGATCTGCTGCCAATATATAGGTGCCATATACCACAAGACACCATTAGAGGTCTTGTGGTGTCCGTGCCTTGGCGGGTCAGAGGCTGTACATAGACTACATGTGATTCTCAATTACAGTGGTGCTTCAAAGTTTGTGAAACCTTTACAACTTCTTTTTAGAATTCAATATTAAATATGACGTAAACATCAGATTTTCACCCAAGTTCTAAAAGTAGATAAAGAGAACCCAAATTTTTATCATTTATTGAAAAAAATAATCCACTGTGAAATATCTGTGAGTGGCAAAGGTTTGTGAACCTGCTGAAGGAGAAATTATAGTCAGGTGTTTTCAATCCCTGAGATGACAATCAGCTGTGAGTGGAAACCCTGTTTTATTGAAAGAACAGGGATCTATCAAAATCTGATTTCATAACACATTTGTGTATCATGGCATGAACAAAGAATATTTCTGAGGAACTGAAAATTCATCAGAATGAGTTGTGAATGTTCATCAGGCTGGAAAAGGTTACAAACCACCTCTAAGGAGTTTGGACTCCACAGTCAGACAGCTTGTTTACAAATGGCAGAAATTCAAGATCAGCGTTACTCTCTTGGATTGTTCAACGAACAAAGAGCAAGTTGTGTAATAGTCTGTGACGTCACAAAGGAACCCAGCGTATCTCCTAAGCAATGAAAGGCCTCTCAAACATTGGTTAAAAATTGGTTTATGAGCCCACCATCAGGAAAATGGTGTGCACGGCAGAGTCACAAAGAAAAAGCCACTGGAACAAGTCAGAATGCGATTAAACACATTTTGTGGATGGATGAGAACGAAATGAAACATTTTAGTTTAAATTACAAGCAGTATGTCTGGAGAAAGAAAGAAAAAACACTGCACTGCAACATAACACTGAAATGTGGTGGTGGTAGTGTCAAGATTTGGGCGTGTTTTGCTGCATTTGGTCCAGAATGACTTGCCATTATTGATGGAATGATGAATTCTGAAAAGAATACCAGCAAATTCTAAAAGAAAATGTCAAAACATTCTGCTGAATGTGTCAGAAATACATGGATCTCTCACACACATGGACTGTGCTATTAGAGTTTACCCAAAGTTGACTTCCACACTGTGAATCGCTGCTGGAAATGGCCTTTTAGTCAAATATCATTTGGCTGCGAACAGGTTATGCAACATACAGTACACATATGTATCTTTGTGGAAAACCAAAATGCGATAAGGTATATAGCGTTTCTTTGTGTACACTCACCGATATCATGTATTTTAGGTCTGGATGTGTAGTCAGGAGGGTTCTCATCTGAGTCATCATCTGCTTGTGAAACTGTACAAGAAAGCAAGCTGATATGTCAACTCAAGCACTCCAAAATGTCCCGCCAGCATCTGTGTTGTAAATCAGCAAAGCTTGTTGTATAATACAAGTTGAAAGCTTCACTCCTGGAGTGCCCTCTATACCTGCATTCCTGATCCCAGTAAAAAATAACTGAACAATTTTTGGCTCTCATCTCACTCTATAGGTCAGTAGCCTTGATGGCTGAGTGGGTAGAAACAACTGTTTCAGAGGGCTTGGGTTCAATTCCATATAGGAGTGGTGCATTTATAGAAAACCCTAGCCACTGGAAGTGCACAGAAAAGCAGTTGGAATTGCATCACTACTATACGGTGATCTGCTGTGGTAACATCTAATGAGAACAAAAGAGGATAATCCTAAAGAGGAAAATCATATGACTCTATAGGTTCTGTATTCCATTAAGAGCAACCATAAATTTGTGGTAAAAAAAATCAGGTCGGGCACAAGCTAATCTGTTTCTTATTACTGCCTAGTTATATTGCAGATTTAGAATCTTACACTCCTAAACCCATTTCACTGCAGGTGCATTCAAAAAGGAACTTCAAATGAATAGGCTAATAATACCTAATGCGTGATCAAAGGCCTTTCCACAACGAGTCCGATTTTTTCACACGGAAAAAAACGGGTGCAATTTTTAAGGTAGTGGACCTTCACATCAAGTGAGTTACATTTTCTGTCTAAACACTCTGAAAACTCCCTGTCCGCTTTTGCTTTCTTTAATTGCCCTGCTCTTAATATTGCACAGTGATTTTGCCATGACGTTTTCACATCGTCAACTTAAAAAACAAAGACATGAACCAAGATTAGTGCAGGAAGCTATAGTTTGTTTTAGTAGGCAATAACAGACCACAATGTACCTGGATAAACAAGGAAACCGTTCCATACAGTCACTGTGAGGTCTATCACTGTCATGCTCCTGCCTTTCAGCTATATTCCGCCAGATAGTTTCTTTCATGGATTTTATGGATTTGGGGTTAGCTCCAGATGGAAATTGTGAACCAAAAGTAAATAAATTAAAGAAAAATAAATAAAACACCAAAGAGAAATCAAAAGCAGTGGCTGAGGATTGAACCCAGCACGCTAGCGTCGGTGTTTTAAACGAACGCACCACTCAGCCACTGAGGAAATTAAGCAAAAAAGTGGAGAGCGCTATTTTCCCCCGATCGCGAAGACAGAGGGGTGGCTTGATAAAGCCCAGAGGCTGAAGACGTGCGAGGGAGAAGGTGGGGTGTGCCTAGCCGCAGCAAGCAAGCCAACACCG
Source organism: Ancistrus triradiatus (assembly GCA_025084515.1). Classification (NCBI taxonomy): domain Eukaryota; kingdom Metazoa; phylum Chordata; class Actinopteri; order Siluriformes; family Loricariidae; genus Ancistrus; species Ancistrus triradiatus. The sequence goes on from JAJAGP010000991.1 coordinate 247,358, forward strand.
CCAAGGAGACGGCAACCGGAAGAAAAATAGTGGGATACTTGCCCTGCACTACCGTCTACACCCTACGTGTTACCAGCAGCCTCCTGACTGCCCATTGCTGGTGATCTACAAATCACCAGCTACCAACTTTCCCTAACAATTACGACAACGTACCTGAGACGGATGAGGTCCCAATGAGAGTCAATGACGCAACATCTGACTGAGCTCAAAAGTGCACTCATATACACGAGCCAGCATATGAGTCGATGCTGACCCCAATCGTCATAAGACGGGAATCAGTGCGACTCCTAAAAATATCCATGATTTTATAGTCAGCTTGTTGCTTGCCCTATAAGCTCTTGTGTTCTGCTACTAGCAGGATGACCTGTTCTGCCTGACAACCGAGGTCTGATTGGTCAGCCTGATTTTAACGTATCTGACAAACGCAGAAATTAGAACAGGCTCCGATTAAAAATGTAAACATTATACACAGCATCACCAGTCCAGTTTTGGACTCGATGTGAAGGATGGCATTAATATATGTGTGTTCTTTTTCAAACCATTTTTTCATCCTTAAAAATCAGACATGGGCTGAAAATGTCTGACGTTTGGAATATGCTGGTGTTTTGCCACAGTTTTATGCAGTGCTTTGGTAAAGCAGTGTGGAGAAGTGTGGGTGAGACAGCAATATTACTCACCTGTAGAACAGCACACGAATACCCTCAGTCTTAAACAGCTGTGGCCATGGTGATGAGTGGGCGTGGCTGAAAAATACACAGATTAGAAAATAGTACATTACAGTTTTCTTAATAATTACTCAGCCTTTCCCAGTATGCAAATATAATTTTTAGATGACGTCATTACACAGTGTCACAATTGCATTTTAAATTATCATTGTGTTTCCACAAAAATGCAAAGGCTGTACAGCAATAAACTTGTTTTTGCACAAATAAAAGGATAGGTATGATGGATGATTCAAGAAACGTGACTTCATAAAGTAAATTTTCTGCTCAGCCTCAAACCACAAGCATATATAAATGTTATAAGGATAACGATTTCTGCCTGTTTGCTCACAATGGACAAGAAAGGAGCTTTGCTGATATAGAATAGGGAAATGGAAAAGACAATGGAAAAGGCTTCTGAATGTTTGACCAGAGATCAGATTTGCTCTATTGGGGTATGTAATATTGTATAGTTTACAGTATGTGTGTATAATTGAGCCACAGTGGCTCTGCCAGAGCACCACTGTTAAACCATATGTGATGCTATCTTGGAGAATTCACACAAAATAAATTACAGTAAATTATTTTGAATACCAGTAAAATACTGTTTAGTTTCTGTAAAAAAAAAGATCAATGATTCATCAAAGGGCAAACTACTCTAAATATTTTTTTTTTTGCATAGAAACAGTAACTGGAGCTGAGGATCAAACCCAGATCCCTGTGTGTTCTATCACTATGAGGTTCAAGGCAGTTGGCTTGGTTGACATGACTGAAATTGCTTCTAGTTAAACAAACCAGTACATGGATGCTGTCCTTATAGCTAAGCAACCCATGAGTCATAGCAGTTACAGTAATTTTACAGTAAACATTCTACACATTTCTAATTTTCCACAAAGCACACTATTTCACAGTAAATTAAAACAGTATATGTTAAAATGATTGTAAAACATTGCAGTAATGCTGTAAAAGGTTGCAGTGTGGTGTCCTTCAGCTTATTCCATCCATCTGTCCCCTACACTGCCCTTTGTGTAAACTCTTATCATTGCCTCAGTGACAGAAAATTTCACCATAAACATTAATATGTGGATCACGTCAGTCTGCATAGTCATCAGGCCAATCCACCCTTCTTGGAAAATTGTTACAACTGGCTAAAGTTATAACCCCTGAGAGGTGAGGGGCTAGGATGGATACTCTTCTGGATACACTTGCTGCTACTTATGACTGGAAATACAGCTGCACTGAGCAATATGTAGGAGTAGCTAAAGCTAGCCAACTCACTAACCAACTCATTGTCTAGAAGAATGTGCCATTGATTTCCTGACTGGTGCTACCACAAAGTTACTTTAATGTTCTATCTGCTGCAGAAAATAAATCAACTGAGGAGTACATACAAGAGTGCCTTCAGCAACCTATTCCTCATGATTCTTTGTAAAGAAGAAAGACTATGTCCATGTATGGATTTCTTGCACAGACATGGGAAACTATCATCACCCCTACAATCTCATACCTACTGGCATTGATCAAGCAGAATAGACACCACAATGCATACAAACATATTTACTTTTGTAAAGAGAATGGTTTGTATAACACAATTCCAAAGGGCACTTTAAATATTTAGTAATGCAGAATTGATTATGTAATGCCACATTTAGTGTGTCAGGCACTGCATAATGAAGAAACGCTCCAGAACACAGGCTGCAGTTAGTTTAGCAGCTATGCTAGCGCCCAAAGTTCACCAATAGAGTAAGTGTTGCTTTTACTTTACACTTTCAATCCAAATTTTCAACACTTTATTATAAAATAAGCTTTGTGTTAGTGATTTTGGCCATATGTAGGGCAATGTAAGTGTTGAACATGAACTTATCAATACTTATCATATTATCTTTTCCACATCTCCATTATAATACAGTATAGACCGCTCTACAAAAACATTGATTAAACTCCTCGGTTCATGATAGATTTAACTTATGATGGATTTGTTGGAACATATCCCCATTGTAAATCAGGGAACACTTGTACAACACAACTCCATTAAGGCATATAATGCCTTATACAGTGTGGATTTTCTGGGGGTCTGGAACGAATTAATTTAATTTACAGTGGGGCAAAAAAGTATTTAGTCAGCCACTGAATTTGCAAGTTCTCCTACTTAGGAAGATGAGAGAGGTCTGAAATTTTGTTAAATAGGTACACTTTAACTATGGGAGACAAAAAGAGAAAAAAAATCCAGAAAATCACATTGTAGGATTTTTAAACAATTTAATTGACAATTATTGTGGAAAATAAATATCTGGTCATCCACAAACAAGCAAGATTTCTGGCTCTCACAGACCTGTGACTTCTTTGTTAAGAAGTGCTTCTGTCCTCCACTCATTACCTGTATTAATGGCACCTGTTTGACCTCATTATCTGTATAAAAGACGCCTGTCCACAGCCTCAAACAGTCAGACTCCAAACTCAACCATGGCCAAGACCAAAGAGCTGTCGAAGGACACCAGGAAGAAAATTGTAGACCTGCACCAGACTGGGAAGAGTGAATCTACAATAGGCAAGCACGTTGGTGTGAAAAAATCAACTGTGGGAGCAATTGTAAGAAAATGGAAGACATACAAGACAATTTCCCTTGATCTGGGGCACCAAGCAAGATCTCATCCCGTGGGGTCAAAATGATCATGAGAACGGCAAGCAAAAATCCCAGAACTACACAGAGGGAGCTGATGAATGACCTGCAGAGAGCTGGGACCAAAGTAACAAAGGCTGCCATCAGTAACACACTACGCCGAAAGGGTAGTGCAGTCCCCCTGCTTAAGCCAGTACATGTGCAGGCCCGTCTGAAGTTTACCAGAGAGCATATGGATGATCCAGAAGAAGATTGGGAGAATATCGTGTGGTCAGATGAAACCACAATAGAACTTTTTGGTAAAAACTCAACTCGTCGTGTTTGGAGGAAGAAGAATGCTGAGTTGCATCCCAAGAACACCATACCTACTGTGAAGCATGGGGGTGGAAACATCATGCTTTGGGGCTGTTTTTCTGCAAAGGGGACAGGACGACTGAACTGGGTTAAGGGAAGAATGAACGGTGCCATGTATTGTGAGATTTTAAGCCAAAACCTCCTTCCATCAGTGAGAGCATTGAAGATGGAACGTGGCTGGGTCTTCCAGCATGACAATGATCCAAAACACACCACTCAGGCAGCGAAGGAGTGGCTCCGTAAA
>JAJAGP010000992.1:0-251159 GCA_025084515.1 Ancistrus triradiatus
TGAAGTACCACATCCTGCCTCTGTAGTGAGGAAACTCGTACATGAGCCAGTGGCCGTCCATCACGTTACAGGACATGCAGCCGTTGGACCAGTGGTAACGATCCATGAAGGAATCACAGTCGTCCATCATCTCATGCATCTGCCCCATGAAGTTCTCCCTCTCATAGAGCCTCATTCTGTACGATCCTCTCCACTGTTTGGAAACAGAACGATGGAGACAGGTAAGACCAAATTTTGTGTTGGTAACTTTCTAAAACAAACTTGCAGAGCTAATTCCGTACCATAGGGATCATGCGACAGGATCTAATGCAGCTGTTCATGTCCCAGCCCCACATGTTATGGTAGTCGGCGTACTCGCCCCTCCTCATGAAATATTGGTTTCCCATAAAATTGGGTCGATCATAGGCCATCCAGCAGCCGCTCTCCACCCTGCACGAGCGGCACCGGCTCATGTACGAGTGCATATCGGAACAATCGCCGGTGCACTCATAGGAGCGCCCCATGAAGTTCCTGTCCTCATAGAAGGTCACCTGTTTGATTAAAGAATTGGGTAGAGAGAATGACTTCTTAACTCTGTTACTCAAAAGTGAATCATAATTTCATGCAATGTGTTACTCCTTACCTTGTTCATGGTTGTGGTGGCTTGTTTGCTTTGTCCAAGCTGTTTCCAACTCTTGAACTGACATGTTGTCTGGTTTAACCCCTGTATTTATACCTGGCCAGGACCAAATAATAGGCAATTCCTATTGTAAAAAAAAATCCTGACCAAGCAAAACAATAGAGGACCAAAGGGAACTGAGGACGCTTTGTTACATTCCCATGTGACAGTCTCCAGAAGAGTAAAGTGCTTCCTATTGGTAAAAAATCTAGAAAAAGCTTCAGTCACTTTTTATGGTCGATAGTTCAGGTTGCTTATTTTATATTTTTGGTTGAGATTAAAGATCTGAGGTCTTGAATATAGAGATTTAATTTTATTTACCAGGGATGTTCTGATACTTGACTCAGTAGCACTTAAAATGTAACTTACAACGTTTATTGTTGATAGATATATTGATGTATGAAATGATTTCAAGGATTTCAATGTTTTTTTACTATTTTATTATTTAACTGTATTGTATGTCCCTGCTGCATCAGGGATTTATTGAAATAAGTAAACGGCTACAATTACTAGAATTACCTGTTGTATCCCCAACATACTTTACAATATACTAGTTTAACTGCTGATCTCAAATTAATTAGGCATACAATAATGAATGGTTTCATCATGTGTATGTCAGTGGACCATGTCTGGAAATGTTATTGCAATTAAACGTTGCTGAGAACACAAAGGCATTGTAATTAGTAGATGAAGTACACAACATATGTAATGTGCCTAGTAGATGGTGGGTTTTACTGCTGAGGATTAGCTCAAATCATCTAATTAATCCAATTAAGTGTTTACTTTAAACTGAGGATTAATTAGAAGACACCATTAACCCCAATAACCCTGACCAGGATAAAGTGGTTGCTGAAAATGATTGAATGTTGGAAGAGTAGATTTGGCTACCAGGATGATCTCAGTTTAGATGAATATCAGTACATTTATATCAGTACCATGTTAAAATAGGAAAAAAGTGGGATTGATGCGTTACTGTTCCATTACTAGTCAGTAGTTTGGTTAGGAACCTCTGACCTTCATGACTTCCAGAGTTATTATGATTGTAACGCTCTTCTCTTCATCCACCTCAGATGTATGATCATGTATTTGTGGCAAGTGTATAAAAACTTACATAGACATCCCATTTTGTCTGTTCCCAGCAGTTACAACGTTCAAAAGCTTAGTCTTCTTTATCTCAGACACACTCTGGCTATCACTTGTACTGAAGGTGTATGAAGAAAATTGACTTGCGATAGCTGCTTACCTAAAAAAATAAAAATAAAAAATAAGACAAAACCAGACTTATCCATATACTGTCTGGCATAGTTTGGCTCAGAACTGCAAAAATGAGTCTGGCTTTTATATGTTGGTTTTTGAGTAACAGTTTACTGTTCTTATGGCTTTGTGCTTAATAGGTATATGGATGTATAATAAAAGAACTGTGGTAGCCTAGCGGGTAAGGTACTGGACTATGGACCAGAAGGTCCAGGGTTCAAATCCCACCTCTGCCAAGCTGCCAGTGTTGGGTCCTTAAGCAAGACCCTTAACTTTTTAAAATTGCTTGGATTGTATGATTGTACCAATTGTAAGTCGCTCTGGATAAGGGCATCTGCTAAATGCTGTAAATGTAAATGTAAATAAGACATAGAAATATGGACTGTCAGAGCACTAGCAGCATCCTCAGCCACCACCAGAGGGCGGTGGAGTTGTGCTGTGTCCTCTAAAATGGCAGCTGTTTGACCATTTGCAAGTGGTGTAATAAGCTCTACTTAATCTGGTTGACACTTTATTTAAACTGGGCAGAAGCCAGTGAAGGTACAGTATTGTTATGGTATATAAGATGCTGCCAGTATACTCTATAGTTTGTATGTGTGACTGACTGTGAAAAGAAAATATAAAAGCTAGGAGAGAAGAAAAAATAAAATGACGATTGATTTCAGGAAGTCAAAGTCTTTAGAGAAACTTTAGGAAGAAACAAGTTTAGCAAGCACTGAAAGACAACAAATCGAGTGTTAAAGAGGGGAAGCTTGACTGAGGTGAATAGATCATTGAGAAAGTAAGAAAGTAAGACATAAAGCTGAGAAAGCCACAAATGAGTGAAAGTCAAACTGCGAAGATGTGTTAGGAGGAGAGTTTATTTTGCACACAGCAAAGAGTAGGTGTAAGTTCAGCTGAAGAAAGTAAAGCAAACATTTTAGAGGTGAACTAATGAAAGTAAAAGAAAATAATTTGGTCATGATAAGAAGAAGAATATTCAAGTTGTTCTCAGAGCAAACCTCCATCTGAGTTTCTTGAAAATAATTGGCAGTTTTCTTTGTGGACACCATTCAGCATTTCGGCTCATCCTAAGTACACAAGCACTTGCATACACAATTCCCTGTCATATATCAACAAGCTTATGCACAAATAAGGGAGAGTTTCCTTCTTTTTGGGACCTCCACTAAAATAGTGTCTCTCTGCTTCTGGGTCCAGTCGTACTGTGACATAAGAAGCTTTTGCACCAGAGGAACTTCTTCATAGTTCTTCTCATAGTTAGGAGAATGTGCCCTCTTTCTCATGTGTACGCACTGCATGAACTGGGGATGATTGTAGTTCTTAGAACGCTGTGTATAGAGATTCATTTAGCTCCTACTTCAACATAAATACTTTTCTCAATGTGTAGGAAACCTCAGCGATGTAAGCTTATTAGACTGATTAGACCAAACAATGATAGTGTATAGTGATTGGTCCAGTACCTGTTGAGGGCAACCACAATTTTTAAATAAGCTTGTCCAATGGTAAAGGTATAAACAACAGATTTTCATGCTAAAAATTACAAAAAACCACACGGACAAATGGACCATCAGTGAAGTCCAGGCTTTACTGAGTACAACATGATTTTGAGTTCCTCCCAAATGAGTCCCCACAACTGTTTGGTGCGACAGCTCTTATAGACACAGCCAGTATATGGTACACCTACGTTTTACTTGCCCTCATTGGCCATTTAATCAAGTACACCTACCATATACACCGTGTACTTTAACTGACTGCACCCCATCTGGTGGTCATTTGCCCCCAAATTTGAACAAAAATTCTGACTTTGAACATTGGTACCCTAAATCAAACACAATCCAGCCCAGTCGGTGGCGATAATGCACCAATATACCAATGTCAATGCCAATCTACATAAAACTCACTAGAATAAAAACTAGGGCGCAATCACAGGCATATTATATTATGTATATGTATATTATGTCAGTCTATTGAGTGATTTCAGACACTACCTCAGTCTCGGGGCTGCTGTCCCAGTGATAAGACATGCCGAAACTGCTTCACCTCAGTGGCTATAAAGTTTGATGTTATTTGCACTTAATTCACGTCTTATTTCATGTATTTATTGATTTGTAAGGTTTTGTTTAAGAATTTGCTTTAATCATGCTTTTAGTCCTTAATTACATACAATTATAGGCTTAAAAAACAATCATTTCGGTGTTGGGAACTTGATTAATCCTATTTACATTACTTCTTATGGGGTAATTTGATTCAGACTTTGAACAAACCATAGTTCGAATAGCCTGTCGAACCAATTAAGTTCGACTTTGGAGGTTCCACAGTAAAGCAGGCCTACTGGTTCTCAGGTCTTCAGTGGAGCTGTAGGTGTACATTTTCTGGGCTCCACACCTTACTTCAGTAAAAACTGGTTTCCAGTGGCTATGAGACTTACTGGGCTATATGGTAATCAGAGGTCTTGCTGGAATACATTACTGTTGTTAGAATTCCAGTCTATAGAAGCGCTAAACCATACTTAAAACTTAACCTTAACCATATTATATTCCTGCTGTAGGTTTGTTGAATAGATATAAACTCTTTCTGAGTACATTTGGACTGTAATACCTCCCTCATCTGCACAGCACAGGAATGCTATGTGCCAGAAATATCTCCCCGTCCAAAACTTCCAACACATCTGATGATGCAACCGCAAGAAACCAGGAGGATGTGACACTAGCAAGCACTAACAGCCTCTGATTAGCAACAACACATCATGTGTAGTGTTCACGGCCAAACCCCGGTCCTACCAGCTTACCATCTAATGTCCGTCAGGACATCGTGCTAATGGTCACCTCTAATTGCTTATCCGCTAGAGCAGGTTAGTGGTTTTAGCTGGAACTATTTATAGCGTGCCTCCTGGCCAGAGTAAATATGGTCCCTGTACTGACAAATAATCAATACACTAACAGGTGAACACACATTGACCTTGTCTGATAGATTGAAACTGTGTACAGGTAGAGGGAATAATTCAAGAGCCAACCTCACTGGGAATTCTTCTGTACACTTTATTCAGAGCCTTCAGGGATGCTTTGTTTTTTTTTTGTTTTTTTGGGGGGGGGCTTTACACAGACCAATGTGTTGTAACTTGAACTCCAGCTAGATAAAATCAAAAGCTACCAAAACCCACAGGCTACTATCTTGCAAAAATACAGTGTGACTCAATCACTGTAAACAGAGTTCATTGTTAAAGGCTTCCTAAATATCTGGATAGCCAGTCTCATCTGTATTCTTCAAACATGGAGTAGCAAAGGGCGCCGTCACCCCCTCAAGAACAAGCAGTGTGTTTACATGCACTTAATAATTAATAATAAACAACTGCAAAAAATCTGATTTTGTCAGTAATCTGAACAAGAGTTTACATGCATTTGAGTAAAGGATAATAGGAAAACTCCGGGTTTACAGTGGGGCAAAAAAGTATTTAGTCAGCCACTGATTGTGCAAGTTCTCCTACTTAGAAAGATGAGAGAGGTCTGTAATTTTCATCATAGGTACACTTCAGCTATGAGAGACAAAATGAGGAAAAAAATCCAGGAAGCCAAATTTGTAGGGTTTTTAAAGAATTTAATTGTAAATCATGGTGGAAAATAAGTATTTGGTCACCACAAACAAGCAAGATTCTTGCTCTCACAGACCGTCAACATCTTCCTTTAAGAAGCTCTTCTGTCCTCCACTCATTAACCTGCATTAACATGTATTAAATTAATGTATTACAGACACCTGTCCACAGCCTCAAACAGATCAGACCTCAAAACTCAAACCAACATGGCCAGACCAAGAGCTTGTTTTTGAAGACACCAGGAAGAAAATTGTAAGACCCTGCACAGGCTGGGAAGAGTGATCTACAATAGGTAGCAGGTTTGGTGTGAATAAATCAACTGGTGGGAGCAACTGTAAGAAAATGTAAACGTACAAGACCATTGATATCTCTTCCTCGATCTGGGGCGCCACACAAATCTCATCCCATTGGGGTCAATGGAATCATGAGAACGGTGAGCAACAATCCCAGAACTACACAGAGGGACCTGAAATGAATTGACCTGCAGAGAGCTGGACCAGTAACAAAGGCTTACCATCAGCAACACTACGCTAAGAGGAACGTCAGACCCTGCAGTGCCGGCGTGCCCCCCTGCTTAAGCCAGTACAATGTCCAGGCCCATCTGGAGTCTTTGTGCCAGAAGATGATAGGCGAATATCTGGGGGTCCGAATGAAACCAAAATGAACTTTTTGGTAAAAACCTCAACTCGCCCGTGTTTTGGAGGCAAAGAAGAATGCTGAGTTGAATCCCAAGAACCACCATCAACCTACTGTCTAGCATGGTGGCAGAAACATCAATTCTTTGGGGCTGTTTTTATTCTGCGAGGGGCAGCGACGACTGATTTTCGTGTTAGGGAAGAAGAACGGGGGGCCATGTCCCAGTGAGATTTTAAGAAAAGCCAAAAACCCTCCTTCCCATCAGTGAGAGCATTGAAAGATGGCACGTGGCTTGGGTCTCCAGCATGACAATGATCAACAAACACCACTGCTCGGGCAACGAAGGAGATGGCTCCATAAAAAGCATTTCGATGTCCTGGAGTGGCCTAACCAGTCTCCAGACCTCAGCCCCATATAAAATGTGTGGAGGGAGTTGAAAGTCCGTGTTGCCCAGCGACAGCACCAAAACATCACTGCTCTAGAGGAGATCTGCATGGAGGAATGGGCCAAAATACCAGCTACAGTGTGTGCCAACCTGGTGAAGACTTACAGGAAACGTTTGACCTCTGTCATTGCCAACAAAGGTTATGTTACAAAGTATTGAGTTGAACTTTGTTATTGATCAAATACCATAATTTACAATTAAATTATTTAAAAATCCTACAATGTGATTTCCTGGATTTTTTTTCTCATTTTGTCTCTCATAGTTGAAGTGTACCTATGATGAAAATTACAGACCTCTCTCATCTTTCTAAGTAGGAAACCTTGCACAATCAGTGGCTGACTAAATACTTTTTTGCCCCAGTGTACATGGCTCAGGCAATGATCGGATTTCTTCTTGGCAAACAGCCAATAATCTCACATAAAGATGTGACAAAAACTTAAAACTTCCACATTAAATATTCAGTTTCTTGCTTTTCTCGAGTGTGTACTGCATTTCAGATTCCACAAAGTGGATAGCCATTTTTCTGCCTTTAATTCAGTGGTGTGTTTAATTCCGGGGTTGCCAGAACGATACAATCACTGGAAAAGAGCTCAAATAAAATCAAGTGTTTACAATAAGCAGACTTGGCAACCGTATTGGTTAGACGGCGAGCATGCCCAGATTGAGAAAAGCTATTAAAATTGGTTAACTGGTATACATGCTATGGGAAATCTGGTTACTGGCTTAAAATCCAGCTCTCTTTATCAACTTCTTAATCTGATTTCTAATTCGGAGTATGCTCTATACATGACCACTTGAATAATCAGAAAGCTGCAGAAGTTTGACTATGATTGAATTATTAAGTGCACACACACTCTCCGCTCAGAGCCTATAGTCGTGTGTGCATGCTCTCACAAAACCACTGCTCCCAGCACCTCCTAATAGCTAAAACAGAATGGCCTAGATGGTGGGCAATTCATCAAAATGACCACTCTGCTTCTTTCACTCCAGGAATGAGTCCCTTTCAAAGTCTGTTAACTGGGCAAAAGTGTGTCATAGAGGCATATCTAGCAGTCAGCGATCTCTCAGCAAGAGGTACACTACCCAAACGTATCCCCAGAGCCATTTTATAGGGCAGTAAGGGAAGCACTTTTGCACCCAGTGTCTAATCAGACCACACCTATCATCATTTACATATCTGCCAGAGACATGCCAAGTTTCGCAGCAATCCGATATTTCTATATTTCTATATTTTGTGTGACTGATTTTATATATATATGAAATATTGAGGAAAATGATGCAATATTACATATTAGTGAGTGGCAAAAGTATGTGAACCTCTAGGAATAGCAGCTAATCTGAAGGTGAAATTAGTCAGGTGTTTTCAATCAATGGGATGACAATCAGATGTGAGTGGGCACCCTGTTTTATTTAAAGAACAGGGATCTATCAAAGTCTGCTCTTCACAAAACATGTCTGTGGAAGTGTATCATGGTACAAACAAAGGAGATTCCCGAGGACCTCAGAAAAAGGCTGGAAAAAGGTTTCAAAACCATCTCTAAAAAGTTTGGACTCCACCAATCCACAGTCAGACAGATTGTGTACAAATGGAGGAAATTCAAGACCATTGTTACCCACCCCAGGAGTGGTCGACCAACAAAGATCACTCCAAGAGCAAGGTGTGTAACAGTTGGCGAGGTCAGAAAGGACCCCAGGGTAACTTCTAAGCAACTGAAGGCCTCTCTCAAATTGGCTAATGTTAATGTTCATGAGTCCACCATCAGAAGAACACTGAACAACAATGGTGTGCATGGCAGGGTTGCAAGGAGAAAGCCACTGCTTTCCAAAAAGAACATTGCTGCTCGTCTGCAGTTTGCTAAAGATCACGTGGACGAGCCAGCAGGCTATTGGAAATGGCATTTCATAACCCATTTCGGCTACCACAATCTTCTGAATTATAAGGACATTGTAAAGGTGAAATTAACAGCACTTTCTCACCTGTTTCTGAATACCGTCAAAACTTCAAATGCTCGATCCTGGTGAAAACTGTCTGGCGTTAAAGGTGCATATTTAATGGTGCTTTTTCAGACCATCTCTCGCCTCTGAAGGGTGAGGAGAGGTACGTGATTTGGCAGTTATATAGATGTGTTAAGCAGTCTTCTCAGTGATTATCTGGTGTCAGCACCTCTGTTGTGAAGGTGATTTGTGTGAGACGTTGTGTCCGTGTGTGTGTGTGTGTGTGTGTGTGTGTGTGTGTGTGTGTGTGTGTGTGTGTTTAACTCAACGGAGAAGGTGTTATAACTGGGTTCTGGAAGTGCTTCCACAGTTACTACTGTTTCATCACTTTTTTCAGACTGACTGAAAGTCACACACTTTCTATATGCAGGCACATACAGACACCCGGATCCCTGTCACAGTCTCACTGTCTAGGTTTGATGCTTTTACTAGGCACCTTTCTCATGCTTCCACTGCACTGAGTCATGCTCCACAAATACACACAGACTGAAATTTTCATGTAATACAATATATTATTTATGAAATATGAACACATTTCTTGGCTGGGAAACATGACACCATGTCCATCCACAGATGTCCAAGATCACATCTGATACACAAGCTGTAAAAACCCAGCCACATCCAGTCAATTACTTTATCTCAGAATCGAGAAAAGTCAGCCAACCTGGTGTTAATGGACAAGGCAGGAAACTCACTTTCTGTCCACTAGGGGTGTGGGAACCATATTGGAGATCATCCCTAAAATAGTACGGTCCTGCAATAGTTGTCCACCTCAGAACCCAGAATTTTATTCTCTATGCATTTTGACTACAAAAATCTGCTTCGGTTCACGTTGTTTGCTCGGTGCAGAGCACTTGCTCAAAGTTGTAAGACTTGTTCTAGCTGAAACTCGATTCACAATTCATGATTCACGATTCACACGGTGATTCAGATTCACAATAGCTCTTTCTTACTGAAGATCACCGCCGTGTTTATTGTGATTTTATTTTAACATCTACAGTACTGCATTCTTAGTGCAAATAAGTCTCCATGGGTCCCTAAAAAGGTTGATGATACAGCTAGCCAAAAGGAAACCAGGCTGAGCAGTTAGCATTAGCAGCTAACACCAAAAGAGTAAGTGTTTTGTTTCTATTTTTCACTTTCACAATCCATTACTCACTAAATTACATGATATTTTCAACACTTTATTATAAAATAAGCTTTGTTTTAATGGTTTTGCCCAGCTGTAAGGTATAGACTATATTAAACATCTTAAATGTGTTCATGACACATTTAACTCATGATGGACTTGTTGAATGTATCCCCATCACAAATCAGGGAGCACCTGTACAAGACAACTCCATTAATTCATATATTGCCTTTTACTGTGTGGATTTTCTGGGGGTCTGGAACGTTTTTGGTTTTCGACAAGCCTTCTGGCGTGATTACTCGGCTAACTCGCCTACCTTTCATGGTGTGCCAGTTAGAGGAACGGTTTTCTAGACCTGACCCTTGTAATTAGCTGAACACAGACCAACACCACAAGCGCACTTCCCTATAAACAAACACACCGAGTGCATCAGCAATACAGCGACCTTTCGCTGAAAAGGTACTGCAGGACGGAATATGTTAATGTTTTGGCATTAGCCTTCCGCTTGCATTATGTTGTGACATTAGCTTTGTGCGCTTTCGCTTTTCGCAGCCTTCAACTCATTGTTTTCATCTACTGTCATCCTGCATGACGATTAGTCCTCCTGAAGGAGCGAGTCAGTTCACGTGCTTTTGTGAGCACCAATTAAACAGATGCAGATTGATTTTAATGCATCTAAAGGTATTTATTTTGTCTTTTTTTTTTTTTTTTTGGTTTTTCCAGTTCACTCTTGCTCTCAGCATCATTGGTGTGTAATGGCTTGGGCACCCCTACTCATATTGTACTTTTGGAGAGTCCACAAGGCTTATCCACCTGCGGATCTGTTAATAGCTCAGAAAAATGGCACACACCATACACGATTAATGGGGGTGGTTCGGCAGTTTAGGCTCTGGACTACAAATCAGAAGTTCCAATCCAATGGCAGTTTAAATCGTGTCCAAATCATTGCGCCCTTTTCTAGATCGAATAAGGTTGATTTAACATGTTATAGCTGCAGATGTCAAGATGTGGGATTTGAGAGATGGTTTGGTATTTAGTGTTGTGGTCTTTTTTTAGCTCTGTTCTGTGGTTGATTGCCTGTTTGTGTTAGTGCCTGTTTTGGCACATTGTTTAGTCTTGTTAGCATTAGCCGTTAGCCTCACTGTCCATGTATTGTGAGCATTGTGGTTAGTGTTAGTTCTTGTCTGTCTGTATTAGCATTTGCTTAGTGGCATTATTAGCATGTATTGTTTGAATTAGCGCTGTCTGCTTGGGCAGCACATTTTCTAGGATTGTTTTTAGCACTTTGTCAGTTCATTTTATGATTGGGTTGTCCTAGGGTGTGTATTAGCGTTAGCCTACTGTGTTTATGTAGGAGTATTTAGTTTGAGTCTTAGTTTGTATTAGCCTAGTCTGTGTCTTAGTTAGCTTTATGTGTTAGCCTAGTGTCCTGTCTGTTTATCACATTGTTTGCACCATGGCCACTGTAAATAAACCTCCCACACTTGTGCCAGTGTCTGCCTGCATCTCCCTTCCTTGTCCTAAGCGTTGACACCATCCGAATAATAAATTATCTGTATCCGTTGAGCTACCGTTCACAACTGTACACCTACAAACTGCATCTAAATGGAAGATGAATCAGATAACACGGATTGTCACCCAGGGAATTGTCTAGCACTGAATTGATTTAGAAACGTTGTACCTATTTATCGGTGTATCACACCAATTTCAGGCGGCTTATTTAAACAGCACATTGGTCCGTACGTTACGCGACACTTTTTTGACATGATAATTATTCCTGACGCACAGCGGGAGTGCTCTCGGTCACAGAGGCGTCCCGTGGGCACGCGCCTGAAACCGAGCGCATCAGAGCATGGAACTGGGATTAGATGTAGAACCAGGCAGCAATTCTCCATCCATTGCCATTCAGTCCCTCCTTCTATTCAGTCCTGCCGCTCTTTCATCTGCACGCCTGATGGCTTCGGGATGATCCTTTCACTGAGTGCGCACCTGTTTTGGTATCATGCCATCGGCTTTCTCTCCCTCTTCCCCACGCCCCGTCCTTGTGCCCTCGCTCTATTGTGTGTCTCAGATTAGAAGGACACTGAGGTGTGGCGAGGGCAGATTTGGATTCCGGCCCTGAATGGACATGGTGAGAGGCTCCTGTGCTGCCGATTCCCATCCTCCTCTTCCTCGGGCAAGACGCATTGCATCACTAAGATGGGGTTTGACAGGAGCAAGCAGCAGCACAGCTTGTTATCATGTTGGAGAAGATTCCTCGCTGGGTGATCATGAACAGTGACACATCTGAGACGGTACAGCTGTTCCTCAACATCGAGGCTCCCATCAGGGATGCTTTAGTCTGTTTATGGAAGTGACAGCAGCAGACCTGTCAAATGCTTTATGGTTAAAAAAGTAGCTGATTATTCCATAAAGTAAAACTAGGGGGAAGCGTCCTGTAACTCGAGCAAATTTATGATGTAATCACAGAGTGCAACGATATCCAGATCTGTAATGGAAAGTAGTAAAAATTAAGACAGCACACGAAACAACTCTAGAAAACTGAAGGAAACCAGCAAACAATAGAGTAGGACATTGTGGTTACAATAGTACAGGTAACACTAAATGTATTGTTTAATTTGTGCCTGATTCTACAAGATTCTACAAAATGTGTTTAACTTACACTAAAGGTATTGTTCCAGATCCGGTTCAGGAACCTCGGAATTCAGACTTAATTGGTTCGACCCCATTTCCCCATTAGAAGTAATGTAAATACAATTACCGTATTTTTCTGACCATAAGGCGCACTTAAAATCCTTTAACTTTCTCAAAAATCGACAGTGCGCCTAACATTCGGTGCGTCTAATGTATGAATTAATTCTGGTTGTGCTTTCTGACCTAGAACCGATTGTAGATGGTACACGGCGCTCATAAAATCCTGTCAAAATGTTTTTAGCACGGCCTTGGTAAGTTTTGATGAAGCTTACGGCAACCGTAGTGCGCAGCATAGCGGAGGTAATAGCGGTATGTGTGTAGCAATAGGTAAAATGTGCATTCAGCATTACGTGCATTCATTCATTTATTTTTCGAAGCGGATTTCAAACACAACGCTATCAGTCACGCAGTACAACATGGACATAGAGCAGAGTAGCTGCGAGAGAATTCAACATTAACGAATCAATGGTACGGAAGTGGAGGAAGCAAGAAGCAAGACGCCCTGCGCCAGGTAAAGACCAAACTGAGCTTCCGAGGGAACTTAAGAGTTTTGTTTCATTTCATGCGTCTTATAACCCGGTGCGCTTTATGTATGAAAATATCCCCGTTAGCAGCCGATCGTTGATATTGCGTCTTATAACCCGGTGCGCTTTATGGTCCGGAAAATACGGTACTAATTTTCATATCCGATTAATACACTTCAGGGTCTCTAGGAGCCAGGGCCTAACTGGCAGGCACAGAGCACATTGCAGGGCACATGCACAGATGCACACAAACACTTTCTTTCGTAATGTGTGTTTTTGGATGTGGGATGAAGCTGGAGAACCCAGGGGGGAACATGCAGACTCCACACAGGAAGCTGTCGGATTGAATTTTAGCTATGTTTGTAGTTTCACTTTGTGACTATTTTGCGCTATATAGAACCCTCTAATGTGAAGATGTGTACAGACTTGTCTGTACAGATGGAGATGAATGCAATGGCGTGTGCGTTCAGTCACTGCTCTGTATAAAAGGAAAATGAGCAGTTATGCTGCAGATGGTCAATATTTGGCTCCGTAAGAATCATTATTTTATGTAATGCACCAGAAGCACCAAAGAATGACAAAACGAGCGTAATCAGAATCAGAACGCTGAGCAAATCGGTGCTGACATCTGTCATCTTTACAGATTTGTGCCTAAAAACCGTCCACCCACGTACATCTGTAAAAACTGCAAAATGAACCATCAGAGGAAACTGCCAATCATCCGATAGCTGCTTCACTTCTACTTTCCTTCCGCACTCGGCTGAAGAGCGGCGAGACTCCGTAATCCCCCAGCGACTGCACTTGTGTTCTTTATGAAGCAGAACTTCTGATCTGAACGAGTTCCTGTTCCTCCAGTTTAAGCTCTGCTGCGGGAAAGGGATCCTGAAACTGGGTTACATCGTCGATTCCCTTTGAGATCTGTTTGTCTCTAATGCTCAAATTTTAATCTGTTTATATTTAGCCGGGTCTCTCGCGTGCTGAATAATGCATCTGTGCCTCATGCAACAACTGCAAAAAGAAAAGAAACGAAAAAAAAACTGCCTCCGTCTGGGATTCTGAAATCATGGCAGAGACAGATGCCACCTGACTCAATTCTATAGATTAGATTGTAAGCAAACAGTCAAGCAACTAAGCTGCATGAATTCCTGCATGAGAAAGAGAAATCGGTATCGAGAAAGAAATAAATAGGTTGTTAAAAGGCCTTACTGTTTACTCCGAGACTGCGTAATTGAATTTGTATAGATTCATAGATTAATAATTAACATGAAGACTTTGGAAGATCAATGCCAATGACATTAACTGTGCTGGTGTATAATCTGTTTACTCCCGCATTACGAGACGCAAGATAAATCAGCTGCATTTTTTCTTCTTGGTCTGTGATAATGTAAATGAATGTCTCTGAGAACGGGACAAAAACTCAGGAATGGTTCGGTGATTAAACTGTTTTTTTAAAGGCATTAAGCTCATGTACTTTATTTAATTTATTTATTACTGGACAATGGCCAATACATATCACGCATTTGAAATAACTAGAGAAGAAATGAGAAGTATTAGTGTGCTTTGTCATTATTATTATTGTTATTATTTTGCTTCTTCTATTTAGATGTGATGAGATATTTAAAAAAAAGCAGTGAGATACACAATTAAAAATGCAAAACAGCTTTACAAAGTGCCGTCCCACATGTGACCAGATTACAGTCCTTGAGACACATGAGGAAGAAACCTTAGAAGTTACCAGACACGACCAGGGATCTGTTCATCCTCTGGGTGAGACCAGACAACCAGATTTCAGATTACCAGTACTTGTAATTGTGTGCCAAATGCCTATCTCTGTAACAATTACAGTCATGTAGCATCACAGGTCTGGAAATAGAGGAAAATGCATCAAATGTTGTTTAAATGCATTAAGCGTGTGAGATAAAATCCTCTGTTACAGTGTGGCTGTCTCACTCTGCTCACGTGGTGCTGATGGATTTGAAAGCTTCTTTTTCTATGGATTGACTGATCTGAGATCAGGACAAAAGATGGCCTGACACTGCAAGCACATGTCATTGTTACTCTCTGAATTGAAGTACAACTCCAGCGCCGATCATCCTGGCTTTTCCTCTGGTCTCTCTTCTTTGCCGTCACCTAATCGTTGTGGGTATGAACGTTCCTAATTCGATGCAAATCCCATGCAAGAGCAGCTGTCTCCATTTCCATATCACACTTCTCTCTCTTTCTCTGACGGTGTGATAGAGAAAGAAAGAAAGGCAGGGAATGTAACTGAGAAAGGAAGGAAGACGGTGTATGTGTGAGAGCGAGCGCGCCGCATAGAAGCTTGGCTCGGGTTCTCTCTAAATGAATTATAAGCCGACTCCCTGCACATGCCAGAGCGGGAAGTGTGCCGTACGATTTAATATTCGCTGGAGAGTCTGATCAATTAAAGCTCAGCCATGAATAAAGAGATCAGCCTGACAGTGCTTACCTAAAACCTGCTCGGGCTCTCACCAGAGATTAGAATCAGAGCTACATTTACTCGCCGTACACTTAAGCTCAGTCACTGGTCGTAAATATGTTATAATGTGTGCACTGTATGGCGTGAGCCTTCAAAAAAGGTTTTACTTAGAGGTAATTGTAATATAATTCATCTTCGAATTACAATTAAAGTACAGGTATCGATCAACATCTGTTCGTGGTCTTAAAAACGATAATACATTACAATAGGAAATAAAACTCTTGTCTCTCCAGATGTTGCAGCTGTAAACAGCTGGTCACCTCAACCGCCAATTAACATCGCAGATGTCTTAACATAGCAGAGGTGGGAGTTAAGAGCAGAAGATCAGCATTTGTATTAATGTGTGTGTGTGTGTGTGTGTGTGTGTGTGTGTTTGTGAAATAACTACCTTATGGATTGTGTACTTGTTGCTCGTTAGCTCACATTTCGACTAGAGACTGTTCCAACTTGGTTGATGTGTTTAGAGACTTTTTTGTGTAAGTGTAGGACTTTCCGCTACTTATTTGTAACAATAAGTACACACCAGATACTGAAAGCAAAGGTTCAAATACTTTTGCCACTCACTAATATGTAACATTGGATCATTTTCCACAATAAATGACCAAGTATAATATTTTTGTCTCATTTGTTTAACTGCGTTCTCTTTATCTACTTTTAGAACTTGTGTGAAAATCTGATGATGTTTTAGGTCAAATTTATGCAGAAATATAGACAATTCTAAAGGGTTCACAAACTTTCAGGCACCACTGTAAGGATGCTGAGTAGGTGCTAGTGTATCAGCCATATCTATGACATATCTATTTATCGTTTGCACTTGGTTTTCTTGGGAAAATACCCTTTATATTTACATTGGAGTAGCATAAAGTTCACCCCCAGCATTACACCCTCAATCATTAGTAATCACCCAACACCTGAACCGATTAAGAACAGCCATTAAACCTATAGGCAATTTTTAGGAGGGGTGACACTTAGATTGAACCTGAGACCTAGGAGGTATGAGAGGAAACTGTGTACTGATTGGTTACAGTGGCACCATGAGGGGGAATCATGTGTGTGTGTGAGAGAAGGTGTAGGTGTGTGTAGTCCTATAGGACCACGGCATCCTCTCTCTCACTGCTGAGTCAAAAATTCACATTAGCACACAGCTCCTGGCAGTGTACAGCTGCTCTCTCGCTCACTCTTACTCTTTCGGGGGAATGAGAGATAAAGTAGGTGTGTTCTCTTTGTCCTGCAGGGCATCCATAGTCTAGTCAATGTACACTCGACTAGGTTTCAAATTCAATTTCAAATAATTATTTAGCCTATGTGCTCATGACAGGAAACCCGCCTTCCCTTCAGTTTCATTAAAGTGCTACAATGAAAGTGTGTACAATGAAAGTATTCTCAAAGCATGCACAGTATACAGGTGCTTCCCCATTCATGATTGGGATAAATTCTGAAAAATCCTTTTGAAGCTGAATTTATGGTAAACCGAGGAGTTTAATATGTACTGTATATTATAGTGGAGCCTGTATCAAACCCGTTTAAAACACATTTTTCCTCACATTTCCCAGCGCTCATCACTCCCGCCATGTGACTCTCTGTGTCACGCACTGCCGACTTCCTCATCCGAGAGGATGGTTATGTATTCTGCATATACTACGTATCTGTTGCACGGGAAAATTCAAACTTGAATTTCCGAAATTCAAAACTCAGAGTATGGCTTCTGCTGAATGTGGCTGCTCTTGGACATCAGTGGTGTGCACATACCAACAGTCTGAGGACGGACAAACCAAAGAAGGTCAATTGAACAATGTTGTCATGGGGACCCCTAGGCCAAGGCATTCAAGTGGACGTCAGTTTGACATGTGCCACTGACATATACTGTTATGTATGAGGTGGTCAGGACATTTTGTCTTATCTGTGTGTGTATATATATGTGGAGTGTCTGACTCTGTCACAGATTACAGCGGCTTCTGTGACAGCACATGCTGTTTCTGTGAAATCGCTCCCTCGTGTTGTTGTTCTCAAAATAACTAAACATTACGACAATAGCTGCAGACTCACCACACAATTAATGTGTGTGTGTGTGTGTGTGTGTGTGTGTGTGTGTGTGTGTGTGTGTGTACCTGACAAGTGTCTCATGCAAATAAGAACACAATTACAAATATGAACCATCACACAATTCGAGTGTTCAACTGTCATCGCTTTTGCGTCACTATCGATTCAGTCTCATCATGGTTATTTGAATGGATGTTTCATAAAAGGGAACACGTGTGTCCGGTCATTTCTCATTCTCCAAGCCTTCTTTCAAACAAGTATCCACCTTAGTGAGCTGGATATTTACAGTGGGGCAAAAAGTATTTAGTCAGCCACTGATTGTGTAAGTTCTCCTACTTAGAAAGATGAGAGAGGTCTGTGATTTTCATCATAGTTACACTTCATCTATGAGAGACAAAATGAGAAAAAAATCCAGGAAATCACATTGTAGGATTTTTAAATAATTTAATTGTAAATCATGGTGGAAAATAAGTATTTGGTCACCCACAAACAAGCAAGATTTCTGGCTCTCACAGACCTGTAACTTCTTCTTTAAGAAGCTCTTCTGTCCTCCACTCGTTACATGTATTAATGACACCTGTTTGACCACGTTATCTGTATAAAAGACACCTGTCCACAGCCTCAAACAGTCAGACTCCAAACTCAACCATAGCCAAGACCAAAGAGCTATTGAAGGAGATGAAAATTGTACACCTGCAGCAGGCTGGGAAGAGTGAATCTACAATGGTCAAGCAGGTTGGTGTGAATAAATCAACTGTGGGAGCAATTGTAAAACATACAAGACCATTGATAATCTCTCTCGATCTGCGGCTCCACGCAAGATCTCATCCCGTGGGGTCAAAATGATCAAGAGAACAGTGAGCAAAAATCCCAGAACTACACGGAGGGACCTGATGAATGACCTGCAGAGAGCTGCGACCAAAGTAACCAGGCCATCAGTAACACACTACGCCGAGAGGGACTCAGATCCCTTTACATGTCCAGGCCCGTCTGAAGTTTGCCAGAGAGCATATGGATGATCCAGAAGAGGATTGGGAGAATATCATGTGGTCAGATGAAACCAAAATAGAACTTTTTGGTAAAAACTCAACTGGAGGAAGAAGAATGCTGAGTCGCATCCCAAGAACACCATACCTACTGTGAAGCATGGGGGTGGGAACATCATGCTATGGGGCTGTTTTTGTGCAGAGGGGACAGGACGACTGATCCGTGTTTTAAGGTAAGAATGAACGGGGACATGTATTGTGAGAATTTAAGCCAAAACCTCCTTCCATCAGTGAGAGCATTGAAGATGGAACGTGGCTGGGTCTTCCAGCATGACAATGATCCCAAAAACACCGCTCGGGCAACAAAGGAGTGGCTCCGTAAAAAGCATTTCAAGGTCCTGGAGTGGCCTAGCCAGTCTCCAGACCTCAACCATATAGAAAATGTGTGGAGGGATTTGAAAGTCTGTTTTGCCTCAAAACATCACTAGAGGAGATCTGCATGGAGGAATGGGCCAAACTACCAGCTACAGTGTGTGCAAACCTGGTGAAGACTTAGAGGAAACGTTTGACCTCTGTCATTGCCAACAAAGGTTATGTTACAAAGTAATGAGTTGAACTTTTGTTTTAGACCAAATACTTATTTTCCTCCATAATTTACAATTAAATTCTTTAAAAATCCTTCAATGTGATTTCCTGGATTTTTTTTTTCATTTTGTCTCTCATAGTTGAAGTGTAGCTATGATGAAAATTACAGACCTCTCTCATCTTTCTAAGTCGGAGAACTTGCACAATCAGTGGCTGACTAAATACTTTTTTGCCCCACTGTATATGTACAGTGGAACCTTGGAACTCAAACTTAATTGCATTTACATTTATGTCATTTAGCAGACGCCCTAATCCAGAGCAATTTACAACAGTCTTCCAAGATACTATTTTATCCAAGCAATTGTGAGTTAAGGGTCTTGCTCAAGGACCCAACAGTGGCAGCTTGGCTGAGGTGGGATTTGAACCCTGGATATACTGGTCCATAGTCCAGCGCATTAATCGTTAGACCACAATTATCTCCTTTTGACATAACCACCAATTACATAGGTTGTATGTGATTGGATCGCACCAGCTGTACGTCACACTGATCTCCATCTTATGCTTTGCTGTTTCCAGTAGAACCAGAAACCCAAACAGAGGTGGCTCCGTGGTTGAGGTACAGGTCCACTGACCAAAAGGTTGATGGTCCAAGTCCTAGCATTACCAAACTATATTCACTTGCATTTATCCTAAAGACAAAACAAAGTCGTTCTGGATTAGGATATCTGCTAAATTCCGTGAATGTAGGTAACATTAAATTAAAGGAAAGAGTTATGCTACACCTAAAAAGAACATAAAGCTGAACAGCGATCACCCTCCCTCTCGCCTCCCCTCTCTTGCTCTCAGAGTGGATGTTTATGGCAGGAGGTGATGACTGTGTAGAGTGCAGATGCAGTGCATTAGTGATTTATTACGCCATTAGTTACTCCTTACTCCTCACCCACACTCACAGACACCAATTTAGAAGGTACAGCACTCCTCAAGGGTCCGGGACGCCACTCCAATCCTTCTCTCACTGCAGTTTTTGCCATTTTATGAGGTCTAATTAAAAAATAAATAAGTACATCGTGGTTGAAACAGAGCTATATCCATGCACTGGCTTTATCTTAGATTTTAAACTGTGTCTAACCTTCAGAAATATTCGGCTATTTTTGCTCCTATAATATGAATTGGATATTACTGGTTAGTTTCCCTATGAATAACAAACCTTAATATATGTAAACTCTTGTGAATTTGATGAAATTGGGCAAATTATCGAGCCATTCCTGTACATAGACTGGCATCTGCTTACATTAAAAATGTGTGGTTTTACCTTAAAGGAATCCTAAAGTGTACTAAATGTGTTTTAGCTATAAGAAATGAATGAGAATGTTATGGTAGGAACAGAGCTATTATTAGATGTTAGATTTTGAACTGCACTCATGTTTCCCAATGTGTGTTTCATTAGAAAGCACAAAGTGCTGAAGCCATTTTAATTCCTCTTAGTTTGAGTGATTTACGCAAATCTCTTTAGTGAGAACGAATAAGCCAGTATTTTATGAACAGATTCTATAATATCCAATTAATTATGTAAACAATTAATACATTCATTTTCATAGTTAAAGTTTTTTTTATTATTATTTGGGTTTTATCACTGAATTTCAATCCTGAATATGTGAACAAATCTCATTAAATTTAAAGAAAAAAAAAAAAACAAGCATAAGTTGGATGTGTTATTTTCTGACTATGTACAGTAAAAAAAGTCTGAAGCCACCATTACATTATACCATATTATTTCTCACTTTTTATTACAATACAACCAGAAAATGCAGTAAATTTGTATGCAGTTTTTAAAAAAGCAGCTTCTGTAGACAACAGTGGCAAGTATTTAGTGTGATCTTCCATTACACTTTAGCATCTGCTTCAGCAATGTTTTTTTGGAAGTATAGCAGCTAAGACACCACTGTTTTGGGAAGTGGAACAGTGTGAAAAGGTCAAGATATGCCAAAGATCACAAAGATTGGAATGAATATCAGCAGAAAGGAGTATCATGGAGTGACAAATCTAAGTTTGGAATTTTTGGGTCCAGTCAGCAACAATATGTTATATATGGTCATTATATCATTGCCAAAACAACAAATCTAATGATGGCCTGAGACTTTTGCACAGTACTGTATTTAACGGTGGTAAATTAATGAGTGCTAGTTATTGAGTAGTATTTAGGTTAAGCCCAAATTTTTGTGAGCTTTGCTTAGAAAGAAGAAATGATTCATTCAGTGAATCGTTTTGATGATAACAACTTGCAGTCTTTCTGCGACATAGTTCTTCTAATTATAATGGCCAATTAACAAATTAATTACATTCTGATAGCACAAATAGTCTAGTGGATAAGTGTACATGCCAAAGTTTATGTTCATATGGCAAAACTTCAACTTCTGGAGTTTACTTTTAAAAATGAGCACACATGTATCTGACATCTAATTGCTTGGTTTTGGCTTCATTAATTAACAGATTCTGAAGCCTGGTAATGAAGCTCACCTCCAGTATGACATAATAAGCTGCCAGTGGCTTTTTTTAAAGAATCTAAGCTTTAGGTGGAGGTGCGGTGTGTGGAAGACGTACAGTGGGAGTCTGACCGTGCAGCTTGTTTATACACAGATCTGCCAGACATGAAACAAATCTTGCTGATTCGCTTCACCTCACATGTCAAGAACCCAGTTTAGAAGATAAACAGCTGCAGGTTCGTGCAGGGAAGCAGAAACTCTGAAAATACACGCTTTACTAATGAGCGTGCATTTTTGCTGTGATTCCTGTCAGCATCTAAATTAGTGGGTTGAGGTATTAGGACTGTAAAAATTGAATTATTCAAATCAGTGCATCATTTTTTAATGATACATATACAGGAATACCACACAATACAAATATTTACTGTTAGTGACACTCTAATGGGTCCCAGTGAAGGCCTATGTACCCAAGTCCCAGTGAAGAAGGTGAGGCCTTGGTACTTGTCAGTCAACATATGACAAGGGAACAGCTTTAAATTATTGCAGTATAAGCAAAGCGTCCTGTTTTTTCCCACTTTTCCAGATCAGGGTCATGTAGGAGGCCTGTATCCTAGTTCATATCAGCATTATGTAGTCCACAGAGGCATTCTAGGATCTTGAGTCTAAGCAGGAAAGTCCTTGGTGCCACTTCGTCCCCAGCCAGTTGGAGGAGGCAGAGAGGTACTGCCAACTGGTGTGGCCCAGGTGTGGTGGGGCTGGAGCTGCTTGAGTGAAGCTAAAGTGAATTAACGTCATGTGTGGGGCTGGAACTGGTACAGGAACACAGCCTGGAGAGAAAACAGAAAATGTAGATTAGTTATTGATTAAGAGCACAGTGTCTATTAACAATCATTGATGTCACGTGTGGCATGAGACTCCGGCAGCATTAGCTATAGCAGCATAGCTAGAAGGAGGAGAACCAGAAGGTAACACAGCCAAGATGATCACATGAGATGACTGCAACCCCACGGGAGACAGAAGACAGCAATCCAACGTGCCAGATCACCACAAAACTCTTTGACTATGAACCCCCAGGTCTGCCCTCAGTCTAAGGTGAGGATTCACAAGTCAAGATCAAGAGGACCATGATACAGCTCGACAACTAACTTATTTCACCACCTTACAAACTAACCACTGTGCAGAATATGAAGATAAACTTTGGGAGACTGCTGTCCACGATAGGCTTAAACCAGCCAAGCTTCCAGTACAGAAACTCCCTCAGCAAACTTTAGCAGAAACAGAAAAAGAGGCAAGAATACCGAGAGACACACGGTTGTTTTGTTAATGTACGTCATATCTGGGAAGAAGAGACTCACAGTCCTAACAATATTGCCATCTGAATGTCAGTGGTCTTCTTTGTCCTTAAATACATCCAGTAGCTTAAGAGTAAGGTAGTGTAAAAATGAGAAAATATCATGTTGGTTCCCTGTAGGGTTTCTTGCCCTGGTCATTTCTTCGTACACTAGCACTTACTCTATCAACAACACAACAGCTAGGCTGCACAAACTGACATTTTGGAGAAAAACTAAATTGTCTGGCTGACCTTTCTTCTCAATGACAAATCAAATGAATGAAATATATTCAGCATTTGAAATACCTCACAAAAGACAAGATATTTTCATGTGTGTCATGGTGGGCTGAATATCCTTTTAGTTATGCCGCTGTGTATTTCTTAATATCCGTGTGAATGGGTACACATCGGTCACACGTTACTTTGAGAATGTTTGAGAATGAACACTGGATTAGAGTCAGCTTTTCTGTGCATATTTTTTACCACCTGGATTCATAACCAATCCATGGCAGAGTGAAAAGCACTGACCTCACTAAAACTACAAATAAATAAATAAATGGTCGTAAAATATATATTAAATAAAGAAATTCATACCAGAAATAGCAAGTGTCACAAATGGGAGGTTCATTTAAACCACACACACACAGAGTTTTAACAGATAATTAACTGGGGACTGGTGAAGAGGGTTAGTTAATGAGGCCCTGTGTGACTGTAAAGAGCGCTGTGTGCTACAGTAAATCAGTCTTCACTGAATACAGAAGTGCTCTTACTGGTCCTGTGCTGAAAAATCATGTGATGCGCTCGGCTTTACCACTTCCCAGAAAAATAGCAATTCTGAACAGTCATTAACGCCATCATTTTCCATTCACGAGCCTTTCTGGTACTGGCACTATGTCTTTTGTCATAAAGCAGCTAAATGCACTGAAGTGTGTGTGAAGTGGAGTTAAGCCTAGTTTACACCCCAGTAAGGAAGCGCTTCAGAGAGCCACCTTACAGTAAGTGAACTTCCACTTCAAAACGAAAGCTTTGTGCATTATGCTTTAGGCTGTATCTGTATCTGTTTCCCATTTGAGGAGTGTGGTTGGTAATCAAGCAGCAATAATGGAATAGGAGTTGATAGTAAGGATTTTATAGTATTAATGTCTGTATAGAAATATGAGAGAAATTAGATGTATCAGCATCATATCAAAATACAGTATGCTCCCTCTTTGTTTTTTAGGTTTAACTTGGTGTATTTAAACTATTACTATAAATTATTAATGAGGTAACCATTTTACCTATAAAAACTAGGCTGGATCCCTTTTTGAGTCTTAGACCTCCCAAGGTTTCTTCCTTATCCTTAAGTTGTTTCCATGGAGCAGCCCCACCATGCCCGGGCCACGCCAGAGGGCAGTAGATCCCTCCCTCCTCTGGTTGGCTAGGGACGACATGCCACCAAGGACTTTTCCGCCAAGACACGGGATCCTTCAGTGGCTCTGTGCACTGGATTAAATGATGCAGACATGCATATCTTATTCAATATTTTATTTACTTAGTGTCTGTTTTTTGAACTTTTACTGTAGACCTATTTGGCTAGATAAGTTTCATTCTTACATTTGTCATCTAGGCCACCCAAGGAGGATGAGTCCTGGTCCTCCCAAGGTTTGTTCCTTATAACATTTAGGGAGATTTTCCTTGCCACTGTCGCCCTAGGCTTGCACAGTTTGGGAATGACCCTAGATATTACAAGATAATCTAAAAGTGGCACAATGAGAGCTGTGAGCCTAGATATTTGCAAAGCTACTTTGAGCGTTGCTGCATTGTAAAATGCACATCGTATACAAGGCGTAGAACTCCTTTTAGTTTCTAGAATTAAAAAAGTTCTGTCATACTTGTACATAGCCCCCCAGAAATAATGTCCCAACCTTAGTTTGGGATTCAGCTCAGTCTTATAGTCTCAATCTTATAGTCTAGATTAAAAATATAATTATTTACACAGCTTTTTGGTTAGTCTGTTTAAACGGGGATGTGTGACTCTAGTCCTGGGGTCTAGGGTCTAATGCTTTTCAGCTGCAGATGACAGTCTTTCCATTGGCATAATTTTATTGTAGATAATTAATTCAACACATATGCCTAACCTTAACCTCAGTGACCTAAACAAATCTTTTGGTTTTTCAATTAAAAGTTGCAGTTTTTGTAAAAGAGCAATTTGTTTCTGATAAAAAACTCTTCGGAGCTTACTAACCTTGTCCCCACAGTGACATACAGTATAAACTTAGCCCACCCCCAACTTAGCCACACACACACACATAGAGTCAAAGTTGTTTTAAAGTCAAATGGATTGTAATAAGAGTCAGGATGTGCCCTGAGGAATAGATAATGTGTAGAACAAAAAGTCTCATGAATATTAAATGAGCAACTGTATGCGCTGCGGTCATACACTTACACGTGTAGGCTTCCAAATCAGCGTGTTCAAAAGCCACTCGCACATGGCAAACACACACAAAAGAGACATGATCCATAAACCACACACACACACACACACACACACACACACACACACACACACAGTCATTAGATGTGGCCCATTCACATCTTAATGCTTTCTATTCCTGATTATGCCTCATCATGATAGTCCCAGAGAGAGAGAGAGAGAGAGAGATAGGACTGTAATTAGCATCAGAGTTATATGCATGTTACAATAATTAATAATTAATTAGTCACTGCTCTGTTATAGTACACATTTTTAGTTTAGCACTTTCTATTCCTTTTATTACAATGAAGTTCCTATTAGTGTGTAGTTACAAAAATGCACACAAAAAAGGAATAATAACCAAAAACCCTGGTTTCATAATTAACTTTAAAATAAGTAAATAAATAATTCATTTGATATCTGAAATGAAGTATAATGTACTATAATATAATGACACAAAATGTCATTTTTGAAATAAATAAATAAAAATAAGTGTTGTTTGATATCTGAAATAACATAGCATGCTGCTCCCAGAAGTTGAATCTGTTCATCTGGACAAAACAAAACAAATCTTGTCCAGATGAACAGATTCAACTTCTGGGATTTTCTTACCTGGATTATTGAGCATGCATGAAGACATAGCATGCTGCTATTCAGTAAAAAAAAAGTTTTGCTTCTATGACTAAGTGAAAAAAATAAATAAATAAATAAAAAATTTGAAGCAAATAAGTCAATAAATCAATCAATAATATTTCATATTTTCTTACATTTTATCAAATAATCAAATTTAATTTCCAAATTAAAATGCAAATCTGCGTAAAACTGAAATAAGAACTCTACCTCCATATATAAAATAAATACAAAATGCATATCCATTTTTAAAAATCTGAAATAAAATACACTGGCATTAATATGACTTGAATGATTAACTGAAATAAAATGAAAATAAATGGATTTATGAAAAATAAATAAATATAGCCTCATTAAAGACCTGTAAATTGGACTCAGGCGGTTAGTGTTTCTTTCTCTCTCTCCCTCTCTCCCTTTCTCTCTCTACCTTTTTATCAGGGTTATTCTATAAAAAGGTGCTGCGTGGCAGTGGGTCCCTCCGGTGCCCATTACTGCCTGGCTTCCATTCATCACCAGCAGGTGAGCGTTTCAGTTCCAAATGCACCCGGAGATCTCAGCGAGCGATTCATTAGCACACTCTTCTCTTTTCTTCTCTCTCTCTCTCTCTCTCTCTCTCTCTCTCCCTCTCTCCCTGCTCTTGTTCTTTTCTTAGCATCTGTTCCAGTATAACTTCGAGTAGCTCTACTCTAAGGAACTGAGAGATTTCTGCTGACATGCTGGTTTTATCTCCTCACCATCCCAGTCCTCTCAATCTCAGTCTCACTCACTGTTGCAGTCTATATTTCTGTTTCACTTTAGCATAGTTATTATTCCTACTCCTCACCTCTGCTTCCATTAACATAAACACCGGAAAAATATTAACGTCAAAATACCAGAGATGGAGACGAGATCATGTTTAGCATGGTGATTTTATCACAGTGAATTCTAGCCTTTAATACCAACAACAACAATAACAGACCTCTTATAACCAATAAACTATACAGAATAAACCTCTTGTAACCATTAAAATCAGATTTTCACTTTATAGCTCCAATTGAATCCCACTCTGGGTGAATATTACTGTGATGGAAATTTACCATAAAAGTGAAGAAGAATCCTAATGCCTAAATAGTACTAGTGCAGTACCGAGGGAGGAATAGGCATTGTGTTCTACACTATGTAGTGTGTAGATCCAGCAGCTAAAACAGTCGATCAGTTGAAATGTTAAAACAGTCTAAGTTTAAATGTTACACATTTAATGTTCGTCGGTATGGAGATGCAGTGGCTAGCACTGTCACCTTACAGCTCCTCAGACTCAGGTTGGAGTGCCAGCCTGGCTGCTGCCTATGGGGAGTTTGTATATTTCTCTCTGCCTGGATTTCCTCTGGGTACCTTCCAAAGACATGCACTAGGGTCAGCTGACATCGCTAAGGGGTTCCAGTGTGAATAAGAAAGTGTGTCTGTGAGTGTGCATGAGCCCCAGCACCCTGTCCAGCTTTGGACTGAGAGTGAGTAAGTTGTTACTTTTTTCTATATGAAATTAACCACTGTAGGGAAATGACTGAAATATGACACATTACTGCATGTGTGAGTTTTAAAGCATAGATTTTAAAACATGCAGCATAACAATCTGGTTTGTGGAAAGGGTTGGACACCCATGGCAAACAATATCCATTAAGATATCAGCTTTACCAGTAGATGACTCGCCATTTAAATTCTGCCGGTACGACCAATCTGCTATAACTTTAAAATGACTACTAAGTGAACCTTATACCTTTGTTTCCCAATCTGTGGTCTGTGCGTCCCTCAGGGGGGCACCAAACATGCGAGGCTTTGTCTGCTCTGAGGTGCTCTGAGTTTGTCAAAATACAATTTCACAATAACACACTCAGTGGACAATAAAAAATGTATATAAAATCACTTAATACATATTTAATAAGCTTATGTTTGATTTTTAGCTAAATGCTTAGCTGTCTTGAAAAGAGAAAAGGCACTAAATTGAAGGAAAAAAACTGTAATTTATGTTAATTTGTGCCAATAAAGATTTGCAATGAATCATTTTATTCTTTTGGTCTGTGTGTGTCCTCGAGACATGCGAGTACCCGCCACCCAGAACTGTACAAATAAACTAGCGTTGCTTTAAGAGGCAGATTGTGCAAGCAACATACATTAACAATCTTAACATAACATAGTTTTTAAGCTATTGTATGAAGGTTAGTAATAAATAATACTGCTAAAATAGTAAAACCTTTAAAAATGTCTTAAATGAGGCTAAATACTTCTGAAATTTAATTGACTAAAACTAGATGAGTGTTTTTAGTTTTCGTCGAGTAAAGCTAAACAAACATATTATTTTAACAAGAGTTAAATGACTATAATGTGACTAAAATGAGTATCAATTTTGGTCAAAAGCCTAAGACTAAAAGTAAATCCAAATCAGCTGCCAGAAATTAAAACTGACCGCTGCACCACCAAGCCACCATTGATAAGATTGAGACCTGAGGAATTTGAAGGCCAAGTTAACCACCCTGTACTGTTGTTCCTCAAACCATTCCTGAACAGTTTTTGCAGTGTGTCGGAGCGCATTATCCCGCTGAAAGAGGCCATTAGCAAATTCCGATGCCCTGAAGGGGTGTCTGCAATGATGTTTAGCTAGGTGGTACATGTCAAAGTAAAATCCACATGAATGCCAGGAGCATCACACTGTCAGAGTTATTAGTTTCACCTGTCAGTGGTTTTAATGCCATGACTGATAGGTACAGTAGAGTATGCCTTGTATGTAGTGATGATGCTGTTGACTGAACAATTAGTTGTTCAGTCATGGTCAAGTCGTTCCTGAATTTAACGCACCTGATTCAGCTTCCGTAAGCTTTCTTCATTGTTACAGCTAATGAGCTCAGAGCTAATCAGCCAAGTAAGGTGTGCTAAAGCAGGAAGTTACACACTGACCTGTACGCAGCAGGATTGGCAAGCGCAGAGGAGATCCTGCTATGAAGATATAATAAGGTAACCTGCATGAACGTCATATGAAGGTTTCACAAAACTCCTGCCAGAAGTGACTCGAACAGCTTTTCTTGCCTCAAGCACATCCGCATGGACTCGATTATATGTGGAAATAATGAGGGGTCCTGTCTGCGATGGTCAATATTCCTGAACAATTTCAACACCTAGTGGAATCTATGCCACGTTCTTATGGCCAACGTCCTTCTAGATGGATGGCTGTAATAAAGTGGCCACGCAACACCTTCTGCTTCTGATCGGTCCTTCTAGTTAATAACCCTCTCTATTGACCTCCCTGTTTGACCTTCATCTCTGACTCATCCTCTCATCCTGGTGGTATTGTCTGAGCCGTTTTGATCTCTCATTTGCTGACCCTGGACTATCAGTCATAAAGTGCCATTGTTTGATCTGGGTATTGACTTGCATCTCCACTCTCTGTGCCCGTGTTACCCCTAGTTCTTGGTAAAACTTTCTAACATAACCTTTGTAGAGACATTTTATACCTTTAGGCATACGTTTTGGCATGGGCAAAAGTTTTTGCACCTTTCCAGATGAAACACTAATGTTTGTTGTACTTTATGTATTTAGTTTCTGTACGTCCTCATTCGAACATGAAGTCGTCACTAATGAAAACCTGACTCATGTTTTATGCGGACATTAAATGAAGTGTCACCCCATACTGTGTGTCATGGGTGATGTATGGTTAAGAAACGGGTAATAAATATTCCCATTAAAACAATGAGAATAGGAAAATGGCACCATTATTCACTGTGAGTATGGAATTAATAGGCCACACGTTTCTCAAAGTGTGTGTCTGTGTGTCTGTGTGTGTGTGTGTGTGTGTGTGTGTGTGTGTGTGTGTGTACTCGTTATGTCACAGGCCTCCTGTTTCCCTCTCAGAACAGGAGTTCAGAGCAGTTGCCAGTTCTTCAGCAGGCATTGCATGCATCAGCATCATTCAGCATGAAGTGAAATTTTTCAGCTTCAACTAAGACATGCAGTTTGTTATCATTTGGCCTAATTTGTATAGTCTTTGTTCACTTTTGTTATATTTTCTATTTTTAAACTTTTTCAGTATTTTTTACTATTAACCATTCATTTTATATACTACTAAAAGTTTGGAGTCACCAATATATTAAATATCGTTCCATTATAAATAATGGCCAGTGTACAGTACTGTGCAAAAGTCTTAGACCACAGTTAGATTAGATATTCCATTGTTTAAGCAATGGTACAGTGACCATATGTAATTATTTCTTAGTCCTGTCAACAGAATACAACCAGAACATACAAAAAATAAACAACAATAAAAACCAAGTGACCAAGTATTTAGTGAAACCAAGTTGACCCTTATGCAGTCCAAAGAAGCTGGATCAGGAATGGTCTTTTTGGAAGGGTAGCAGCCAAGAAACCACTTTTTCGTAAGGGGAACAGAGTGAAAAGGCTAAGATAGTCTAAAACTCACAAATATTGGAATGAAGATCAGTGGAAAAGAGTATTATGGAGTGACGAATACAAGATTAGGGTAGGCTGGTTTCATCATGTACAATACTGTGCAAAAGTCTTAGGCCACCATTAGATTAGTTGTTTTATCAAAGGTATCCCATTGAGCTATTTTGAAAAAAATGACCTTAATTAGCAGGGTGGCCAACTTAACTGCTACTTTCACACCTGGGTGTAAAGAATATATATTGCTGTTTACGCCAGGGTGCAAGGGGAAACGCATGTTAGCCATGAGAGAAGAGTGGAAATGTGAATACTTTTAATCATGTATTCATCCTGATCATAGAGTGGATTTATTAGCATCGTTACCATGTACGCTGTTACAGATCTATTTTAGACAAAGAACTGAAATGTTTACATTATTTATATTTATTTAAAGTGTGTCTTATATGAGCTGTTGGCTAGCATTTGTCAATTTGAATAAGCAAAAAACGTTTCTCCTGAAAAGGTGAAGATTTTGTCATTACCAACACATTAATAATTTATAAATGATTAATATTTCATTACATAATTCAGTTCTATATAAGCTCAGTTGTAGCCATCATAAATTCTTTACTTTAAAGCATGTAAACATTTATCTTGAAAGAAATAAAAGAACATTTAAGATCATTAAAAGTGCCCCAATTGAAGAATCACCTGTAAACATATTGAAATAATCACCACAGTTAGAAACGAAATGTAAATAATCTGGATTCTTTAGGCATACATAACTAAGTCGCCATCATTTCTAGCCCCTCCTTCTGTACCCCTACCCCCCGCCTCCCTGCCTACTTTTCTCATTTGTAAGGGGAATGAATATTCATGGCACTGTAGGACTGGTGCTACCTGCTCCCTCCATATCTCGGAGGTTTTGTTCACAAGCGAAAACAATTTCAGATGGCGGTAATTAATCATTACACAATCACTCGTCTCTCAGGAAGGAAAGAACACAGATCAAAAATATCACTGTAGAAGGAAACGAGCACAGGACTGGATTTTGGTAAAAGAATCATACACCAGGCTGTAAAGTTTACATCCTGAGCATCTTAGCAGTCCATGGGAGCAGTGAATTAGATGCAGAAACGTTTTAACACATTTGAGTCAGGGACAGTGTGTCAGATCTTCACAGGAATGTTCTGCCAGACTGTGAAGAATGTCAAATTATTTATTTATTTTAAAGAACGCGCACAATTCCTCACACGGAAAATCTCAGTACAATTCAGAATCATCCAATTCAAATGTTTTGCTTCAAGTATGTACAAAAATACATGCACTCATTGAGAAAAATAAATATATAACTCACCAAGAAGGAGTTGTTGGAATCTAATGAAACTTTGTGTATGAATGTAATGATGATATATGTAAGTGCTTACAATATTAGAGAGAAAGGATAAGTCTATTGGGGTAATCTGTACAGTTGAAAGGAGGCTCTAGTTATCCTGTTGGGATGCCTCTAGCCTGGTTACATGATGAGATACGCTTGGGCATTGGAGGCATACAGGTGCCTGTAGATCCTCATCCATCACACCAGCAGTGTGTCACCCCGCAGCAAATGCACCAGCCTTTCCTTAGCTGCTGGTTCAACATGAAGGCAAGTCGAGCACATTTGGCATCTGTTCAGTGTGTTAAAGAGTTCAGTATCTCACACACACACACACACACACACACACACACACACACAGGTGAAAGCAGATGGTGCTTGATCTCAGTGGTGCTTAAGACTCTCCTTCGCCCTTATTATACCAACTTGAAATGAAGACCTACTAATAAAACCAATTACACTCTGAGGACGAAGCTATCTGCTTGCGCTTCGTCACTTGGGGGACTTCCCAAAATGCTGCCTCCTCAAATTAACTGTTCATTTTCTTGAAACCTAGGGTACTATGCTTTCAACACACACTGTGAATTATCTTTAAAGCCTGACTTCCAGTCCCTGCGGTGCATTCCAGCCAGATTGCAGGCACAACCTGCCTTGTCCGAGGGAGGAGAGGCCAAATGAGGGGATCATTGTGTTCCGGTACCAGTTCCAGCACACACACTAAGATGTTCCTCCACTTCATCTACACTCAAGTTGTTTCCATCATCAGCTCCAGCCCCTCCATGCCCGGGCCATGCCAGAGGGCAGTACCTCTCTCCCTCTTCCAGTTCCAGTTGGCTGTGGACGACGTGCCGCCAAGGACTTTCCTGTACTTAAAATCCTAAAGTGACTTGGTGTATTGGACTAAATAATGCTGATATGCTTATTTTACATTATTTTATTCAGTATTTTATTTATCTGTTAATATTTACTTAGTTCCTATTTTTTGAACTATTATTACAAACTGATTTGAGTAGATACATTATTTTAATTCTTACATTATTCACCATCCAAGGAGGTCAGGTCCCTTTTTGAGTCTTGGTCCTCCCAAGGTTTCTTCCTTATTATGTTTAGGGAGTGTTTCCTTGCCACCATCACCCTAGGCTTGCTCAGTATGGGATTGGCCCTAGGTATTACAAGATCTAAGATTGTTAAGCTGTTTGAGACAAAGCTCCACTGTAAAAAGCGCTATAGAAATAAATCTGACTTGACTTGACTTGAGCATTATGGACTGGACATCACATACCAACATCCTACATATCATTCATTTGTTCTGACCAGAGTCTCTGATGCTCTGGTGTCTTAAAATAAGATGTCTCACACATCTTTAATCACACCATGTAGGCGTCGACCACTCATGAGTCCTTTTTCTCCAGCAGGGCTTCGTATTCCAGTCAAACGAGACTTATAGAGTACCCAGACCACCTGCTGTTAACGGAACTCGATCATATCTACCCGCTTAGGAGAACAAAGAGCATGACTGACAACACACTGGTATTCCTATTAAATCATAATGTTTGCTAGCAGGATCAGTCACTTCTACTTGACTGCTGTGTGGAACATATAGTAGCTGGTGCTAGCTGAATGCACATGCATAATGAGAAGTAGAGAAGAAACACACACACAGCCTGTCTCTAGACTATGTCTGGTTATTAAGTTAGCTTACTGTGAAAACACACGTGCGTTTTATAAAATCTTATATTCTACACATATCCACAAATACCACTGCTGAGCATTATGGGTAGCTCTTATTTACATATGCAGGGTTCTTGGAGTTTGTTCTCTCTTCGTGCCTAACATATATCATTTTCCCAGAACTGGTGTCTTTATTAATGTCATATTTAAGTTTGTTTGTAGAGGCTGTACTGAGAATCAGTTAACCATAATTTGACCATAATTGTTGGCGAGAGGCAAGTTTGCTGATATAACAAGGTTACAGAAACTAGACAAATCCAGTGACATTCATACCTGATGCTGACATAATGTGTTTTACTGAGCAGCCCTCATGATTGTACAATCACATTTACAACGTACATAAGCACGTACATGTACAGTTTCTATTCATTTACGCAAATTTGACAAATAGTTCGTGATTGATTGTTTCTATGACGTGAAACGCATGAAGTCCTGTCTGATGAATAACAGCAAAGTCATTTTAAAGTCTATTCACTCCGCCGCCATCTTGGTAACGTCGCCGGGCAGTTCATTTCAGCCATACTAGACCAGACTCCTATATATCTGAAACTGAAAAAGAAATTAACGTTTAAAATGCATTTTTAGAAGTTAACAAAAATGATATAATGCTTGCGTTGTTGGGTTGAAATTACATGGAAAAATATGATTTTTTTAAGGTTATTCTGGCTACTGCACATGTACTTGTCGCTATTACAAAGGGACCAAGACTTACGATTGGTTCTTTCTAATGACGGGGCGGGGCTTCTGTACTACAGTCCCTTTCATATTTCAACCAGGGACCAGTCTCCTCCTTACATAACGTCTCTGATAGCAGACGTCATCCGGCGCTGCAAATTTAAGAAAGGATTAAAGTGCCACCTACCGACTGGCCTGAAACTTGGCGGCTTAGCGAGGAAGAATTTCATTACTGGCAGGACATTGGTCACATTTTAAGCTTAGGAGGGCGAGAGGCGAGGTTGTCGGCTTTTTGGTGCATGGAGGGAAAGCCGTCCGGCAAGATAATGGGGGGTAACGAGGCTAGACTGTATTTATAAATGAGTTAGTCCAAAAGGAAGAAAGATCTTGATAACCGAAGTCACTAGGGGTGGGAGGGAAAATCGATTCTTAGATGCATCGCCATGTTGGATGTGGATGATTTCGCACTGATTTGGAAAAGTAAAAAAAAAATTTTTTTTAAATGTCAATTGACAGCATAATGTTGATGAATGAATGCAACAGCAGAACTCGGAACTGCTGAAGTGCACTGCCGCCTGGACTGTCCGTGCCATGTTGCACACTTTGGAGCCGCAATACAGCGTCCTGTCTGGAACACCAGTGCTAAATTTGAGTCAGATCCTGCCAGAACAAGATCCGGTACCTCTCATATTGTACGC
The DNA here is from genome assembly GCA_025084515.1 of Ancistrus triradiatus. Lineage (NCBI taxonomy): Eukaryota > Metazoa > Chordata > Actinopteri > Siluriformes > Loricariidae > Ancistrus > Ancistrus triradiatus. The sequence continues at coordinate 34,814 of JAJAGP010000992.1, forward strand.
TCACATGTCCAGGAGAGCTCGTGGGTGGCAATGCTTGGAAATGGGGAAAACATGATAGTTAAGACAATGTAAGTCATTTTCATTGATATAGATATTGTATTTTGTTGGCTACTGTATTACGTGTTGCACTATCAGCACAGTTGTGTATATTCGTTCCGGAACTTAAGACAGCGATCCTGACCACCTACCCTAAATGATTGACTTTAACAAGACTCTTATGATTTTATTGTCACATTGCACATTTGTCTGCGACTGTAAAATCGCATGAAATGACACAAATTAAGCTAACACACGTGTCTTTGGACTATGGGAGGAAACCATTGTACCCAGAGTAAACACACATGATCACAGGGAGGACATTCAAACTCCACACAGAGAGGACCCATGTCGGCCCCCGTGGGATTGAACCCAGGACCTTCTTGCTGTGAAAAAAGAAATCCTGTACAGAAATAAAATGCATCAAGATGCGTCTATAATCAATTCCCATCCCTACAAGTCACTGTCTGTTGAAATCTGTTAGCCACTCTCTAAATAATGAGGTTCATTCTTTTCCCACATCAAGACCAGTCATCACGTAAGAATCTTTTTGATTTGTGATTTGTTTTTTAAACCTATTTTCAAAAGATTCAATTCTCAGGTTTCGCACAAAGAGCGCAAGTATTTTCAGGCGTGACCCAGATTCTAGGAAAGGTTTCCTTTAGGGATGCGACCTAGAAGTGTCATCCTCCAAAAACATAGCCTTGCTTTCCACCGCATTCGTACACGTACGTGAGTTGATGCATCATTTTGGAGATCTTTTGAACTCGGAAATAAACAGGCCAAGGAGTCTTATGTAATGCAATAGTTCTGTTTCATAAGGATGTAATCAGTGGAGAAGAGCAAGCTGGATGCCTTTTACAAAGTTTGATATCGACCAAGGCCTGGGCTGAACTTCTTGGCTCAGGTTGAGGGCTTCCATACACTGGTTCACATTGGTTTTGAGAGGCTGAAAAGCTGCAGAATGACATGGGTGGAGCAAAGAAGTTCATGATTTGAGTTTTAAAAGTTGGTCAGTAAAATTATAGGCTTTGAGATGAAGCTGCAATTACATCACCTAGGCTCAGGACATACAGTGGTGCTTGAAAGTTTGTGAACCCTTTAGAATTTTCTATATTTCTGCATAAATATGACCTAAAACATCATCAGACCTAAATGTAAGTAAAGAGAACCCAGTTAAACAAATGAGACAAAAATATTACACTTGGTCATTTATTTATTGAGGAAAATGATCCAATATTACATATTAGTGAGTGGCAAAAGTATGTGAACCTTTGCTTTCAGTATCTGGTGTGACCCCCCTGTGCAGCAATAACTGCAGCTAAACGTTTCCTGTAACTGTTGATCAGTCCTGCCCATTTAGCCCATTCCTCCGTACAGAACAGCTTCAGCTCTGGGATGTTGGTGGGTTTCCTCACATTAGCTGCTCGCTTCAGGTCCTTCCACAACATTTCCATTGGATTAAGGTCAGGACTTTGACTTGGCCATTCCAAAACATGAACTTTATTCTTCTTTAACCATTCTTTGGTAGAACAGCTTGTGTGCTTAGGGTCGTTGTCTTGCTGCATGACCCACCTTGTCTTGAGATTTAGTTCATGGACAGATGTCCTGACATTTTCCTTTAAAATTCTCTGATATAATTCAGAATTCATTGTTCCATCAATGATGGCAAGCCGTCCTGCCCAGATGCAGCAAAACAGGCCCAAACCATGATACTACCACCACCATGTTTCACAGATGGGATAATTACCATACCCTCATAATTACCAAATGAGTATAATTACCATATATATAACATATTGCCGATTTGCCCCAAAATTTTAAACTTGGATTCATCGTTCCATAATACTCTTTTCCATCGATATTCATTCCAATCTTTGTAAGCTTTAGCATATCTTCGCCTTTAAATATAAACAGGCCAAAATCATATTGTAGCTGTTTGCTATTAACATACTGTATGTTGCTACTTTTGCTATTCCCCTTCAGAATCAACCGAATGAATGGTGTCAACTTTGCAGATCAGTAAGAAAAATGTTAAAAAGCAAAGACTCTGCATCTCCATACAATAGTGTGCCTGACCTCTTATTTTGCTACTGAAATCTAGTTGGCATGGCGGCTCGGTGGGTAGCACTGTCGCCTCACAGCAAGTCCTGGGTTTGGTCCCATGTGGAGCGGTCTGGGTCTTTTCTGTGTGAAGTTTGCATGCCCTCCCCGTGTCTGCATGGGTTAACTCCAGGTACTCCAGTTTCCTCTATCAGTCCAAAGACGTGTGTTAGGTTAACTGGTGTCTCGAAATTGTCCTTAGTCTGTGAGTGTGTGCGCCCTATGATGGATTGCCTCCCTGTCTAGGGTTGTTTCTGCCTTCCGCCCTGTGCCGCCAGCTAGGCTCTCCCGCGACCCTGATCATGATTAAGGAGATAAGGAAATGAATGAATGAACAGTCTAGTTATAGGTGCACCCCTAGAACAATTTGACCAATTTCTTAGAGGTTAAAGAATACAAATGTGCATGAGTACTTGGATAACTCTATTAAAGGTGCTCATCCTCACTTCCTGTCTGTTGATTTGTTTAGATAATTAGTTTGGGATAATGAGTCGTCTGCTTACAGAGTTAAATCAGAACAAGACAGTCTAGTAAACGTCCAAATCTTCTCTCCTCATTAAACTGAAGTTGCACAAACACATCCACGTAGAGCTTCATAAACAGCTCGGAGGAGATGAAAATGATTTAGTGTGTCAGTCGCTCGGCATGGGAGACGTTACGTTATTATTCGCCGATGTTAAGAAATGTTTACTTCATGCTTCAATATCACATCGTTTTTCCTCCTTGCTGTAGCGTTTTGGGTTTTTTTTGCAAACTGAAACAATGCTTTTCCACCTGAGTTACCATCTGCCAGACCTCGTTCATCTCTCGCTCTTTATCGCTGCAGAGGGATTAAAAATGACTATGGAAATTTAAACCAAGGCACAGGACTAACCCTCTAAACAGCACACTCAACTTATCGAGAGATTTGCAGATACTCGAACTGAATCACTACATCTCTCCACAGAGGTCAGAAGGGCTAGTGTTTGGGTCTGTCCTCAGAGATGGATCTAATCTCATTCCTCTAGACTTTGCTCCAATTTAATCCTCACCATGGGTTACTGACTCGCTGCTGCACTTCAGGGCTAATTTAGTGCTCTCGTGATTTCCTGACATTTATTTGTTTTCGATTTGATTTTCAGTGAAAGGGGACACGTTTTAGACAAGACATGACATCTTACAAGTTAATCCCTCTATATCTGTATATTTCTCTAAAACACATAGGGTTTATAAAGAGTGACCTTTCTTCCACCAACAGGGAGTGATTCCTGAAACAGTCCACATGACAAATTACGACTGGGAATTGAATTAACAGTACAGTTGAACCTGAATGTCCAACAATATTTTGTTTCAGAAAATACAGTGGGGCAAAAAAAGTATTTAGTCAGCCACTGATTGTGCAAGTTTTTCTACTTAGAAAGATGAGAGAGGTCTGTAGTTTGCATCATAGCTACACTTCAACTATGAGCGACAAAATGAGAAAAAAAATCCAGGAAATCACATTTTTAAAGAATTTAATTGTAAATCATGGTGGAAAATAAGTATTTGATCACCCACAAACAAGCAAGATTTCTGGCTCTCACAGACCTGTAACAACTTCTTTAAGAAGCTCTTCTGTCCTCCACTTGTTACCTGTATTAATGGCACCTGTTTGACCTCGTTATCTGTATAAAAGACACCTGTCCACAGCCTCAAACAGTCAGACTCCAAACTCAACCATGGCCAAGAACAAAAGAGCTGTCGAAGGACACCAGGAAGAAAATTGTAGACCTGCACCAGGCTGGGAAGAGTGAATCTACAATAGGCAAGCAGGTTGGTGTGAATAAGTCAACTGTGGGAGCAATTGTAAGAGAATGGAAGACATACAAGACCATTGATAATCTCCCTCGATCTGGGGCACCACACAAGATCTCAACCCATGGGGTCAAAATGATCATGAGAACGATGAGCAAAAATCCCAGAAGTACACGGAGGCACCTGATGAATGACCAAAGTAACAAAGGCTACCATCAGTAACACACTACGCCGAGAGGGACTCAGATCCTGCAGTGCCAGGCGTGCCCCTCTGCTTAAGCCAGTACATGTCCAGGCCCATCTGAAGTTTGCCAGAGAGCATATGGATGATCCAGAAGAGGATTGGGAGAATATCATGTGGTCAGATGAAACCAAAATAGAACTTTTTGGTAAAAACTCAACTCGCCGTGATAGGAGGAAGAAGAATGCTGAGTTGCATCCCAAGAACACCATACCTACTGTGAAGCATGGGGTGAAAACATCATGCTTTGGGGCTGTTTTACAGCCCTCTCTCATGTTTTTAAATGGGAGAACTTGCAAAATCAGTGGCTCACTAAATAATTGTTGCCCCACTGTAGTTTGGATAGTAAATAAAGTGATCACCTATTTTTCATAATGTGTTAAGGCACAATTCTAAGTTCACTGAGTGTGTTCACTTGCGCTTAATAATCCAATAATTGCAGAAAATCAGATCGTCGGTAATCCTCTAATAATTTCAGAAAATTGTGTAAATTTCAAATTTGCCAGAACCTGTGATAGAAACAAGCAACCAGGTCTTTGGTACCAAGCCTGAGAGAAGACAAGTCTTTTAGAATAAGTGGACCTGGCAACAATTTTTGTTTCTGCTAGCTGCTTATGGGACTGCTATATACTCTGTTGGGCCAACCACTCTATTGTTTACACTATCGGGTTACTTTTATGTGCATGCACAGACTGAGAAGACCGATTGAAATCAAAGTAAGTTTATATGGGCTGAGAAATCTGATTACTGAGGTAAAATCCATCTCTCTGTCAAGTTTCTTAAGTTGATGTCTAGATCGTAATATGTTGTTTATGTGACCACTTCAGTAATCAGATAACTACGATCGAATTACATCCCCAACTTGGGGAAAAAAGTTAACATGGTTCACATTTTCCATACTGTCCCAACTTTTTCTATTCTATCGTAACTTGTTTTATTAAGTGCGTAACTGATGAGGGGAAGAACCTGTTCCTAAGCTGACTGGTTCTGGTATGTATCTGTAACTCTGGGTTGTCGGTTGTCGCGTGTCTTTGTGTGCTTATTGTGTTGGTATTGGCTCTTGCCACTTGCATAATCTGTGTTCACTGTTAGCTTTACCTGTAGCCCCTTGTGTACATTTGTGTTTACTCTTGGCATTGGCTGCTGTTGTGTGTGAGTGTTGGACTGCGTGTTTCTTCTCTGCTCGTGTGTATCTTTAGTCTCAACCTTATAGCTTTTTTTCTTTATTGCTTTGTGTTCCACTCCAATTCAGCATGTCTTGTATGATTAATAAATCTGCCCCATTTGAACCCACCTCGGCGTGACAGATGGTACATCCACCTTACCTTCTTGATTTTGAGGTGGTGGCGTTGAATCCATCAATCGACATGACATGTATCACAAATGATGCATCAACAAAGTCAAGAAAGTTAGCTGCCTGTATCTTTCAGGAGCCGCTCGTAACCATCAGGGTGCCCCAAAGCTTCTTCCCCCAGGCAGTCAAGATCCTGACCACCACCTGAACTGTAACTTGAACTGCATAAACCACTATCTCCACTATTTGCTCCTGAACTTTAGATCTATATACTTCTCTCACCTCTCTGCTTTTACTCCCAAGTGCTCACACTCCACACTACCATGTTAGGCATTGTACACTGTCCTGTGTTGTTCTTCATGTTACCATTCATTGTATGGTGCTGTGTATTGTATGCCCATGGGGTCTCACATTTTAAGGCTGACAAGGCTGAAAAGAGTTCAAATCATGGCTGACACTGTCAGACCATTGAACAAAGGCCTTTATAAGTGGATAAGGGCATGTGCTAAATACATAAATTCATTGTATATCGTACAGTCTTAGACCGGTTTGTGTATTTGCTACATATTTATTGCACTGTTACACTGAAGTATATTCATCATACTTTTATACTGCTTTGCCCTACTTTGGCATGATTGTGTTATTTAATACTCTTGTGTTTTATGCTGGTCCGGGAGGAGCAATGTTTCATCTCGCTGTACAAAGTCTATATGGGTGAGATGACGATAAACCTACTCGATATGTCTTTGTGGCTTCTTTTAGAATGTTTGTAAACAGGTGTCCCAGCATTTTTGTTGACTGCGCTCTCCCAAAATGGGCAAACAGCCCTGTGATAAAACTTTTTACAGTTTAGATGCAGTTTTGGATACTGGTGCTGATGTATAGAAAAATAGAATAATACTAATCCTCAGAAATGTATTAAGATATAGAGTACTGTGCAAATGTCTCAGGCCACCATTTGTAGTTTGTGGGGTCTTTATTAGAATAAAACCAGAACATGCAGGAAATTTGTATATAGAATTGAAAAACTGGACAAAACAGCCTCTATAGGCCACCTCCTTACACTTGAGCAATAGCAGCATCTGGCAGCTTCATTGGGATGCCAAGTTGGCCCTTCTACAGTCTGAAGAAGTTTGAAGTTTTTGAGGAGGTCACACTAAATACTGACTTTTGCTTGCAGAAGCCATTTTGTTCTGAAGACCTTTGCATAGTACTGTAAATTAATGTGATTTATGACTTAAATTAATTTCAGTCCTATATAGTAGGCAAGAAAACCCATGTTACCATATATCCAGTAGCTCAGTTTATCACAAATACTCTGAGAACAAAGAGAAGTACATACATCGACAGTACAGTTAAACTTTTAAATAAAAGGACACACTTTTTACACCTGTGTAAATATATCTGGGCCAGGTGTTAATGAGGAGAAAATAGGGTTATGGCTAGGCTTAGGATTAGGTGGTAACAGCTTAAATTATGTCTGTGTAGACTGGTTTTACCCAATCTTGAGCTGAGATCATGAAACTGAAGGGCAGATGCAAAACCGCATTCAGAAATGCTTCCATGACACAAGGTCTGGTCTGAGTCACTCCTGAGTCCAATCTGCCATGTTAGAAGCTGCTGCCTTATAAATTAGGTCACTCTTTCACCAAATGTGTGCTGGTTCGCACTGTTTGTTGCTTTTGTGAGACTGTATGCTTCACGACTGCCCTCTCTCTTTCATCTGATTGATTTACAGATAATGAGACCCATGGGTGGGTGAGGTAAATGTCAGGGAAATGAGAGATGGATAACGAGGCTCCTAAAATGACTGCAAATGCAAGCTACATGAATCCTGTGGTATTACTGCGGCTTTACAGCCGTGCACTGTACCTATTTCCTCATCATGTAACATTTTCAGAGTCTGGTCTCTGTGCAGGGTAACGTGCTGCCTCGGAGTTGATAGAGATAGCTGCTACATCTGTTATGATAAGCATAACCTAATTTTATATCTATATACTGCAAGCGAATGGTCAGCACTTTATCAAAGTCTCATTATTTCGCCTCTTAAGAGTCATCTGACAGTGATTAATTCCAAACGGCCAATAAACAAAGCCTGGCGGTCCAAATGCAAAAGAAAAAAAAAAAGCCAGCGCCTCTGCGTTTTCTGCTGCTGACACATTCTCATGCTCTCTCCGGGGAAGCTGGAGGAGCTGCACCAGCCTTGGTTAAGACTTAATAAGAATTAGGTGACATATCTGATGTTGGCTAGGCAATGCTCCTCGCTTGCTAGAGGGTGAATCAAAAAATAAACTGCTAAAAATGGATTAGGAACATCTTGGAGAGATGGGAAAAATACCAGGGACTATGAATAGAATATATATTAAACAATTCTGGGAACTCTAATAAGCATTGGGTGTTTGGGATTTCATATGGAAGAGAAAAGATACGACTGCTAGACCCAGCCCAAAGCAAACACGGACTCATGATTGCAAATATGTAACAGTTTTTATAAAGAACTCTTACGGCTTTTCATCTGAAAGAGAGATGCTGCATGGCCAAAACTCGGCAGATACCAGGGGCGTCATCAGATCCACTTTACTAGGGCATGTGCCCCCTAAAATCATGGCAGTAAAAAGTCAGTTTTATCCTGTGTTGCTGAGCAGAACTACAGGACACGCCATGTAAATTCATTACATTTCCCATAATGCCCCAGCATCGTTCCAAAAGCTTGAGCAGCTAACGCTTTCAGTCAGAACCAGTTTCTTTCTGCAAATGTTCAAAAGAAATTATTTTAAATCCTACAGACGAAGTAATGGTAATTCATAGCTATATGTTGCATTAATGTTATGTTAATGCAATTAATAAAAAGTGTTAATTTGTTCTTCATTCCTCAACCATTTCTAAACTCACTTTAATGTTAAATCACTTCATCTATTTAGTGTTTAAAAGTGCCCCTACAACTGATTTTGGATGCATCCTATGAATAATATAAGGTAGTTAGCTATGTGTGGGTTTCGGTACCAATTAAATACGTTTACATTATTTCTTATGGGTAAAAAAGTTCTCTGCACTCGAATTCATCGGCACTCAAGCTGATCAGCACTTGACCAGCCTTCCAGAATGGACTGTTTTCAAGTGTCGAGGTACCACTGTATCTGTGTTTGGTACCACTGTAACTGGAATCTGGTGGATTCCAGTAGAAAGCTACATGTCTGAATGCATAGTCCCAAGTATAAGCTTAGGTGCAGGAGCAATACTTTTCTGGGACCTTTTCAAACTTTGGATTCAACCTCCCGGGTCCAGTGAAGGGAAATGTAATGATCCAGATTAAAATGACATAATAGAGAATTGTGTGATTTCAGATTTGATAAGTTCCGTCTCTGTTTGATGATATGAATGTAATTCATGGCATGGAATGGAATCCCAGGTCTGAGTACAACATCACTACTCAACCTTACTTATTATGGCTCAGGTGGTTACATTACGTTCTAACAGAAACTATGTGATTTCTAATGGTTGTAATTAAATATCTGGGTGTTTGGCCATGTGTATTCTAACTGGATAAAATGGCACCATTCCACCCGTTGTCGCCTGCCCTCTGTCGGCACAATGTATATTACATACCAGTCAGAGATGCTCTCACCTCACACACACTTTCAGTTCCAGTATGGAATTTTCCCAGGAGTGACTCATCTTGCTTCCCCCCCGTCCCCCACACACACATACCGTCCTCTTGAGGCTTTCCTTTTCTTTTCTGTGAGACACTTCCCACTGTTCACCCTGTCAAGCAAAACGTTTTGGGACTGATAAATAAGATAAAGGCATGATGCCACGTGCAAAGCCCACCTTTTACTCACAACTGCCTGTGCTGACTTTTAAAAACTGTTTTCTTCGCACGGTGCATCCTTACTACAAGTTTCTAAAACTTGGTGCATTGTAGTTGTTTCTACTTATGCTCTGCTTAGGAAAAAATGCCAAGCTGAAGGAAGGTTATGACTTGCATAAAGGTTCCTCTGCAGGTAACAAACAAATATGATGTATTTCTTCACATTCTGGTGGTTTTTAACAGGAGGTTTGGTTAAATCTTTGTTTTTCCAATGAAAATGAACGTGAGTTGATCTGTGGCCGTAAACTTTCTTTAATATAAAACTAGAAATGTGGATACAAGTCAGTTCATGTACCGAAGGGGATATAAAGTTGCTCGCAAACTCTTCATGTGGGGCGCGGTGGCAGCAGGGTAAGCACAGAAGCGTCTCTTCCAGCTCCTCCTGGGGGATCCCCAGCTGCTCCCAGAGCAGATGACAGATATAATCCTTCCAGCGGGTCCTGGGCCTGCCCCAGGGCCTCCTCTCAGTTTTCCTTGCTTAGTATACCTCCAGTGGGAGGCGTCCAGGAGGCATTCTTAACTGGTTCCTCTCAGCAAGAAGGAGCAGTGGTTCTACTCCAAGCACCAGTGTCACCAGTGTATGCCCAGCAACCTGCCGGAGAAAGCTCATTTTGGCCGCTTGTATCTGTGATCTCGTTCTTTTGGTCTTTACCCAAAGCTCATGACCATAGGTAAGGGTGGGAACGTAGATTGATCGGTAAACTGAGAGGCGAGGAATCTTGAAATTGTATTAAAGTTGAAAAAAGAAAGTGAACTGTATAACAGTGAAGATGGAGCATGAAAGCTGAAAGTAGTTAGTAAAGGTGGAAATGGAAAGACATAGCGTTGAATCATTCATTTATAGTTTTTGGATGCATGCAGCAAACCTAACATTTATTTGAGGCCCTGTATGGTCTCAGTCCAAGTTTGTTGGTCCTATTTATTGTATAACTTTTAGAAAAGGGACACCTGTGTTTATAAATGGTATTCTGAGTCCATTTCTTTGACGAATTTTCCCATTCTCTTCATGGTTCGCCATTATGGGTTTGGTCAATCCTTCTGTCACTCATGCCGCCCAGTGGCGCAGGGGTAGAGTGCACGTGAAGTACACCCAAGTGCATGTGCATCCTCTCCTGCTGTTGGGATATTTATACTGTGTAATGTAAAGATTTATAAGATGGGAAGCGCCTGTCTCTTTGGTATCTTTGGTGTTGCTGAATTTTGGGTCCAAATCACACCACCCCATATCAATTTAATAAGATATTATGTATCGTCCGTGGGATCAAGTTAATTGCTTGCACTGAGATACAGAAGTGGATATGATTCAAGTCCCTTAAAGTAGGCGTGATGCGATCGATATGCTTTAATAAAACAGCAGAGATTGTGTTTAAGTTGCAGTGATGTATTTATGGCACTGTTGAAATGGGAGCAGCAGTCGTGCCACACCGCTGTTCAAAGAGAATCGATGTGTCGCAGCTCAGAGTCAACAGGAATACATTTGCATTAACAAGTTTCCACTTTCTTCCACAGAAATCTGCCTTTTTATCTCTGCCTCACTTCATATGCTGGCCGAAATCACCTATCGTTTATAAATGCGTCTTGTCTGATGTGAGAGCAATAGCGTTAGACAGATGCAGCACTTATCGGCCCCTGGTCTCTGGGTAGATTAAGAACAGTCGCAAAAAGAGCAAACAACCTTTCAAGATAGTGGGAAGAAAAGAAAAATGGGCCCGATCATGGGATTGCCGTCAAGCTTGCAGATGGAGCAGGTAAGGGTTGTTAGGGGGTACAGATAAGTGGTGGTGTGAAGACCAACCTGTCAAGATGACGCTAGATAAATAGCGTGTTCCACGTTGGTGAACATCACCTCTTTTTGAAGTGTGGGGTAATGAACATGAGTAAGCTTACCTAGGACTGATGCTTCTCTCTATATTTGGCAGTAATACCATGACACATTCAGTCCATTACCTAAGTAGATTCTTAAATACACTGTTCAAGTAGGAACAGATTTAACTGCAGTACTTAACCTGATATTAGTACTGACAAAATGTACTTTGATGTCATTGCATTTTTCTGTGGCTGACTATCAGATGGGACTGGTCATATACTGCTCTACAAATACAATAGTTTGAAATGCCATTGTTATACCCTATATTGTAGTATGTTTCAAACTCCAATTACATGTCAGTTAAGTTTGAAGTCCTTATAGTAAAGCCCTGGTTGATCGTATGAAATTTGAAAATGAACAAACTGGTAAGGAAAAAAAGTCATGCAATGTATTGATTTGTCATTGACACCACCACCACATTAGTCTCTCCCAAGTACCTATCTGTGCTGGTCCTGTGGGGGCCCTGACCATTAGAGAACAGAGTAAAGGGGACTAACAAAGTCTGTAGAGAAACAGATGAACTACAGTCTGTAATTAAGAAGTACAGAAGTGCAGTGACCACTTAAATAAAAACTTAAATAAAGAAAAAGCAGAAAATAAATTGAAACCATATAGAATGCCTAACACTGTGTGCGTGTGTGTGCATCTGTAGGTGTATATATGTCAAGAATAGCTTGAGGCTGAAGTCGGAATCAAACGCAGGTTTATTTTAAAGGGCAATCCAACTCGTAAACATACACACGGTCCAGGGTCGATAACCAGTAATCCAATAAATCCGACAGACAATACCCAGGGAATGCGCAAGATAAAAAACCAGGATGACAAAGCAGAAGATCATACACAGTGGCACCAAAAACCGATATAGTAACGCTCAGAATTGCACGGAAACAGTGATGGGACCTCGCAACTAGCGTAGCCGGCTGCTGCCATTTTATGGTTTGAAATGGCCACCTAACTGGCAACCTTCAGAAAAACACCTCTGGTGGTACGGAAGAGGATCTGCCACCGGTGTGACTATATATATATATATATATATATATATACATATACAGTAGGGAAAAAGTATTTAGTCAGCCACTGATTGTGCAAGTTCTCCTACTTAGAAAGATTAGAGGAATCATTGTGGAAAATAAGTATTTGGTCACCCACAAACAAGCCAGATTTCTGGCTCTCACAGACCTGTAACTTCTTCTTTAAGGAGCTCTTCTGTCCTCCACTTGTTACCTGTATGAATGGCACCTGTTTGACCTCGTTATCTGTATAAAAGACACACCTGTCCACAGCCTCAAAACAGTCAGACTCCAAACTCAAACCATGGCCAAGACCAAAGAGCTGTCAATGGACACCAGGAAAGAAAATTGTAGAGACCTGCACAAGGCTGGGGGATGAGTGAATCTACAATAGGCAAGCAGGTTGGTGTGAATAAATCAACAGTGGGAGCAATTGTAAGAAAATGGGAGACATACAAGACCATTGATAATCTCCCTCGATCTGGGCTCCACGCAAGATCTCATCCCATGGGGTCAAAATAATCATGAGAATGGTGAGCAAAAATCCCAGAACTACACGGAGGGACCTGATGAATGACCTGCAGAGAGCTGGGACCAAAGTAACAAAGGCTACCATCAGTAACACACTACGCCGAGGGGGACTCAGATCCATCAGACTTGATGCAGTGTGCGCCGTATGCTCTGAGCCCTGACTGGCTGACCTCCCACTACTTCAACCTTTGCAGCAAACTAGGCCATCTTTGTGGAGAGCAACGATTCTATTTCTCTCATCCTCAGAGAGTTATTTGTCATGAGGTGCAATGTTGAATATCCAGTGGCCAGTATGAGAGAATTGTATCCAAAGCACCAAATTTAACAGCTTTGCTCCCCATTCACAGACAGGAGACACCAGGGAGGGACAATGACACAATTGGGCACAATGTGTACTCACAAGGTGTACTCACTTGTGTTGCCAGCTATTTGGACATTAATGGCTGTGTATTGAGTTATTTTCAGAAGACAGTAAATCTAGATTGCTATACTAGCTTTACACTGACTACTCTAAGTTATATCCGAGTTTCATTTCTATAGTTATGTCCCAAGAAAAGACATAATACAATATTTGCAGAAATGTGAAGGTGGTACTTGCTTTTGTGAAATACTATGTATCTACTTTTGCACAGTATACATGATACAGCACAGTACAAATTACACATGATACTGTGCAAAAGTCTTAGGACACCATTAGATTTGTTGTTGTAGCATCCGATCAACGTCCGTTCGTTTTAACGTCTTAAAAATTATAATAAATTATTATAGGAAATAAAAATAGATGTTGTGACTGTAAACGGCTGGTCACCTCAACAGCTTATCAATGCTGAGGATCCACGAGTCGAGACGGGAGTTAAAGAGTGGAAGTCTGTTTGTGAAAGTAACTTACCGGTTTGCTGCTCACTTGCTCATTAGCTCACGTTTAGACTAAAGACTTTTCTAACTCAGTTGATGTGCTTAGAGACTTTTTTTGTGCAAGTTTCTCATGTTTGTGTGGATGGCTTGCTGCTACTTATTTGCACCAAGCTGTAAATGGAGTTTGTAAGTGTATCTGCCTGTCCTAGTACTCATTTGTTTGTCCCTGGACTACCCAGACATATATTCTCTCTAACATATAACTATATAACTTGGTTCACATTCACTCGTTGAGTCTCTGTTTCATCTAGCTGATCTCCCGTGTTGTTCGTAATACTGGCTATTGATGCATTTTTGTGAATTTCCATTAGGGATGTTGTGTAGGTGGTAGCATTCCACTCATGATTTCATCGGTATCTCTAATGCATTTACGTATCTTTTGGACATGTGCATGTATCATTTTCCATGTGAAAATACCCTTTAAATGACTGTGTGTGACTATGGTGATGTCCAGTCCATGACCATTTTGGTCAAAGACCTGTTTCACAGAATGTAACAGTGCCTGTATAGACATTACTATATTTAACAGTACCAACATGGTAAAGAATTTAATTGTCTACATATACACTAAAGTCTAATATAGTGTCATTTATAGTAAAATCAATAGTCTATGTATAATAGTCTACACCAAAATCTAAATTTGCATGACTCTCACAAATAATCCATATGTAAAAGCAGACTCTCATGATGACTGCCCATTTAGTCCAGCAGACATTCTAAAATTACTCAAGCGACACGAAATGTTTCGACCAAACTGGCAGTCTTTATACATTTGGCTATTTCCACACTGAAGTCAAGTTAAAAAATACTGTAAACATGAACACTGCACAGTCTGAGAGCAACTGTGAGGATGACATAAGTGTTGATTAACATTTATTTTCCCCCAGAATTGTTGCGGCACAGTTTGCAGACAGAGGTGAGGTTGCGCAGTGTGGCTTCACACGTCTATAAATAAATGTGAGTGTGGCTTCATGCTGGGTGGTGAGAACCATGAGATCTGTGTTAATGAGCAGGAATAAGGAGGCAGACTTCAACACTATCTCACTTTCTCGCACAAAAGTTTTTCTTTGTCTAACAAAACTAAGTCTTAGAAAACAAGCACTCATCCTCAGGAATGCACAGTGGTGCTGGGAATTTGGTGAACCACTGGGGAATACTAGAACTTTGTATAGTTCATAAATATGACCTAAAACAACATCAGTTTTTCACACTAGTCCTAATAAAGGAATGAAACAAAATTAATATACTGTACATGGTCATTTATTTATTGAGGAAAACAATGCAGTTGTGCATATCTGTGAGTGATAAAAGTATGTGAATCGCTAGGATTTGAAGGTGGAATTATAGTCAGACGTTGAAAACCAATGGGATGACAATCAGGGATGAGTTGGCGCCCAACTGTATTTAAAGAACAGGGTTCTGTGAAATTCTGATCTTCATAACATGTTTGTCGAAGTGTGTCGTGGTACAAAGAAAAAAGAGATTTCTGAGTACGTCAGCCTGGGAAAGGATACACCATCTCTAAAAGTTTGGACGTGCCACGGTGGCTCGGTGGGTAGCACTGTTGCCTCACAGCAAGAAGAGCCTGGGTTTGAATCCTAGACCAGGTGACCTAAAAAGGTGAAGCATTTATGGGGGCACTTGGAGGCAAAGCCAACTATTTGAAATATTGTGAATTTATTTATTCATTTTCTTATCTGCTTGTATCAGGGGTCACCCTTTAGCCGATAGTGGCCAGCATTTTACCCCACATGGCGGCGTGAGCACCTGCAGCGCGATCACGCGTGCGTCAGCCCTTACCGAGCTTTAATCATCCAACTCGCGACACCTGTGCTTAAGCTTTTATAAACGCACTTTTGGGCTCACACGGTGTCGCACCATTCGCTTTCAGCGGACTCTGCCCTCACCCGGCTTTGGTATTGTTTGAATGCTGTTTTTGAGCCTGTTTAGGGACAAAGGTACATCTGTGAGTTCGAAGACTTTCAGAAGATTAGGAGATTGCTCGGTAAGGTAGGGCCTTAGATGCTAGCATAGGGCCAGTGTTAGTTTATTTTTGTGCTTATTTCTTATCGTCATTTCCCCGGCTGCTCTGAGCCTCGCTCGCATCTGCGGGCCTTCATCTCGCCTTCTCCCACTCACGCTGTCAACCCCCCTTGGCAATCGGGGGATTTCCTTCTCCTTCGCGATCGTGTTTCAAAGAGGACGCTGAGCTCATTTAAGTCTCGTCCTCTCTCATTCCCACGTCAGCCTCATGCTCCTGGAACCTTAGGGAGAACCGTGAGACGCTCTTCGCGGGCGCTATTCGCAGTTTGGAGGTCCCCAGTCGTTGCAGTCGGCGGGTCACTCTGCCAGGGTCCCGGTTGGCTTTTGGGCTGCTGTCAGGTGATTTTAACTGGGTCATGGATGCTGTGTGGTATCCCGACCCCCCCATGTTGCCCAGCCCACATGGTAGGAGGCGTCGGACTAGACTCAGTTCCACACCAGGGCTGACTTGCTCGGTTATGCATATGGAACCAGGTTTTTCTCCTCACTGAGTCTCCCAACCCCCCCAAGTTGGAGGACCGCCATCCTAGTGGACGTCGGCCTACCACCCGCTTCCTGTGTGGAATTTTTTTACCCACGGGTGAGATTAAAATCTATCCGCTGGACCTGCCAGATTTACTGCTCAACATGTACAGTCCCGTCGAGTGGGAGGTCCCGGGGAGCATCATCCTTGAGCATGCCGCGCCTCTAAGCTCACTTCCTGAGCATGTAAGCCCAGCCGCTTGCTGCCAGGTCACATGATCTCCCCCATATCCTGGAGCTCACCCAAGACTCCTGGCCAATCACTGCTTATATAGCGGTTTTTCGTGAGCTGGCCTTGGATTCAGGTTTTGGTGACCTGGAATTAAGGGACATTTTTGAGTTTGGTTTGCGTGACAAAATTCGTGAAAAGTTGTTCTTCCTTTCGGACCCCTTATCTCGGGAAGATCTGTACGACCTGGCCATCCGTGCAGACGCCCTGAGGAGCACACCGTGCCTGTAAGCTCTGTTTTTAAGCACGCAGCGGCCGTAAGCCCGGTATCTGAGCAATTAAGCTCCGTATCTGAGCATTTAGCGCCGCCTCGCTCCGTATCTGAGCACGCCACGCTTATAAGCTCTGTTCTTAAGCTTGCCACGCCTGTTGGCCTCGTATTTGGGCACTTGGCGCTGCCAAGCTCCGAACCTGAGCACCTAAGCTCCGAATCTGAGCACTTAACGCCCTCCTGCTCCATACTTGCGCACGCCGTACCCGTAAGCTCCGTACCTGAGCCAGTAAGCGCCGTACCTGAGCATTTAGCGTCGCCTGATGCCATACCTGGGCACTTAGTGCTCTCTAGCTCCATACTTGCGCACGCTGCACCCGTAAGCTCACTACCTGAGCAATCAAGCTCCGTATCCAAGCATTTAGCACCACATCTAAGCTTGTGGCGACCCCTATGCCACGATCATTTGCGTCACGGTTGTCGGCATTCGCTTGTGTGACCAGCCCATTGGCACCTACCTTTCTCTGGGGTCTTGTTGCGTCAGGCTCCGCCCCAGGGCCGCCTGTGCTGAGCTCCATCCCTGGGCCGCCTGTGCCGGGCACTGCCTGTGAGCCACCTGTGCCGAGCCCCGCCCCTGAGCCGCCTGTGCCAAGCTCCGCCTCTGAGACGTCTGTGCCGAGCTCCGCCCTTGAGCCATTGGTGCAAAAGGCAAACATACTAAATACTAATGAATTCTGAAATCTATGCTTTTGGGTTTTTTTTATTCAGCTTTTCATTCAGATTTGCTGTGCTGGTAATATGATTTGAAACGAAAAACATTGTATGAAATCTTTCAAAAGCCAAAAGCCACCCTCTCTACACTCTCTCTAATATTAATTGGACAATGTGTACTTCGCTGAACGCAGCATGATTTTAAGGTCAGTGCAAACCGCAAGCTCTCATTTGGCCTGTAATTTTGATCGTGTTTTTCTGACCGGCCAAAAAGAAAAGATTAACAAACTGCTATTTTTTTTTTTGGATCTCTGTGTTCGCTGTGGTCACAAAGCCACCTGTGGGGAGGCTGTTTCATATAAATGAATGTCACCGTAGGTTAGAGCCAAATACTCCTAAAGCCAACTAATTATTGGTGGTTGATTATGTGAGAATGTACATTTCCTGACCATTAGAAGCCAATGGGAGCCCCGCACCAGGTGTTATTTAAGAAATGCCAGAGCCTAACGAAGCACGGTTTGTTATGACAGGCTTGACAGGGTGCTACTTTTTTAATTATGATCAGGTGAGGCCGGGACTCGTGATGAACTACACCGGACAGTCCGTCACGTCGCGTCCACCAAGCCCTTTTTAATTAACACGATAATAAATGCTGCCATAGATTTAAGCGACCCTGACATTTTCGGCAGGTGGGATGAAACCGGACGTGGCGCAGTAAATTTGTCACTCGTTAGCCTGACCCGTTGGAGGCTGGGTTTTATTTACTCGTGGATCAGAAGGGGCCAGGGGAAGATTTAGACTTGTGTGTTTCACATTATGCACAATTAATGATCTATTTACCAATCGGCTGTCCATTACCCCCATTTTGAGCAGCCGCTGGGTTCAAGGCAGACAGGTCCGGGACGCTCTGATAGATTTCCGGGCAGGATGAGTTATCCGTCAGTGTCCACACTTGATTAGTTGTTTGTGTACGCGCCGGGACACTCCATCTCTCTGAGGGGAAGGGAGCCTGATTGCTCCCATTCGCCTCCACATCCATTGTGGCACGCTGACACCCTGCTATGTGCCTCCTGCCCACAACTAGCTAGCGCAAATTCACACATTCGCCCATGGCCTGCATATTTACTGCTTAATGCTGGGTTCATTACTTCTGATAGAATATTTTTCATATTATTCATGTAAATATATATTATATGTCTTTTTGATCCAGCACAGATATCAGCAGCTCATCATCTACCCTTATCAGTAAAGCCCATATCCCAAAATTTAGGTCCACTCTATTGTTTAAAAAACTGAGCGTAGACTAGAATTAAGAGAATACTCCTGCTTGTTCACCTGAATCTCTATCAGCATCTCTTTTCATGCCAGATGTTTAACACAGTAATGTGCAAAAGTCTTAGGCCACCATTTGTTGTGTTAGCAATAGTACAATGATCATATACTGTATAACATATTGCTGACAATTGGAGCCAAAAATTTCAAACCTAGACTTGTCACTCCATAATGCCCTTTCCACTGATCTTTATTCCAATCATTGTGAGCTTTTGCATATCTTAGCCCTTTCACCCTCTTCCCCTTCTGACAAATGGTTTCTTGGCTGCTACCCTTCCAAAAAAAGACCATTCCTGATCAAGACTGTAAAACTTCCAGATACTCAAATGTAAGGGGAGGTCACACAGAATACATTCTGATTTTTTTCAGTTTAATGTTGTATACAAATTTGCTTTATTTAAATAATAGTTATATATGGTTATTAGCATAGGTATGTCTAGCACATTGAGTCCCAGCTCCCCAAAAATAAGAGTAAAAAGTCATGTTTCCTTGTTGTGTTTTGAAACGGGCATTCGTCTCTGATAAATGCCTGATAAAAGCATATAGTTTAAACATAACACTTTAAAAACAAAAATGCAAAAGTCCCCCTTGACTCTCAAAGGTTATGAGCCACGTTAAAAAGTACAGATTTTTTTTGTTTGTTTGTTTTAGAAAAAAGGGGAGTCTTGGTCTCATTGAGTGCTCAGCTACAGTACATCTTATCCTAGAATCAATTAGACCATTGCTAAAATAATGGTATGTCTAATCTAATAGCAGCCTAAGATTTTTGCACAGTACTATATGTAAAACAAATTCTTTAAATATTCTATATAGGTTTTAAATACTGCTAAGGAATTGAAGGATATAAATAGTTCATTCTAATTAACTCCTCAAACTCTGTTGGTTCTGCATGGCTCATTTGGTAGAGCGCTGGTTCCCAGTGCTGAGCCTCCCCAGCTAATATCCCACCTCTGGTTAGGTGAGGTTTGTCAGTTGGACTGGATGCCGGAGATGCGTTCCATAGTTGTCTCGACTGGGCCCTGTTCTGCTCATTCCCTGTCCGTGTCTGATGCACCAACTCCCCCACAGTCGTTGCAGGCCTCGGGGTGAGGTCTCCGGTTCAGTCTGCTAACCGACTCTCCAGTCCTTTTGTTTGACTATGTGTGTGTTTCACCTCGCCACTAACAATGTATTCTTGAGTGATACAGCGGGCCAATTGAAATCTATCCACAGGCCACATATGGCCCTAGAGCCGAACTTTGGACACTCCTGTCTTAAGGCCTCACGAAAACATTAGTGGGTCACAAGGAGAGGTAAGCTAAACATGTCAGTATTTCATTTCCCTATAAAACGTATGTATAAAAATGTCTGTATGTAAGCTGTTCATTCATGTGAACAGAACAGTGGTGCCTTAACTTTTTGCGCTTATACTGCTAGTGTGGACTGTGGTGACCTTGTAGTTAAGGTACTGGACTGTGGTCCAGAAGGTCCAGGGTTCAAATCGTACCTCTGCTAAGCTGCCACTGTTGGGTTCTTGAGCAAGGCATTTAACCCACAATTGCTTGGGCTGTAATAGTTGTAATTGTTAAGATTGTATCACTTGTAAATCGCTTTGGATAAAGGTCTGCTAAATGCCTAGATGTATTCTGAATAGCACAGTGGAAAATTAGTTACCACTTCTGAGTGAGTCCTTTATGAGAGCAACTGTACAAGTAGTTTTGCGTAAACGTGTAGTTACGAACGCATTCTGGAGGAGCAGTGGTCAAATACACTAGCCCACCACCGCAGTGACTGTATTTTCAGTTCTTCTGGATGGGCATTACTCAGTGGCAAGATTGGCTGTGTCTGAGGGAGGTGCATCCTGTCAAGGAATGCAATGGTGACCCCTGCAGGAGCTGCGAGGAAAACACTGGAGCGTTTCTTTAATACCTTTATCTCTAGTGCGAGATCCATTAGTGTTTCTTCTGATCCTTATCGCTGTTGTGCTCTCGTGAATCTTCTGCAGCTGCCTGGTCCCATCAAGCCATGTATGTGTGTGGGCTGGTACAGCTCCATCTTCCACCTTATCTCTATTGCTGTGAGTGTATGGGAAATAGGAAAGCTTCACATTAGGCTTGTGGGGCTGTCGCACTGATTGGCTTCCTCATCGGACCAGCCGCCATTCACCGAGCTGAAGAAGTTTATCAGACATAGCCATCACACAGCGCTTAAGTTCCAAAAAAGATGGCGACATCAGGTGGCACAACGGCCTCCTTTTAAACATCAAAATATGGACAAGATTTAATCTTACGGACGTGAGCTGAAATCTGTCTCCTCTTTTCTTTTGGTAATTACCTTCTCACTTGTAATTCCTGTTGAACAAATAACTCTTGCTCTTGCTCTAGCACTCGGTGTTTTGATTCCCAGTGAGAGCTCAGGGCGCCGCTGGGCTTCACAAAGTGTGGGAGCACAAATTGAACATGAAGCAGACACGCCTAATGAGACGGATCGCTAACTAGCCTTTTAGCCTGCGTTTAGAGCAGTAACAGCTTTAAGAATTAGACAATGAAGGCTAATGGGGAAGTCAGTAATGTAGGAGGTGAAGCCTCCCGGGTAGGATTGATTACTATGAGGGTCTTGGAGGCATTGACCCATGACCTGAGAGTGACTGCAGTTTATCTTAAGCTGATCAGGTGGAGGAAATGTTGCCGTAGCGTGTATTGAAGGACCCATAAATCACACGTGTGCAGAGAAGCAGAATTAGCAAATTCTGGGCAAAATAAGATCTTCTATATCCAAGCAAGAGGAACACAGCAAATATTTAAATAAGTGGGGTAAATACAGATTCTACTTAGTAAGCAAGGACATTTGTTAGAAGCCTGCAGTAGCCAGTGGACATTTATGAGACCTGATTAAATTTATTCATATACAATACTGTTCAAAAGTCTTAGGCCACCATTAGTTTAGATAAACCATTGTTTAGGCAATTATATAATGACCATATATAATTATTTCACAGTCTCTTTCTTATATTATAACCACAAAATACAGGATATTTGTATTAAAAATCTGATAAGAAAAAGTATGACCTCCCCTTAAACTTGAGCAACAGCAGCAAACTTGAATTTATGGGTCTTATCATAGACAATATATCATTATGCGGTCATTGCTAAAACCTGGTGGCCTAGTGTTGCAAAGTCAGTCAGTCTGCATTCTGTTTGTTATAACAGTGAAATGATACACTCAAAGGCACTATACACAATACAATACAGCAGTACAGCATATTATTAGCATATGAATGCAATAAGATGTAGTATAATAATATAATTAATGAAATAATAGATTAACAATACTAGACAGTATATGTAGTATAAATAGCACTATAACAGTAGTATGAAAGTGTATAAAATAGTGAATACTATATTAAACAACTATTTTCTGTGTATACTACATGTACTATTTACTATTGCTCATCTATTACTATTAGTGTTTTATTATATTATTACTTATTAGACTAGAATCAGGCATTTTACCGGTACAATCTTTAGAGGATTATAAGAAGTTGCCAGGACGAATAAGGCAACGATGTTGACACATTGTTGATGTTGACTCCATTTCCGCACACGTCGCGCCTCCTAACTTCGTAGATGTGCCGTTAGCGTCATGTAGATCCGTACCCGCACCCACCATGCCCTTTAGCTTTGTACCTGAGCAGCTAGCGCCATCCAGCTCCGTACCTGAGCCCGGCTCGCCCTTTAGCTCTGTACCTGAGCCGCCACACCTTTTAGCCCTGTTCCTGAGCAGCTAGCGCCACCCAGCTCTGTACCTGAGCCCACTGCGCCATTTAGCTCCGTCCCTGAGCAAAAGGCGTTACATAGCCCCGTATTCAAGTGCGTGGTGCCGTTTGTTTCCATACCTGAGCAGGCCGCATCTCTTCATTCCGTATCTGAGCAAGACGTGCCACTTAGCTCCGTATCGGGGTACGCCGCACCGCTTAGCTCTGTATCTAAGCCATTTGGGTTTCCAATTAGCTCCGGACCTGACCCGATAGTAAGAATTATCTCGGGATCTGACCACAATGCGCTGCCTAGTTCCGTGCCTGAACTTGATGTGACTCCTGCGCCATGGACGTTTGCGCCAACTCCTGCGCCATGGTCATTTGCGCCAACCCCGGCACCACAGACATTTGCGCCAGGGATGTCAGTGCCAATGCCTCTTCCTGTGGATGTCCAGAACATCTCTTTGTCCCTAGGCAACGGGGATGATACTCTTATGAGCCATGGCCAGGACTTGAACCTGGATTTGAACTACATAGCCCACAATCCTTTGCGGAAGCAAGATGGCCATGGCCTTGCCTGGGTCTTGTTTACTGATTATGGACAAACCATGTTCAGCTGGGAGGAGCCCTTCACAAGCGCCGCTCTCCCCAATGCTGATGCGGTAGTATTTTCTCAGTTCCAAGCGTTTGTGCTTCCCTTTCCTCTCCTCCATCCTGGATTACCTCCTGTTGCGACACTTTTCCGCTGGATTACCTGTATCGTGATCGCTTCCACTGGATTCCTCATTTTCATGACCCTGCTGTTATGTGTGCAGCTGCGTCTGCTTCCTTACTGCCCCACGGCTGCATCCGCGCCCTGTGGTTTACCTCCCATAGCCTCTAGCTTAGCGCTGGCGCTAACTTTGGTAGCTTTGCTCTAGCCTAGTAGCATCATGTTAGCCTCTGCGGCTTTATTCTAAGCTTCCCCCGCTTCCATTATCTGTGTGCACCTCAGTTGTTACAAGCTGTGAGGGTGTTTCATTATTATTCTGCATAATAATTATCTCAGTATCTGAGCACGATGCGTTGCCTAGTTCCATACCTGAACTAGACATGACTCCTGTGCCACGGACATTTGCGCCAACTTCTACGCCACGGTCATTTGCGCCGACCTCGGCACCACAGACATTTACCCCAGGGACGTCCATGCTAGTGTCTCTTCCCGTGGATGTCCAGAGCATCTCTTCGTCCCTAGGCGACGCCCAGCCTGGTGTCTGTTCGATAGTGGTCCGTCGCTGAACCATTAGATCCTCCGTTCCCGGGCCTCCCAGGTCCAGAGTGTTCCTCCACTCCCTGAGGACATCCAGAGTGTTACCCTGCTCCCTGAGGACCCTCCCTGCTCTTATGAGCCACGGCCAGGACCTGGACCTGTATTTGAACTACATGGCCCACAATCCCCCGGTATTGCTCCGGTAGCCTTGCGCTAACTTCGGTAGCTTTGCACTAGCCTAGTAGCATCGTGTTAGCCTCTGCAGCTTTATTCTAAGCTTCCCCCACTTCCGTTATCTATGTGCACCTCAGTTGTTATAAGCTGTGAGGGTGTTTCATTATTTTTCTGCGTTTCGGGGTTGGTTTAGTTATTTAATAAATATTTGTGTCGCTGGAATCTATACCATCGTCTGCCTCCCTTCCCTTCCCTTCCTACCCACCATTCGTAACAGGTAGGTGCCAACAATAAACCTGCATCCTACGATATGGAGAGTCTTATACAGGCCTTCATTTGCCAACTACTGTTTTAAGTTTGCGTTTATCATGCGGTTACAGTCTGTGTGTAGTTGTCTTCTGATTACAGTCCAGCACATGTAAGGCTCCAGAATGACTCACTCTCATTAGTAGTGCTTTGTGGCACTGAGATGCCATATTTTTCAATAAGCAGTAAGTAACTCTTACAGCACCATTCGAACAGCTTTAATGAGATAATTTATCTAACCTAAACTGGAAATCTTTAACTGTTACAATATTCCTAACCATCTTTTATCCTCTCAGGATAACTGGCTTCCCATTTGAGCCTCGTTCCTGCCAAGATTTCTGCCCTGTGTGTGTCTCGTGGAGTTTTTCATTGCCACTTTGAGTCAGTGTCTAGTGTTTTACAATGCTATATAAAACCATGAACTGAATGTTCAGTGTGTGGGACTGTGCTGGTTCAGCAGTAAGGTACTGGACTATGGAACAGCAGTGTTCAGTTCCCAGCACTTACATGCTGCTAAAGGCCCTTAACCCACAGTTTCTTGGATTGTTCAGTGTAAGATTGTATCAGTTGTACGTTGCACTGGATCTGCTAAATGACTAAATGTGAACCTTCCACACACAAGATTCTTTACCACGACCTTCCAATTCTGGTACGACCCAACAAGAGAGGCTGTATCATTAAAAAAAAGGTTGGTGACCTTGAACTGCATTAATATAAACTATGTGTATTGATTTATTGGCTCATTACGTAGAACAGGCTTGGTTTTTTCTGCTAATCTTTAATGATCAATGCATCATATGGAGAACTCAAGTCAAAATGTATTTATGTAGCACTTTTTACAATGGAGCATTGTCTCAAAGCAGCTTAATAAATAAATATCTAGGCCCACCGCCCTAACTGAGCAAGCCTAGGGTGACAGTGGCAAGGTGAAATGTTAGTGTTATAAGGAAGAAACCTTGGGAGGATCAAGGCTCACAAATTTACTAATCCTCCTTAAGCTGCCTAGGTGTTATTTGTATATAAGAATTATCTAGTTAATAGGTTTACAGTTTAATAGTTTAAATACACAGAGGCCAAATATATAATAAATTCAATAAAATATTTAGACTACAATATATTAAAGAGTATATAATATTATGAAGACCATAATAAATTAGGGAATATAAATCTATAGATAAATAATAACATGGTGAATTTCAGCATTATTTAGTCTAGTAAATGATCACTGTACACTTTGTTAGCATGGCATGCTCAGTCAACTGGAGGAGGGGATGCATTAGAAGTGAACACTTTGTTTTAAAATGCATGCAATACATTTTCACCAATCTATGCTTTATAAAAGGAGTCGCCAGAGGCGACAGTGGAATGAGGGGGAAATCTTGATCCGAACCAGGCTCGAATGGAAACGTGGCCTCCTCTAAGGAAGACAACCGTTTACAAGTCATAGGAGTCAATAAATTAAGCATTAATGTATAAAGTTAAGAATGTCACAAACCCAAGAGGTCATGTGACAGGCAATGCGACAGCAGCCAGCCTAATTTACAACTCTCTATCCCCATATACCTCAAGTGGATCATCTGGAGAAGTCAAGTCAACATTATTTATATAGCACTTTTTACAGCAGAGCATTGTCTCTCAGCAGCTTTATGAATATCTAGGTCCATAGCTCTAACTGAGCAAGCCCAGGGCGACAGTGGAAAGGGAAAACTCCCTAAATGTTACCTGGAAGAAATCTTGGGAGACTCAATGGGAGACCTACATCTTATTCTAATAGAGGAGCAGTGACTAAATAAGTCTGCATTTTCAACATGCAGTTACAGTCTACATCTACAGTGGTGCTTGAAAGTTTGTGAACCCTTTACAATTTTCTATATTTCTGCATACATATGACTTAAAACATCATCAGATTTTCACACAAGCCCTAAAAGTAGACAAAGAGAACCCAGTTAAACAAATTATTACTCACCGATATTACATATTAGTGAGTGGCAAAAGTATGTGAACCTCTAGGATTAGCAGTTCAGTTGAAGGTGAAATTAGAGTGAGGTGTGAGTGGGCATCCTGTTTTATTTAAAGAACAGGGATCTATCAAAGTCTGCTCTTCACAACATGTTTGTGGAAGTGTATCATGGCACGAACAAAGGAGATTTCTGAGGACCTCAGAAAAAGAGTTATTGATGCTCATCAGGCTGGAAAAGGTTACAAAACCATCTCTAAAGAGTTTGGACTCCACCAATCCCCAGTCAAACAGATTGTGTACAAATGGAGGTAATTCAAGACCATTGTTACCCTCCCCAGGAGTGGTCGACCAACAAAGATCACTCCAAGAGCAAGGCGAGGTCACAAAGGACCCCAGGGTAACTTCTAAGCAATTGAAGGCCTCTCTCACATTGGATAATGTTAATGTTCATGAGACCACCATCAGAAGAACACTGAACAACCATGGTGTGCATGGCAGCATTGCAAGGATAAAGCCACTGCTCTCCAAAAAGAACATTGCTGCTCGTCTGCAGTATGCTAAAGATCACGTGGACAAGCCAGAAGGCTATTGGAAGAATGTTTTGTGGACGGATGAGACCAATATAGAACTTTTTGGATTAAAAGAAAAGCGTTATGTTTGAAGAAATAAAATACTGCATTCCAGCATAAGAACCTTATCCCATCTGTGATACATGGTGGTGGTAGTATCATGGTTTGGGCCTGTCTTTCCAGGACAGCTTGCCATCATTGATGGAACAATGAATTCTGAATTCTATAAGAGAATTCTAAAGGAAAATGTCAGGACATCTGTCCATCATCTGAATCTCAAGAGAAGGTGGGTCATGCAGCAAGACAACGACCCTAAGCACACAAGCCATTCTACCAAAGAATGGTTAAAGAAGAATGAAGTTCATGTTTTGGAATGGCCAAGTCAAAGTCCTGACCTTAACCCAATTGAAATGTTGTGGAAGGACCTGAAGTGAGCAGCTAATGTGAGGAAACCCACCAACATCCCAGAGCTGAAGCTGTTCTGTACGGAGGAATGGGCTAAAATTCCTCCAAGCCGGTGTGCAGGACTGATCAACAGCTGCGACAGGAAAAACGTTTAGCTGCAGGGTTATTGCTTGCACAGGGGGGTCAAACCCAGATACTGAAAGCAAAGGTTCACATACTTTTGCCACTCACTAATATGTAATATTGGATCATTTTCCTCAATAAATAAATGACCAAGTTACAATATGTTTGTCTCATTTGTTTAACTGGGTTCTCTTTAGCTGTGTTAGGACTGTGTGAAATCTGATGGATGTTTTAGGTCATATGCAGAAATATAGAAAATTCTAAATGGTTCACAAACTTTCAAGCAACACTGTTAGCTGTCCTTCTACATGTTTAAGGCTCCAGTTTGTGTATATCATAAATAAGTATTTAAATAAGTATTTTATAAACATTTTGCCTAAGACTGTCGTGCATTAGCATTAATCTTGTCATTATGAAGGCATGTTTAAACTATTTTTAGAGATCATTTGATTAGTTTCTCAGCTCTAAAAAAAAAAATTCTAATTATTGAAGGGTTCGATTTACCACTTGGAGGTGAGTTTAAGATGGTGTGTGATTAAATCATAAATATACAGGGTATTGAATTCTCAGCTGTGGGAGCATCTTGGACTCATCAGCAGCAGTGTGGTGTCTGGCTTCTATTCTTGGAAAACCAGCAGAGAACATCCAGATCCAGCAAGGAGTATAGAACCAGGTTTATTTTATCCTGTGTTGGCACTGTCTGAGAGCTCTTCGGCAGAAAGAAAACTCGTATGTGCGACATCTCCTTGAGACCCAGACTTTCCTCCCCAGCTAATTTGTTTAGCCTTGCTGTATATCTTACAGGCATTTTGACAGATATTCTATCCACTATATTAGCAACAATACAGAGCTTTATTCGGAGTGTTTTTGTGTGTGTTCATACCTTTTGGGTTTGTACAAAAGCTTATGAATCAACTCACTCTTTGTATGCTGTATATGGAAAGCATAAAAGTGGCTATTTTTATGCAGAAACAAAGGACAGTTTTTAAGATGTTGTGGCCAAACAGACTGGGCTCTGTAGCACTTTATTAAATCAGGTTGTTGTCATGTCTAGAGATTTTATGAGCGTAACCATCACCGATATGTCATAACAGATTTCAACGTTTGATATTTTATGACAGCTGTCACGCTACCCGGCCGTGCCTACCGTATCTGCCGTCCCCCGGGACCAATCAGGGGACCTCACGGCGATCGCACTGATCGCCTCCAGCTGTGTGGTCTCTTACTTAAACACGGACGGTTTTGAACGGTAGACGCGGATCATTGACGTCATCGCCGCGTCCCAAACGCTCGTCATCAAACGCTCCCGGACGCTTCTCGTCCGTCCTCGCGTCCCTAACGCGCTCCGTAGGTTTGTTTGCTTCCGTGTTTCTTTCCCTTTTGTCTTCCCTTAATAAAACCATGTTTTGTTCTGTTAAACCTGCGTTTGTCTCCTCCCCTCGCCCTCGTGCGTTACAGAATGATCCGCCTGTAATGGAGACAGCAGGTTCACCTAATGTTTTGTTCTCCCTCAACCATTTCTACGGCGATCCTGCCTCCTGCTGGCCATTTGTGGTGCAGTGCAGGTCGTTTTTTGATGTTTTCCCTTTTGATTCTGAGTTTGAGAAAGTTTCCTTTTTGTTTCTCCACCTGGGAGGTGAAGCCCTGGTTTGGGCCACCCACATGTGGCCGATGCTCCGGAAGGGCACCGTAGACGTATTCCTGGAGGAGCTGGAGTTCGCTTTTAGCTCCTCCTGGGAAGCCCCGGGCATCAACGCTGTGGGTCCCAGCCCTGCAGAACCAGTTCGCCCTGTCCGCT
Organism: Ancistrus triradiatus; assembly: GCA_025084515.1. Lineage (NCBI taxonomy): Eukaryota > Metazoa > Chordata > Actinopteri > Siluriformes > Loricariidae > Ancistrus > Ancistrus triradiatus. The sequence goes on from JAJAGP010000992.1 coordinate 63,820, forward strand.
CTGCACTGGTTGGTAAGGTGCTGGATCCCCAGCTTACCACCAGCCGGACCGCCCTAACCAGGCGTCAAAGCGAACTGCCTGCCGATAATTTCATTTTTAGTCGCTCTTGTTTCTTACCCGATCCTTTAGTTCCTAGCATTCGCGTTTCCAAACACGCCTCAGAACCCCTAGTTCTCGGTCATGGTACCGCTCAGTCAGCTTCCTCGACACCCGCACTACGTTCGTTTGGGACACGGACGGTCACATCACCCCCGCTCGTGCCCACTCCCGCGTCCCGGATGTTGGTGCCAGTGGCTGCCCCAAGGACATCTGCAGTTCCGGTGGCTGCCCAAGGACATCTGCAGTTCCGGGTGGCTAGCCCCAAGGACGTCTGCAGTACCGGTGGCTGCCCCAAAGCACATCTGCAGTGTTTGGTGGCTGCCCCAAGGACGTCTGCAGTTTCCGGTGGCTGCCCCAAGCACACATCCGCAGTTCCGGTGGCTGCCCTCCAGGGTGTCTGCAGAAATTCCGGTGGCTGCCTCCAGGGTGTCCGCCGGTTCCGGTGGCTGCTCCTCCAGGTGTCTGCTGTCCCGGTGGCTGCCCCAGGCACCAGAAGGGCCTTTTCTAAAGGCTCCTCATCACCAGAAGCCCTTTTCTAAAGGCTCCATCCCACGTCCGAAGCTTTTTCCAAAGGCCACTGCTCCGCGGAGACCCCCGTCTGAGACCTCACTAACGGCCGAAAAAAACCCCCAGAAGAAAAACCGTTCGGAGATTGTCTCCTCCATAGAGACCCAAGTCGTCGCCTCTGCTTCAAGCGTCGCCCGTCGTCCACGACTCTGCTCTGCAGCCTTACGTCGTCCACGACTCCGCTCGGCAGACTCACGTCGTCTCCCACGACTCTTGCCTCGGGCAGCCCTCACGTCGTCCACGACTTGCTCGGCAGGACTCACGGCGCCACGACTCTGCTCTCAAGCATCACGTCGACCACGACTCTGCTCTCAAGACATACGTCGACCAACACTATGCTCTTCAAGCATTCCACGTCGACCACGACTCTTGCTCCTCTCAAGCATCACGTCGAACCACGACTCTGCTCTCAGCATCACGTCGTCCACGACGACTCTGCTCTCAAGCATCACGTCGACCACAGAACTCTGCTCTCAAGGCATCACGTTCGTCCACGACTCTGCTCTCAAGCATCACGTCGTCCAACGACTCTGCTGCTCTCACCACAACTTCACGTCGTCCACGACTCTGCCTCTCAAGAAATCTCACGTCGTCCACGACTCTGCTCTCAAGCAATTCACGTCGTCCACGACTCTGCTTCTCAAGCATCACGTCGTCCACGACTCCTTGCTCTCAAAGCATCCACGTCGTCCCACGGGACTCTGCTCTCAAGCATCACGTCGTCCACGACTCTGCTCTCAAGCCATCACGTCGTCCACGACTCTGCTCTCAAGGCATCACGTCGTCCACGACTCTGCTCTCAAGCATCAACGTCGTCCACGACTCTGCTCTTCAAGCATCACGTCGTCCACGACTCTGCTCTCAAGCATCACGCTCGTCCACGACTCTGCCTCTCAAGCATCACGTCGTCCACGACTTCTGCTCTCAAGCATCCACGTGTCCACGACTCTGCTCTCAAAGCATTCACGTCGTTCCACGGGACTCTGCTCTCAAAGCATCACGTCGTCAAACGACTTGCTGCTCTCAAGCATCACGTCGTCCACGACTCTGCTCTCAACGCATCACGTCTTCCACGACTCTGCTCTCAAGCATCAACGTTCGTCCACGAACTCTGCTCTCAAGACATCACGTCGTCCACGAGCTCTGCTCTCAAGCATTCACGTCGTCCACGGACTCTTGCTCTCAAAAGCATCACGTCGTCCACGACTCTGCTCTCAAGCATCACGTCGTCCAGGACTTCTGCTCTAATCAAGGCATCAACGTCGTCCACGACCTCTGCTCTCAAGCATCACGTCCGTCCACGACTCTGCTCTCAAGGCATCAACGTCGTCCACGGACTCTGCTCTCAAGCATCACGTCGTCCAAGACTCTGCTCTCAAGCATTCACGTCGTCCACGACTCTGCTCTCAAGCATCACTGTCGTCCACGACTCTGCTCTCAAGCATCACGTCGTCCACGACTCTGCTCTCAAGCATCACGTCCGTCCACGACTCTGCTCTCAAAGCATCCACGTCGTCCACGACTCTGCTCTCAAGCATCACGTCGTCCACGACTCTGCTCTCAAGCATCACGTCGTCCACGACTCTTTGCTCTCAAGCATCACGTCGTCCAACGACTCTGCTTCTCAAGCATCACGTCGTCCCACGACTCTGCTATCTCAAGCATCACGTCCGTCCACGACTCTGCTCTCAAGCATCACGTCCGTCCACGACTCTGCTCTCAAGCATCACGTCGTCCCACGACTCCTGCTCTTCAAGCAATCACGTCGTCCACGACCCCGCTGACAAGCAATTCACGGTCGGTCGTCCACAGACTCTGCTCTGCAGCCACTCGCCGTCCACGACTCTGCGCTCAGCCGCGTCGTCTTCCCGACTCAGCCCTGCAAACCGCTCGTCGTCCACGACTCATACAGCTCTGCAGCCTCGTCGTCCACGACTCAGCTCTGCCAGCCGCTTCGTAGTCTCTGATGGCCAAGCAGGGGCCGCCTCGTCGTCGCTGACTGCCAAGCAGGGCCTCCTCGTCGCCTCTGTGTGTCAAGCACGGCCGCCTCGTCGTCGCCTCTAGCTCCCAGCATCGACACACGTCCCCTCTGCTCCCAAGCAATCGCCACGTCGCCTCCTGTCGTTCAAGGCATCGCCACGTCGCCTCTGTCGTCAAAGCCATCGCCACGTCGCCTCTGTCGTAAAAGCATCGCCACGTCGCCTCTGCCGTCAAAGCATCGCCACGTCGCCTCTTGCCGTCAAGCAACGTCGCCTCGCTCTGGCCGTCAAGCAAAACGGTCGCCCTCGCCTCTGCCGTCAAGCAACGTCGCCTCGGGCTCTGCCGTCCAAGCAAACGTCGCCTCGCCACTGCCGTCAAGCAACGGCCGCCTCGCCCTCTGCCGACAAGCAACACGCCAGCCTCGCCTCTGCCGACAAGCAACGCCGCCTCGCCTCTGCTACCAAGCAAACGCCGCCCTCGCCTCTGCTGACAAGCAACGCCGCTTCTCGCCTCTGCTGACAAGGCACACGCCGACTCGCCTCTGCTGTCAAGCAACGCCGCCTCGCCTCTGCTGTTCAAGCAACGCCGCCTCGCCTCTGCTGTCAAGCAACGCCGCCTCGCCTCTGCTTGTTCCAAGCAAACGCCCGCCTCGGACTTGCTTGTCAAGCAACGACGCGCCTCGCCAAGTATGCTGTCAAGCAACGCCGCCTCGCCTCTGCTGTCAAGGCATCGCCGCCTCGCCTCTGCTGTCAAGCATCGCCGCCTTCGCCTCTGCTGTCAAGCATCGCCGCCTCGCCGGCGTCGCCCCGCTGCTGTCAAGCATCGCCGCCTCGCCGCTGCCTGCAAGCATCGGCCGCCTCGCCGCTGCTGTCAAGCATCGCCGCCCTCGCCGCTGCTGTTCAAGCATCGCCGCCTCGCCGCTGCTGTCAAGCATCGCCGCCTCGCCGCTGCTGTCAAGCATCGCCGCCTCGCCGATGCTGTCAGCATCGCAGCGCTCGCCGCTGCTGTCAAGCATCGCCGCCTCGCCGCTGCTGTCAAGCATAGCCGCCTCGCCGCTGCTGTCAAGCATCGCCGCCTCGCCGCTGATGTCACAGCATCGCCGGCCTCGCCGCTGCTGTCAAGCATCGCCGCCCTCGCCGCTGCTGTCAAAGCATCGCCGCCTCGCCGCTGCTGTCAAAAGCATCGCCGCCTTCTCGCCGCTGCTCTCAAGCGCCGCCTCGCCGCTGCTTTCAAGCATCGCCGCCTCGCCGCTTGCTCTCAAGCATCGCCGCCTCGCCGCTGCTCTCAAGCATCGCCAGCCTCGACGTGCTTTCAAGCATCGCCGCCTCGCCGCTGCTCTCAAGCATCGCCGCCGCACGCCGCTGCTCTCAAGCATCGCCGCCTCGCCGTGCTCCTCAAGCATCGCCGCCTCGCCGCTGCTCTCAAGGCATCGCCAGCCTCGCCGCTGCTCTAAAAAGCATCGCCGCCTCGCCGCTGCTCTCAAAGCCTCGCCTGGTGGTCGACTCTGCTCAGCCGCCCTCGCGTCGGCGACTCCGCTCTCAAGCGTCGCCTCGTCGTCTTCCTCGCTCGCCCGCTTCTCCTCGTGCTTCCGCGCGCAGGGACCGTGCCCCGACTGCTGGGGCGATTCCCTCCTGGCGTCCGTCCGGCCAGGAGCCTCCTGAGGCGAAGGCCGCCCCCCGGGGGTCCTTCCTCGGAGTGCTAAGCTCCGGCTCGGACTCCTTGGGGGGGGGGCACTGTCACGCTTACCCGGCGTGCCCTACCGTATCTGCCGTCCCCCGGACCAATCAGGGGACCTTCACGGCGATCGCACTGATCGCCTCCAGCTGTGTGGTCCTCTACTTAAACACGGACGGGTTGAGACGGTAGACGCGGATCATTGTAGACGTCCTCGCCGCGTCCCAAACCGGCATCGTCATCACACCAACCGCTCCCGGACGCTTCTCGTCCGTCCTCGCGTCCCTAACGCGCTCCGTAGGTTTGTTTGCTTCCGTGTTTCTTTCCCTTTTGTCTTCCCTTAATAAAACCATGTTTTGTTCTGTTAAACCTGCGTTTGTCTCCTCCCCTCGCCCTCGTGCGTTACAACAGCTTTGCTTTGTCTCGCCAGTGTCTGCGCAATAGATGTTGTGACAACTGACACAATGCTGAATTTCCTTCATTGGTGCAACAGTTTAGGGAAGCTTCTTTCCATGCACACAGCAAGGTCCACAAAGAAATGGTTTGAGTTTGGAGCAGTTGTTCTTGACTGACCTGCACCTCAAACCTATATAACACCAGGGGCTTCATTTATAAATGGTGCTTATGCCAAAAAATGGATCTGAAATGTGCAATGGATTCAGGATTTATTAAAAAAAAAAACTTGGCAGTATTATCGCCGGCTTTGACCCATGCATACAGTGCATGCAATGCAGAACATTTGGAGAGAGGGGGAATTGGCGACAATCTGTGGTACAATTAAGAATTGCAGCAAAAGGGGCAATACCAAATTAATAACAAAACAAACCATATCGTACCATATTAAGCTCCATTATTGCCACTAAGTGAGAAAAGTCATTAATACCTAGGCATTCTTTTGTTTGATGTGTTTATTGATTTATTTGAGTATACCATTATTAGCCTGCTTATCATTTTTGGAATGATCTGTTAATTGACATTACATTGAGGTTTCCACATACTTTTGCAACTATCTATAGATTCCTCAAGTTTTAATACCATTCACGTTTCTTCAGTTATCACGAGGAGCTTCTTCACTTCTGAGTGGTGTGAAATTCCCAGGATTTGAAACCTCCTTGGGATTCACACCAATGGTGTCATGAACCGAACTTATTTAAGGTCATTTGATGCTGCGGAAGTGTGAATTAGTATGAAATCGGTGGACTCAGTCCCCCCCATCATGGCAATATGAGGACATGTTCAGCTGGATGAATGACTGTGCTTTGTTGAAGTCAAAAAGACTTGCTTTAATGCTTTTACCAAGAAGACATTTAAAAATTCTTGATATTATGGTCAAGTAGTTCTGCAAATGAATTCTGCAGTTTTTCCATGTGCAAAAAGGGAGATGATAATGGGGTTGTGCTGTTCTGACCATCACTGAGAATGGAACTGGATTTGGGGGCTTCATTTATTTATATAGATCAGCAATAACAGTGTCTTTCTGGGAATGTCTAACCAAAAAGAGAGGTCATTCTAAGCGACATGACAAACTTTTTTTGTTAAAATCCTGCTTCAAATTCAGTCTGGTTTTAGATAAACCATTTTTACCATTTTGATTCTATCCTTAGTTCACCTACTTGTTTGTTTTGTAACTATTCTGCAGCTCTGAGACTTCTCCAAATTTTCTTAAAAAAAATTCCATTCCAGTATCTGATGACTTTCAGTCCAGACACACCTGATTCTACACTGCTGATTAGGTGATCATTATTTAAGAAATGTACAAGACTGATCTTACAACACAATTCTGTGAGTGAAATATTGATTTCTGAGCCAGCCTATGTTAAAACATCAGTATTTGCATGTTAAAAAGGCATATAAAGTAGTTTTCTTGTATTATTTCTATTTGTATTATTAATCAAGAAAACATTACATCTTCATTATTATTTTGACCAGCTGTCACTTATAGCAAATGAACATAATGTATAGAATAAAACGAAAATGTTCCAGTTCACTGAAACACATGCAGTACCTACAAATAATAAAACCAGAGAAACTTTTGCAGTAGTCTCTTAATTTTCTCTTAATTGTGTGTTAAGACGAATGTGTTGACATAGTGTGTCATGTCATTGTAACATTACTAAAAACCCACCATAAACCCGTAACATAGCAGAATTTAAAAGGTAAAGAGAAAAACATAAACAAAAAAAATTAAGCTATGAAATAATATGTTGTTGTATTGTATTCTGAAAGGCTCCAGGTCTCTTGATGGGTCCTGTTTAATTAAACACCATGTAATAGTAACAGAATTCATTAGAGAAAATTCATTTCATTAAACATTTAATTGTGAAGGGTTTTTAAATGCAAATGAAGAGTGCTGCCATGCTGTTTTAGTATTTTTGACTTAATTGTCTTCATTCTTGCTCAATATGAGTAAAGGCGTGGGCCTCACAGCAAGAAGGTCCTGGATTTGATCCCAAGTGAATTGGACTGGGTCCTTTCTGTTGGGAGTCTGCATGTCATCCCTGTGTCTCTGTGGTTTTGCACCAGGTACTCTGGTCTCCTCCTACAGTCCAAAGACATGTGGGTTAGGTTGATTTGTGTTTCTAAATTGCCCTACAATGTGTGTGTGTGTGTGCCCTACAATGGATTGGTACTCTGTCTAGGATTGGTCCTGCCTTGTGCCCTGTGCTGCCGGGCTAGGCACCAGCTTTCCTGCGACCCTGACCAGAATTAAGCTGATAAGACAATGAAAGAATGAGTGAATGAGAAGGGCACTATACTAAATAACATCTAATAATGTTATTTTTTAATAGTAGTGGTGTTATTAATGTTAAGAATAATAATAATAATAATAATAATAGAAGTTTCACAGTTACTCAATTGAGAAAACTAATGACTAAGGGTTGAATCTGCACAGAAATGCACACTAAAGTTTTACTCCTGCACTGTAACATCACGTACTCAACAACTTTCTAAGAGTGCCAACAGAACTATCACTATCCATGCATGACCACTGATTGTTATGGCCAAATTTCTATCCAAGCACTTTGTCCCCCATTTATAGGTCTGCTCCTCAGAGGCAGTTGTAGGCAAACACAGGAGTGGGAATTGCAGGAGAAAGAGACACTGTGAGACGCTCTCAAAGCAAGACTTGTTCACTTCCTTCTGTCAGCTAGAACGAGAACGTTCTGCGGTGAAGCCTCATTTAAAAAAAAAATCACACAATCCGGTCATAAATGTTCCCGATTCGTTGTCATCGCTGTTGTTTTGTTCCTTTTTCCTGCAACATGTCAGAACTCACCGTGTAGAAGCCGCAAAAGGAGACGGAAGAGACGGAGGCCTTTGAACTCCAACAGACAAGGCAAGGTGAAGCCCCGTGTGGGATGCGAGAGGGTGTTTTAGCACCTGGTTACAAAGATATCATCAGGAACAGACACGTCTGAAGTAGTGTGCACTGAGGACGATGACTCATTCGGGAAAATGAGAACAGCTTGCATAATTTCGAAAATGGACCGAGTAATTGTTCTGTGCGTCATAGGATTCCATAACCACTTCGTAAGTGTCATGACATGTCATTTGCTGTCAAGAGTTAAGTGTCCTGTGACCATTACAGCACGAACAAGTCAGTCAGGGTTGCTGACGCCCACACGTTTCCTCTTTTTTTCTGATTATGTTGCATTTTATGCTTCTTTCAAAAGTACTAACTTCGAAGTCAGTGAGTGTCTGTGTGTGCATGTGCCCTGCAATGGACTGGTACGCTGACTAGGGTCGGTTTCTGCCTTGCAAACTGTGCAAGTGAGCGAGTGAAGTTTTGTGTCCTGCACCTTGATGTTTTGTCTAAGTGATACAGTATTGGATTTCTTGTCCCGTCCTGGTTTGGATTAAACCCTGCTTATACTGGTCAGGTTTTCAGGGGAGAGTCAGGAGCCTAATCTGGAATTCAGTGGGTGCAGGCAGAGGTACACCCTGGATGGAGAGCCAGTCCATTAAGAGATCCGTTAATGCACTACCTGACCTTCGCTGAACATCTCTCTCGAGCTTCAAACCCAGATGTTCAGAGCCACAGAGCCACCATTGCTGCTATATTCACTCATTGTCAAAGAATAACGCACTGAAATGGATGTCAGATTGACATCCGCCCAGCTGCAAAACTCAGCATGCAGTTCTGTCTCGGTCCGATATGTAGATGATTACAGGTGTGGTCTGATTAGGTCTTGTATCTCATCTTGTATCCAGACTAGAGGCGGCCTAACAGGGTAACTAGAGCCTCCTTTCAATTGTACAGCTCTGGAAATAGCCCCAGAATTTGAAATATTTTACGTTTTCAGAAATGTTTTCAGTGGCTCATCTGAAAAGGAGCAGAAATTTTTTTATTTCATTTGAATTTGCAGAAATGTACTTACCATATTTATCTACTGATCTGTAAGGCTTCATGGGAGTTCATAAATGATTCATTAATTAAATCATTTCTAAATTTCAGTCATTTTCCTCTCGTTTTCTTTTTTGTGTTTGTTTACTGTGGCGGATCAAAAGAAACTCTTACATAATTATGACTGATGGTGAAGTGGCTGAACACTCGCATGTATTGTTTTGTGATCTGCGCAGTTCCTGCAGGGTCTTTGTGAATGTGAGAGCCGGCGAGCAACAGTGTGCGTTTGGGGTTTTGTGTGTGTGTGTTGCATTGTTGTATTTGGAAATAGTCACAGGAGGCTGAGGGATGCTGCTATTTTGCTGCTGAATAATGAAGAAGGTCCTGCTGTTCTCAGTCTGACTGAAACTGATGAGGAACTTTAATCAATGTTATGTTTGGCATAACATGTTCGGTTGTTGCTCTTTTCACAACTGCTCTGTTGCACAAATGTTTTTCATTTCACATATGCTTAGAAACCTCCCTTACAACCCAGATTGCTAAATTAACTCTATTCAGTGGAACTTTGGAATTCAAGCGCCTCTTTACTCGAACAATTCGGTTATCAAACGTTCAGTTAGAATTTTTTATGCCCCCAAATTCAATGCATCCTAAATAAAACACTCAACAGTGCGATTTTACAAAGATGATGGAAGTAATCCAGCACAGTCGGTAGTGATAATGGACCAATAAGGTAAACCAATCAATTAAACAGTTATATCATATTATATTACATTATGCATATTTCTATAATATCAGTCCACAGGTGAGGGAGTGTCTGAAAACTCCCTCAGTCCTCAGTGTTGGTGCCACTGTCCCAGTGCTGAAACTGCGTTCACCTCAGTGGCTGTAAAGTTTCACTTTTTCACTTCTTTCATGTATGTCTTTATTGATTTTATGCATTGTATTATATTCATTTGCTTTATTCATGCTTTTAATCATTCATTACATATTGAATATATGGGTAAAAAAACAACATTAATTTGGGGGTCAGGAACAGATTAATCCTATTTACATTATGAACAGTCTTCTGAAACCAATGAAGTCTGATCTGAGGTTTCACCGTGCCTTCTTATATGACCTATTTGAATAGCTGGAGTTTGGATAGTGGGTTTAGAAGGTAAAGAGTTAAGTTTGGAAGTAATGACATAAGGACAGTCAGCAAATAGCAATGAGTGACAATTGTTTTGAGATTATTCTGTATGAAGTTCAAAGAAACTGAGATAGCAGGGAACATTGCTTTACACACATGCACTTACAGAATCTGTGTGAAAGAATGCATGCAAGAAGTGCTCACAGAACACAGTACGATCTCTCGTCTGATACACAGATAACTGGCAGGACAGTCAAGGTCCAGTATTACAATTGTGGCATTAAAAATAGGTTTGGTTTTAAAGATTTTGGAAGAATTCAGCCTGATATGTAAAAATCAAGATGGCACCATGACCTCTGGGTACTTCAGTTTCTTCCAATGTACCAAAATATGCCAATATGTTACATTTACATTTACAGCATTTAGCAGACACCCTTATCCAGAGCGACTTACAATTGATACAATCTTACAATCCTAGCAAATGTGGGTTAAGGGCCTTGCTCAGGGACCCAACAGTGGCAGCTTGGCAGGATTTGAACCCTGGACCTTTTGGTCCATAGTCCAGTACCTTAACCGCTAGGCTACCACAGTCCACAGTAGGTGGACACCAGGTATGCAACTAGGTATAAGTGAATGTGTAACGTGTTGCCCTTTGGTGGGGACGGGTGTGGATAATGTTCTACTTAGCAGAAGTCTTACCATACAATCTAAGCCAGAACCACACAACTGGCACTAAATAGGGTGTAATGGTAGCTCGCTTGTTAGGACTGGAAGAACTATATTTCCCAGAGTGGTTTGCAGATTGTTTACAGCTGCCTGTGAAGGCATTTCAAACTGATCCAAACCATGGTTTAGTGTCATGGCTTTAACTGCACTATAGCTGCAGATGGTAATCGGTAATCGTGTGTGTGTGTGTTGTGAGAAAAGGAAGTAGATAATAGAAAGTGAACATCTGTAATAAGTTAAAAGAAATACATTTCTAAGATCTGTAAAGACAGAAATAGTTTTGAATTGAAAACAAGCAAGGTTTAGTCAGAAATTAATTTAAAAGGAACAAGTTGAAAAGGGAGCAGTCTTGGAAAAAAATAAGTGTTCGGAAAATCATAAAACTACAACTACTATCATAATACTAAAACCTGGAGACAGAAGGCTGAGAAGGAAAAAATATTGTAAAAAGACTTGATGTTGAGGTTAAAATAATTGGGAGAAAGTTTAAAGATAGATTATTCAGCTAAAAGAACATTAAAGACTAAAGAAAAACTGAGTTGAGTTCAGTAACCAAGTCTGGGACACTTTGAACGCTCTCAGCCATAGTTTGTTGGTTCTTTTATATCCCATTTCTGAAGCAATTGCCACCATTTTGAGTATTTCATAGTTAGTAGACACTATTTTGGGATGCGAGTTCATTTTTTCGTCATTTCTGCTGCTCCATCATATAGGTGTTTTTCTCAGCTTGTCACTCAAGCACCCAAAGTTCTACACATACTAGATCAAATCCCACTCTGTGCCTAAGCAAAAGCACTGAGTGTAAGCCACACTGGTACACACACACTGTCTTTCATATTTGAATGCAGTATTAACAAGAAATACAGACATAGAGATAATATTATGTTCGGTCTTTATTTTAAGGAAGAACCTCCTCAGCAAAGTAGTTTTTGTCTCCAGCACTCCTCAGTGATCAAAACTCCCAGCAGGTCATGTTACGGAATAAGTGAATATGTGAATAAGTGATCAATTGTGATGCACTAATGCCCTGCCAAGGGTGTTTTCCAACGTTCCCACTATGAGCCTGATCAGGAAGGTAAACGGAATATGAATGATCAAATGGACACTTTTTTCCCTACTATAACAAGCAGCGGAAATCTATTTTCCTTAAAGCATACCGAAAACCAGGTCATTATTGTATCTGACGTGTGTGCATGCCTACTGCGCTCACATGCCAGCTCGCTGGGGAGCAACTCCAGTCGATGATGTTCAGTGATCCAGAGAGAGAATAGGAATCAGCAGGCTTTTTCCCACACTTCCCCAGGAGAGCACGCAGCCTGCCATTCCTCACCGTAGCTCCTAATTGGACCGAGTTGTTAGTTTAACTGGCCTTCATAATGAACCACTTGCATTCACCACCTACTAAATCACTCTGTATACACCAGGTCTGAGTTCAGGGTCCAGACATATATTTTTCAAATGAGCTTCTGTTATTCTTTACTAATATGAGTAGAAAAAAGGGTGCTTTCTATTAAATAATAATGATAATGCATAATACACAAAGGAGCCTACTAGCAGAGCTATAGGGCTTTTTGTTGAGCTCTGCAAGTACTGCATGATTTTACCATTTTCCACCTGAAACTGAACAGTGGTGGTTCCAGAACCCAACCCAGAATTCACCAGGCACATACAGAGGTTTGCCCTGGACTGGACCCCAGTCAATCACTGGAACTGCGACTCCTGACCTTCACACTGTAAGCCCAGTCCAGGATTTGAACCCAGGACTGCCTTTTCCTGCCTTTAATTTCACTGCACAACAAAGATTTTGCGTGTTATGGATTTTGGGCTGCTGATTGCGAAAATGAGTAATGAGTTAAAACGTTCCTATTTTGCGATTTCTCAGTATTTCAAGTCTCCTATTATATTGCCCATAAATCAATTCATTTTGGGGATTGTGCATGAAAATATGCCTGATAAACACTAAATAGATGTGATTGTAAAACTAAAGTGGGCATTACTCTGCCACGGATGAGAACTAGAGAACGAATTAACACCAAATATTTTATGAATTCATTTATACGTTCATTTTCTTTATATTAATGTAACTGATCCCTTTGCTTTATCAGTGTAAGACATGCTTTAGCCTGCAGCATGGCTGACTTTATTTGAAATATTTGCTTGTCCATGTGAAATAAACAAAAGTAACTGGACCTCTCTGAAAGCCTTAGCTGCTCGAGCGTTATGGGAAATGTGGCAGCTTAGTGGTTAACGTACTGGACTATGGACCAGAAGGTCCAGGGTTCAAATCCCACCTCTGCTAAGATGCCACAGTTGGACCCCTGAGCAAGGCCCTTAACCCACTATTGCTTGGATTGTAAGACTGTATCATTTGTAAGTCGCTCTGGATAAGGTTGTCTGCTAAATGACATAAATGTAGTGCCTGTAGTGAATTTGTGTGGTGTGTCCTGTAGTTCTGGTCAGCAATCCAAAATTGATTTTTCGTGGGGCACAGTGACATTTTACTGGGGCTTGTGTCCCTGTAAAGTGGGTCTGGTGACGCTGCTGACACACACACATTGTTTGCATAATCAGTTAGCTCTCTAGCCTCACAGGTCTAGAGATCCCTGGTTCGATTCCTGGTTCGACTCCATCTGTGTGTAGTTTGCATGTTCTCCCAATGTCCTTATGTGTTTCCTTCGAGTACTTTGGTTCCACAGCCCAAAGGTTAGGTTAACTGAAACTAAACTAAAGTGCCCCAGTGTGAGTAAGCCAGTATGTGTGTGCATGTGCCCTGCAATGGATTGGCACCCTGTCTAGGTTTTGTTCCTGCCTTTAGCCCTGTGCTATCCGTGACCCTGAATGGGATTAAGTGGGCAGGAAAATGAATGAAATTCTGGTTACATAGAGGAGACATGGGACTGTTGTTCATATTTTATATAATTAATGCAGCAATCTATGTCATATTTTTCTTGCGTCTCTATATTTGGCATGGCATCTAGTATGTACACATCACAGATGTCCTGATTTTTGTATTAATCTGTCTTATGTCCCCTACGTCCTTGATTCTATTTTCTCTTGTCTGCTGGTTTTGACCTTTATGGATTTATCTGTGTGAGTGGTGTCTGGCTGAGGTCTGACCCCAGCTATGGACTGTTGTAATGATTCTTAGAAAAGCCTGAATAACACAATTTTACAGTCACATCCAGGCAGATACGACACTTTCTATATAAACATTAGTGTGCGAATGAATCCTGTTCAAAGTAAATTTAGTATACGGAAAATTTTATTGCAGAATAATTCCTGATACTGGTGACTCACCACAAACTGTTTCAGTTGAACAGATGCCATATAAAGGACCCAAAAATGTCACAACATGTATGTATATATATATATATTTTACAATCTTAGCTATATTGGCATTTGCAAAGTCCTGATGATGTTTTTCCACACCATGAATAATAAATCGCTTCCTCTTCGTTGCTCAGTATTGCATTGAATAGCTCCATAAATGGAACATCCCATGCCGCAGTGTCACCCACCACCTCCAGTCCAACGACTGCTGTTGCTTCTATGTAATAATGATTTGTTTGCCCATAGGTTCTTTTTTTAACATCATGTCAGCATCAATGGCTATATCGGTGACAAGAGCATGGTTAAACCTGCACTAATCAACAGACCAATTAACTTAGTGCACGTCTTTGGAAGGTGGGAGGGATCTCTGGAGCTGTGTGGCAATATCAAACTGCTTGCCCACCGGGCCACCTACATGCTAGGTTCTAGAAGATGGAAGTCTGGATTTATACTCAGAGCAGCAGACAGTTTTTCTTGTGCTTGATCATGTGAAGTGATGAAGTTGCCAATTTTATGCGAGTTGGACAGTCGTCATCGCGTTCTTGCCTCAAAGCCGGCACCTTCTCAGCTTCTATTATTAGGTTCATGAACATTCTTGGCTTAACCATACTGCTGTGAGTCGTATCAAAAGACATTTTCCAACAGATACAAATTCATGAGTATAAAACATAACATTGAGACACATTTTAGACAAGAGATAGCGTGATGATTTTTTTTTTTTACTGGTGCTTGTCATATGGAATCCACCGTCCAAATAGTACCTGATCTGTGCTGGTCCTTTGGGGACCATTAGAAAACAGGTACAGGGGACGAACAAAGTATGTAGAGAAACAGATGGACTACAGTCTGTAAGTGCTTCTGTATGTTAAGAGGAGATGATTCAATGGACAATGAGTGTAGAACCAAGGTGTACAGTGATGCTTGAAAGTTTGTGAACCCTGTAGAATTTTCTATATTTCTGAATAAATTTTACCTAAAACATCATCAGCTTTTCACACAAGTCCTAAAAGTAGATAAAGAGAACCCAGTTAAACAAATGAGACAAAAATATTATACTTGGTCATTTATTTATTGAGGAAAATGATCCAACATTACATATTAGTGAAGTGGCAAAAGTATGTTGAACCTCTAGGATTAGCTGTTAATTTTGAAGGTGAAATTAGAGTCAGGTGTTTTCCAATCACTGGGGATGACAATCAAGGTGTTGAGTGGGCCCCCCCTGTTTTTATTTTTAAAGAACATGGATCTCGTCTCAAAGTCTGCTCTTCCCACAACACATGTTTGTGGAAGTGTATCATGGCACGAACAAAGGAAGATTTCTGAGGACCTCAGAAAAAGAAGTTGTTGATGCTCAATCAGGCTGGAAAAAGGTTACAAAAACCATCTCTAAAAGAGTTTGGACTCCACCAATCCACAGTCCAGACAGATTGTGTACACAATGGAGGAAATTCAAGACCATTGTTAACCCTCCCCAGGAGTGGTCGACCAACAAAGATCACTCCAAGAGCAAGGCGTGTGATAGTGTGGCGAGGTCATAAAGGACCCCACGGTAAACTTCTAAGCAACTGAAGGCCTCTCTCACATTGGCTAATGTTAAATGTTCATGAGTCCCCAGCATTCAGAAGAAACACTGAACAACAATGGTGTGTGCATGGCAGGGGGTTTGCAAGGATGAAAGCCACTGCAGCAAGAACATTGCTGCTCGTCTGCAGTTTGCTAAAGATCACGTGGGCAAGCCAGAAGGCTATTGGAAGAATGTTTTGTAAACAGATGAGACCAAAATAGAACTTTTTGGTTTACAAACTTTTAGTACTTTTTGGCTGCACGGGTGGGTCACACCAGATACTGAGAGCAAAGGTTCACATACTTTTTCCAGTCATTAATATGTAATATTGGATCATTTTCCTCAATAAATAAATGACTAAGTATAATATTTTTGTCTCATTTGTTTAACTGGGTTCTCTTTATCTACTTTTAGGACTTGTGTGAAAATCTGTTGATGTTTTAGGTCATATTTATGCAGAAATGTAGAAAATTCTATAGGGTTCACAAACTTTCAAGTACCACTGTACCTTGTTAGTGTTTAGAATTATGTACTGGACCAAGTGTTTATTAATCTATACTGGTAGAAGTGTTTAATATGATATATTACAGTACACATTGGTCCGAATGTTACACATATGTGTCCATGTACAATGAAATGAATCAGTATGAATTGGATCAAGTGTTTTTCATTATGTACTGGTCGGGTTCGTGATGTCATTCTGCCACAGCCAGATGAACCCAGTTTAATTTTATGAAGGACTGACATTCAGTTAGCAGACGGTACGCGTTGCTTTGAAAAGTGTTAACGCTCTGCCATAAAACCATGAATGATGCTTATTGCTCACTTTAACCAGATACAGCACTGAGAATAATTTACTGACGCTTTCAACAAATCAGCCATGTTAAATGTAAGTATGGCGAACAAGTTAATGGGCCAGCAAGCATTAACGAGAAATTAATGTTTTCCTGCTCCCTGTAAATAGAAACATAGCCTTATAGCCATCTGAAACAGAAACGAGCTTCTGCCCTGCAGTGAACCACAGTTTTACCTTCACTCTAATTTTCTGATAAATTAATTCACTTAATGCTAGTTTAAAAAACAGGGTGTAGAAGCGAGATTGCTTAATTGATGTGATTGCCTCACAGGCAATTAAACGGTAGTGTGGCTTAATGCTCAGTGCTGTATCTGATTTAAGAGAGTTAGGCGGTGGGATAGAAATAGCTTGATTTTTGCCTTGATTCAAGGCAACCAACATCTAATGCTTTTTGGATAACATTTGTTGACCTTGATGGAAGCAATATAAAAGCATATTACACTTCGTCAGGCTTCTCCAAAGCAATTTACACAATGTGCAAACAGTGCAAAAGTGCAACACTGCAAGTACTGGCATAATCTGTACGTATAGTCACCAGACAAAATGTTCTTAATGTAGTATAATACCTCTGCAAATTCTGATGACAATTTCCTGTGACTGGGAATTTTGCCACTGCTGGTAGAATACCTGAATACCTGTGCAAATTCAGCTCCTTCCTTCACACTATGGCCTTTGGCACGCCCAAATGCAATCGCTCTTTTTTGCCAATCATTATCCACTTTGCAACCCATTTTCCACACATTGAATGAGATATTCACCGCACTGTACCACCTCTTCTCACACTATGAAAGCCATCGTACACCCCACAAGTATTTAAAGCCCAATCATCCTCTTGCAATGCCATCTGCAGGAGCTTGAAGTTACTACCACCTTAAACAGCAATCTGACAAATTTTTGTCCGGGAAATATATTTATTATCTGATAGGTAGAGACTGATGCTGTTATGAGTGGTGACATGGACATAGTTTTATGGTGGGTGAGGGGGATGTGCCCCCTCAAAGTCTGGAGGGGAGTTAAAAGGTACTGTGGAGGGAGGAAGGCAGAGTTGCTGGTTTGCTCACCAGTAAACACTCAGATCTCTTGTACTTAACCTTTTCAGGACCCATGGAGACTTATTTGCACTAAGAATCCAGTACTGTAGATGGAAATACTTACAGCAGAACTTTGCACTGAGCAATTGTGAATCTGAACCACTGTGCACTGATTCGTGAATCCAGTTTATGCTGAAACGAGTTGCATGGCTCAACTCCCAAGTTAAGCAGGTGCGCAGAGTACCGAGAACCAAGACAAGTTTTTGTAGTCAAAAATGAGAACCAAGGTACCAGTGTATTCATATTCAAGGTATCAAGTTTGTCGTGTTCAATACCAGTTAAATACCAATGTTGTGTAGTACATCCTGTGTTTTCTTTAACATAAAACACTACTCATTTGATGCGTTGTGAGCAGTGTGTCTTTCGAGTTTTAACAAAACCTGCTCCACTGGTCTGTGACTTAAAAATAAGCATAGAGATACAGTTAACAAAATACAGAATGAACAGAGGAAGCACAACAAATGTGCAGAGAATAGAACAGATATTTTGTGTGATGTATAGGGTCTTAGGCGAGGTTTATCAATCTTCAGTGTAAGGACGTAAGTTGAATTTTATTGAATTGGACCCACTTTATTTATCCCTGAGGGGCAATTAACATAGGCCACACAGAAAAACAGCAGACAACAGACAAAGACATTAAAATAGCTACGGTGATGCTGGCATACAGTGATTTCAGCATAAATCTGACCTAAAGCATCATCAGATTTTCACACAAGTCCTAAAAGTAGATAAAGAGAACCCAGTTAAACAAATGAGACAAAAATATTATACTTGGTCATTTATTTATTGAGGAAAATGATCCAATATTATATATTAATGAGTGGCAAAAGTATGTGAACATTTGCTTTCACTATCTGGTGTGACCCAAAAAATATTCTTTTTGGAGAGCAGTGGCTTTCTCCTTGAAATCCTGCCATGCACACCATTGTTGTTCAGTGTTCTTCTGATGGTGGACTCATGGACATTAACATTAGCCAATGTGAGAGAGGCCTTCAGTTGCTTAGAAGTTACCCTGTCCTTTGTGACCTCGCCAACTATTGCACACCTTGCTCTTGGAGTGATCTTTGTTGGTCAACCACTCCTGGGGAGGGTAACAATGGTCTTTCCTCCATTTGTACACAATATGTCTGATTGTGGATTGCTGGAGTCCAAACTCTTTAGAGATGGTTTTGCAACCTTTTCCAGCCTGATGAGCATCAACAACTCTTTTTCTGAGGTCCTCAGAAATCTCCTTTGTTCGTGCCATGATACACTTCCACAAACATGTGTTGTGAAGAGCAGACTTTGATAGATCCCTGTTCTTTAAATAAAACAGGGTGCCCCCTCACACCTGATTGTCATCCCATTGATTGAAAACACCTGACTCTAATTTCACCTTCAAATTAACTGCTAATCCTAGAGGTTCACTTACTAATATGTAAAATTGGATCATTTTCCTCAATAAATAAATGACCAAGTATAATATTTTTGTCTCATTTGTTTAACTGGGTTCTCTTTATCTACTTTTAGGACTAACGATGTTTTAGGTCATATTTATGCAGAAATATAGAAAATTCTACAGGGTTCACAAACTTTCAAGCACCAGTGTGTAGTCCCAATGTCCATTTAATCAATGTAAGTGCTCCCTCTTTGTTGGACACCCTTTTGTTTCAGCATTGTTTGTTTATGTAAAACAGGCACAGATCTTAGTGGAAGACCAATAATTCAATAAAGTGCATTGATACTGAATACTTTAGGTGATTTCATTTTTTAAACCCAGAGATTGAAACCAGCAAATAATACTCTTAATAAGCGAACAATAAGAAGTGATCAAAACATATTGGATTAACGAAGAAGGACTTAAGTCTTCGTTACATAAAATGTTATTGAAAGAAGACTATGGAAAGAGTTAGTCATTTCGAAAAACTTTTAGAAGCAGACGTCTTTAGATCTACTTTAGATGTAAAGACAGGAGAAATAAAGGAAAAATATACACTCCTGTACTGTTTTCCCCTGTTCTCAGAGCTCTTAATATGCATGCTGAAGAAACCCACATGCGGTCCCATGGCATGAGCCGAGGGTTTGAACCAAACAGCGCGCTCCTGGTTTCATCCAGATAAAAGTTAACCTACTTTTATTTATAGAGCTTGTTTTATAAACAACACTGAAGTGCCTGCTTCCTATAGGACTGGCGTTTGTTGTGCGCATACTAATGTGGCAATGAGATATACTTTACATTATTGATATTTGTAATGAATCATATTGGATTCAACTACTAATATATTGAACGTTTGACATAAGTATTAAAAGGAACTGGAATGTTACTAAATGCCATAACCCTGGAAGGAGGTCCAGCAGAACTGTTATCAGCCACCACCACAAAATGTGAATACGCAAAAATCAATCAAAGAACCATCAAAGTGGCACATCAGGACAAGCGTCAGCATGCGTAATAGAAAGCGACACACACACAGCTCGCAGTCAGACACACATTTACACAACCTTTGCCCACTAATTAAAACTTAACAAGCTGAACATCAAAGCCGGTGTGACTCCGTACGACGCCAGGCTGCATCATAGCATCGGTATGCTAACCATTGGTACATTATTGATCTGGTCAGTTGTAACGATAGGGATACATCTGTTCTTTTACAGTTCATACAGATATTAGATGAAAAAGAGCGTTCCCCAAACCCAGAACTGAGCTCACGCCCTGATCCCGAATGAAACTGTCACGTCGTAATCGCTGTTATCAGTCGAGTTTTTGTTCAGAGGCTAATGCTGTGCCACTGCTTCAAAGACATGCTAATAAGGTTAGCACTGGTGGCAAGACACCAATTACCCTCATGAAAACCCTTCAACTTGTAGTCTGGGATTCGAAGAGCATCACAAACCAGCCAGCTACAGAGATGCTTGAAAGTTTATGAACCTTTTAGTATTTTCTATTTTTGCATAAATAAAATCCTAGTTTAAATAAAACACCAATTTAAACAAATAAATGTTGTGTAAAATTAGAAAAATGACCCAATATGATGTATCTTTGAGTGCTAAAAAGTATTCAGTCCTCTAGAATTATCAGCTAAAATGAAGGTGAAACTACAGTCAGGTGCTTCCAGTCAACGGGATGACAATCAGGTCTGAGTGGGGACGCTATTTCATTTAAAGAACGGTGATCTATAAGATTCTCACATTCACAACACGTTTGTGGAAGTGTATCATGTAACAAACAAATGCGATTTCTCTGAGGAGTTGTTGAAGCTTAGCAGGTTGGAAAATGTTCTAAACCAGTGTCACGATTACCATACACAAGGGGCAGAGAGACAGACACAAGTGCAAGAGTGCTATATTTATGTACATCAGACGTGGTTAGAAACAGTAAAGAGAAATAAAGAACACAACAGACAGAAACAAAGCTAAGTGCTAACACTAACAACACTGAGAGGAATATTCAAAATGCTAACAGTAGGCAGAGCTGAGACAGAGTTAAAGCTACCAAGGTTAGACACACTACCAATTCTAATACACACACGATTACCTAGGTGAATCTCAAGCAGAGCTAACACAGTAATGCTAACCCTAACAGTGATACGGAGAATGGCTGATGCTAACAGATAAATGCAAACTTCACAACACAGGAATGTAATCCTTACAAATAAGATGAAACATCAAACACATCAAACAAATGATCAGCTCCAGAACCAGAAACCACAACCAGAAAGAGAATAATAAGACCATACCAAGACGTTGTCAGGAGGAAGGGCTTATATGTTCTAAACACAGCAGGCTGTAATTGGCTAGCCTGCTGTAGAAGCCAAACAGTGTCAGAGAGGACCTATTTTTAGTTCACATCTTCCTGACAATTAGTTTCTACTCTTAACAATTCACAGTCAGATAGTTTGGCCTCTCTCAAATTCACAAATGGAAATATTCATGAGGCCACTATCAGGAGAACAGTGAACAACAGTGGTGTGCATGGCAGGGTCGCAAGGAGAAAGCCACTTCTGTTGAAAAAAGTCTACAATTGGCTAAAGATCATGTGGACAAACTAGAAGGCTGTTGTAAAAACATTTTGTGGATGGATGATGTTTATTTGGTTTAAATGACCAGTGTTATGTCTGGAGAAAGGAAAACAATGCATTTCAGCATAAAAACCGTATCCCATCTGTGAAACATGGTGGTGGTAGTACAATGGTTTAGGTCTGTTTTGCTGCATCTGGGCCAGGAGGGTTTCCCATCACTGATGATCCTCTACTATTGATGATTCTCAATTCTCATTATATCAGCTAATTCTAAAGGAAAATGCCGTGAAGCAAGACAACAGGCCATTCTACGAAATAATAGTTACAGAAGAGTAAAGTTAATGTTTTAGAGTGGCCAAGTCAAACTGCTAAGCTTAAATTTCTGATGAGCAGGACTTTTCTGGTTTCAGTCACATCAGATACTGAAAGCAAAGGTTCACATCTTACAAACACATAATATTGGATTGTTTTCCTTAGTAAATAAATGCTAATATTTTGTATTCTTTTGTTTAATTGGGTTTGCTTTGTCTACTTTTAAGACTTCCTTCAAAATGTCATTATGTCAGTTATGCAGAAATACTAAACCCATTTTAAAGAGTTCGCCAACTACCAAGCAGTACTGTATCTTTGAGCTGGGTTTGGTCTAACCCTGGATTTTCTGTGTCACAACGGGATTGATTTTAATCAGGGTTTATCAGGGTTCATTGCTATGGTAACTTGCGCTGCAGAACTGAGCTGCTCCAGGGCAGGTTAAGTTCAGAATGACAATCTGTTTAAAAAAAAAAGAAACTTATTAACCAATCAGCTATCCGTATCCGTAAATTCCCTGAATCCAGCTTCAGAGTCCCACAGAACCCATTTCTTTACTGTTCTTTCTAAATCCATCCGGTTACCAACTGTGTAGTTAAAATGCACTTCTCATCCTTTTATACTGATATATAGATTTTCTTCAGAGGAAATGTTAGAACCTTGCTGCCATTTAGGATCCTTGAATGATATGACACTATGAAGCAGGTGGAATCCACTCTGGGTTGTAACCTTGATCTATATTATATTCTGTCTAATATTGTCTTTGTTTAATGCTTTTTCTGGTCAGGGTGACATGGGCTTTGGTGCCTATCCCCAGAGAACACAAGTCACAGTCCATCACATGACTGGGATGATCCCTGGACCAGCCTCCATGTGTTTCATCCAACATCAGGAAACGCAACCATGAGTACTTCGACTGACATACATATTTATACAGGTAAGTGCTGTTTAACAATCATC
Organism: Ancistrus triradiatus; assembly: GCA_025084515.1. NCBI lineage: Eukaryota > Metazoa > Chordata > Actinopteri > Siluriformes > Loricariidae > Ancistrus > Ancistrus triradiatus. Next base: position 86,451 of record JAJAGP010000992.1, read on the forward strand.
CAATTAATGTCCATTGGATTTAAAGTATGAGGTCTTGACTGATGTCTTTTATCTCTGTGATGTGATACTGAATTGTCTGTTCTGGAAATTATTGTTTATTCAAGTGGACACATTCCCTCTTGGTTGTGTGCGGCCAGAGGGGTAGGTTTATTTCTGTATTCTGTTGTGTGCATTTATATTTTGGTTGTGTGGTCATTAATGTGTGCTTGTAGCTGAAGAACCATGGTGTTGTGTATTTACTTTAGTGCTTTAGCCAAGTCTAGACTTCAGGCCCAAATGTGGAACCCATTCTCCTTTGGGTGACACCAAACAAACTGTTCTTAAGAATCTTTTAGCTCACACTTGATAGATCTCAACCTCCATTATGTCCACTGTGCCTTTGGACATTTATACTTTTATGTTGTTTAAAATATCATATAAAATAGTGTCATGTTTACTGACTTAATCTAATTCTAAATTCAGGAACAAACCCTTAACAGGACCCAAGTCCATTATGACATAGGGAGAGCGGCCAGGCTAGGACACTATCCTATACAGTTTGTCTCTTTTATTATTTTATATAATCTAAAACAGTTACACCAAGATCTACTGAAGAACTGTCTACTTCTTTATCAGGAGAATTCCTTAAATTTTCAAAAGGATCCAAAGCTTTTGCAGAAAGACTCTTAGACTGTAACTTCTCTCTGAAGCGAGAGCTGAACCTGCTCTCAAATCGTCTGAAACAGAACAGATGGGAGCTCTCTGCTTCCATTTGCCTCGCCTAAAATAAATCACCAGTCATCAAAAAGGAAGGCGCTATAACAAGCATTTATTAATCTATCGAACCTGAAATTTACAGCATTCAAGACTGCCCACGTCTCCCTGTATTTGAAATTCCTTATACTGAATTGTGAATGAATCACCTGGTCCGAGATCTAGACTGCTTTTACCAAGTAGAGTAGAATTACATAATGATGGCTCTCACTCATCCTAATTTAAAATAAGACCTGATTGGACAAGTGACACAATTCACACTATGAAATTTGCCTGGGTCACGTCAGCTCCTAGATGCATCAATCAAAGCATTTTTATGATCTCCCATGATGTTGTCAGATCATCTTCTGAACATTATTACTGAGGTGACACTTATGGCCATTGAAAACAATCGATTGGCTTCATATTGTCAAATAATCCAGCTCAAAATGTATTATCGGGCTTTGAATGCTGCTCTGGGAGATGGACCAAAATGTTTGCTTAGGCTCCATAGAAATGTTAGAGTTAGAATCAGTTTTATCTCTTCATCTAAAGAAAAATGGTCATAAATAGCATACTAGAGTACACAATTGTCAGAGCACCATTGTTGTCCAGGAGCACTGCCAGAGAGCGGCAGAGGTCAAAGAAGGCAACCCTGTGAACTACATTGCCCAGAAGCCACAGCATGGTCACATGGGTTAGCTCATTCATTGTTAGTTAACAAGCTGCACCTGGCTGACACACTATTTATACTGGGCATGAACCAGCTTCAGTGTGGCTTCTTTATATGAGATGCTGCCGTGTAAGTATATAAGAAATAATAAAGTGCTAATAAAGGAAAATATACAAGCTGGAAAATGAAGAAGACTTAAGAAAAAAGTCACAGTTAATTTAAAAACAAGAAAGCTTTTATTCGATTCTGAGAGATTGGGGAAACCCCAATAGAAATATTTTACCACATGTTCCTGCCTTGTGCCCTGTGCCAGTTAGTTCCTGGCTTTCCTTTGAACCTGACCAAGATTAGGCAGTTAAGAAAATGAATGAATGAATGGATGAATGTAACACATTTGTTAATTTTTGTTAGCAATTTAAGTTTGGGTCAGTTATTTGTTTAGTGTGTCGTGTACATATGTGTTCCATAGCAAATGTTTTTTTAAAATACAAAATAATCAGTCATATTGTAGAAGACATGACAGTTTTATTTAGAATGTACAACCTGAAAAATGCACAACTGAAAAACACAAAAGCCATGTGCAGAATTTTGTGCCAAAAGTTCAATGACAAAAGTGCAACACTTAAAGACTCCTGCACAGCCTGACCTCCTGATGCTACATCGCATCCACAGTACAGCCAACAAGACTTAAAAGTCTGTTTTTGTGGCCTCCTCTCTGTCTCGTTATAAAAACCGTACCATGTACTCCAGGAACTCCTGATGTGGCTGCAGCTTTCTTTATCCTGTAGAGAAATAAGCATTAGCATTATTTTAAATGTACTGCACCAAGTTGACCTCAGTGCTGTTTGTTATTGTTTGTCTGTTTTTAAGCTATGAGTCAAGTTTTAGGTGTATAAAACTACAGCTGCAAATGTACAACAAAGGACGGTATGTGGCAGAATTAAAGCTAGATAATAAATGTACATATACATTTATTGGTACTTGGTGTTTGTGGATAGATTTTCCAGGATGATCTTAGCTGAATTCACTGCTTCTGAGAGCTGGTTTTCTGATCTGTGGCCCAACACAGCATCCAATAATTCCAAATGTAAGCCCTTACTGGCTCTCTGCCTTCCACTTTTATATTCAGGTCATTTTTGCAGTCCCTATACTCCTTTTTCGCTTTATTTCTTTATAATTTGGTCAGACATTCATGACGACACTGCCCCACCTCCTGACATTACAGTTTCACGCTTCCAGACTTTCAGTGCTGGAACTGAGCCAAATTTGGTGGCCAAGCACCTGATCTTTGGCCATGTAAAGCATGTTCAAGATTAGACACCAGCACTGGCTGTTTCTTGGGTAAAGCTTCCCTGGACACCCAACACCACCAGTACTGCGACTGAAGCTGGAAGAAGTTTGAGGAAACCTCCTCCCAGCCCTTCTTATGAAGGCTCTGGATTCTCAGATCCCTTTTTGAAGTACCCCAGCTGCCTCGTGAAGAAGCACTGTGATTACGTCAACCAGTGTTGTAATTTCAGGAAACTTCCCTTCACGCCCTATCACAGGAGCGGTAGATTTTCAGGACCCCTTTTAGAACTGCAAGTGGCCTGTACTGTGATTTGAGCAAACCTCGATTTGCCCCTTAACCGCAGTTCAGATGAAGCCAGCGCCTGATCAGAGAGCTTGTTCTGCTGGGCTGAAGTCGTCTTTTGCCCCCTCCTCCAGAGCCAATCCTGCTGACTGGTGCTGAGTGAAGATATATTTCAGAGCGCTGCAGGACGCACTTGATTTGAGCCGAGGGAGGCCAGTGTGAATGATGAGAATCTTCACTGTATCTACACAGCCATGGCAATCTGGCCTTGACTCTTACTTGCTCTCTCTCTCTCCCCTTATCTCCGTCATGGCAATCTGTCTGTGCTTTGTTTAGTCAGGTGCTACCGCACGATGGGACTATTGATGTGAGCTGGTGGGGGATTTTGAGGCGGTAGTGATGTGACGATGGATTTCTTCAAACCCTGTTTATACAAGGAAAGGTGAAGAAAAGGCAGAGACGTATCACGACCAGACCCATTACAATCCGCAGCTGGGTGACCATCTTTCCCAGCACGTCCACGATTAGCGTATTGCTAAGCACTCACAGATGGAGTCTTTTAGCAGGCTGCATAAATGCTGGAAGGCAGCTGGTCGGGGTTCTTGTTGTCGGGATTCTCGAGCAGACACTAGCATGCTGGGAAGATGCCTCATTCTCACACTTAAATGTCAGTTCTCTGGCACTATAGACTACACAACAGAGAGCTGATAAAGACGACATGCAACACACCGGGAGCCACCGGGATCATGGCGTAACGAATACAGAGATTTGCACCAGGAGAAGCAGCTAGGGACGCAGATAATCTCATGACGTAATGCATTTTTAAACTCTAGAAAGTGTTTGGAACTAAGTGTTGGACGGAAGCAATGCTAATGCCGCCATCTGCTGGTATGGGAATGAGTTAAATTGCAATGTGTGACGTTCAAGTGGCAAACTGCTGCTAAAATAGTTCTCAGTACATAGATGGACCACCATGAGAGACCAAAACAGCTTCAGTGCATGCTATTATGTTGGATTTGTAGTAGAGTACCACATTAGCAGAAGTGCTTAGTGCTGTTCCCTCCCAGGTCCAGAGGCTATTCCAAAGTCAAGTCAGATTTATTCCTAGAGCACTTTTTACAATGGAGCATTGTCTCAAAGCAGCTTTACAGTTTTAGGCTATCTTCTAATATCTAGGGCCAGTTCTATATTGAGCAAACGTAGGGTGACAGTGGCAAGGAAAAACTTCCCTAAACATTATAAGGAAGAAACTTTGCGAATTAGAAGGGGTGTCCACAAACCTTTATCCATATAGTGTAGTTAGGACGAAAAGTGATGTCTGTTTACATTGAACCATTTAACAAGCTATGTCCCATCATATTGATCTATGGACTGGGAAGGTCCAGGGTTCAAATCTCACCTCTGCCAAGCAGCCACTGTTGGGTACCTGAGCAAGACCCTTAACCCACAATTGCGTTGAAGGTAACACTGTAACAATTGTAAGTTGCTCTGGATAAGGTTACCTGCTAAATTACATAAATGTAAATCAGGTGATCAGTAAGAATATCTTTCCACTTATTAATGAGGGTACAATTGAACCCCAGGCATCCCACCAAAATGCCACATAACTTGCTGTTTGCTTTTTCAGGTTTTCCTTAAAGTCACCCTGCTATATCTGACTGTTTATATTTGCAAGGGTATATGCATGGTGGAAAAAGAGAGGCAACTGTGAGTTTGTCCTTTAAGAGGGAGACTCAAATCAAATCTGGGAAGATTGCAGCCCATCTCGGTTATTTACACTCCTGAGTTATGAGCCGAGTCGCGCCACTGAAGGCCAATAGGTGTTTTATACCTCTCTGCCCCCACGTTATTTTTCTTCAGATTTTACATCATGCCTTTTGGCTCTATTAATGATAGACTTTTAGATTTATTGACCGATGCCAGGGAGCAGAGGCCATAAACACATCAGCACAGCAAAACCCTGAACACACAGCTTGTTTACGATGTTGTGACGTCATAAAGTTTATAGGATACGTCGGGCAGGTCTATGAATTTCCTAGCTTTTAGAACTCTACAAGAGTTAACGTAAACTGTGTTTTGGATGGTTGACTTATCAATCTAAACATATTTAATTTTATTTGTATCTCTGTTATGTCGCACCTGGCAACCCTGTATTCTTCAGTGAGTGGACCACTTCTAGTAAAATCCTTTATATTTGAGTAGTCAAGAAGGCTATTGGATTATTTATCTCACTGGACATGATACAGAATGATTAAAAGATAATTGATTATTTTCATTCACTCACTTTAAACCTTTTTATATTAATGAGGGTGTGTTGGGTCTGGATACTGTTCCAAAAACCACATCAACAGTTGTGCTTGAAAGTTTGCAAATCCTTTGTAATTTTTCTGTATGATATTGACCTAAAATGTAATCAGGTTTTCACACAAGTCCAAAAAGTAGATAAAGAGAACCCATTTAAACACATTAGACAAAATTATACACTTGACCATTTATTTATTGAGGAAAATGATCCAATATTACCTACCTGGGAGTGACTGAAGTTTGTGAACCTCTAGGATTAGCACTTAATATGAAAGTGACATTAGAGTCAGGTGTTTTCAATCCATGAAAAAAACAGGAATCGATTAAACTGTGATCTTCCCAACACATTTGTGGAAGTGTATCACGTCATATCAAGGAGATTTCTGAGAACCTCAGATGAAACCTTTTATCCAGCTCATCAAGCTGGTTAAAAGTCAGAAGGATTGGGTACAAACTGAGGAATTTCAAGACCATTGTTACTAGAATGGAAGAAGTACATGTGAGGAAACCCACCAACAATTGCCAGCAACATTTAGTTGCAAGGAGGTCACACTAGGTACTGAAAGCAACAGTTTTGTAGTTCAGCTCGTTCACAGTAGTAGTCAATCGAGAGGATTAGGAGGAAGCACGAGTGTGCTGATGGCATGGCGTGAAACAGTTCACATACTTTTGGCACTCACAGATACATAATATTGGACCATTGTCCTCAATAAATAAATGTCTTATTGTAATTAAATGTCTTATTTGTTTGATTAGGCTCTCTTTATTTACTTTTAGGAATTCTGTGAAAATCTGATGATGTTTTAGCTCATATTTGTGCAGAAATCTAGAAAATCCTAAAGGCTTCACAAACTTTAAAGCACCATGCCCTAATGCAGAGCAACTTACAATTGATACAATCTCACATTTACATACAACGGAGAATTAAGGGCCTTCTTTAAGTGCCCAAAAATGGCAGCTTTGGCAGAGCCAGGAGCCTAAATCCTTCTGGTCAAAAGTCCTATATCTTAAACAGTGTGGCACCACTGTCCAAGGCTCATCCAGCAAAACCAAAGAAAGAGCAAAATCACCTAACACCATGTTTTGGGTGGTCATTGATGGAAACTCTAATAGAAAAAAAGAGAACTTGCCGAACTCCACACAGGCAGTATGTAAAGAAGTATTATGCCACCTTTTGAGTAATCCCAAAGTGAAAGTGTCTCACTACCCTGGCAGTAACTTTGCTTTATTTCAAAAATGAAATAATTGAAAGTATGGTATAAGAAAGGTGAGATATTGGGCTATATGAACGATTGTTTACAAGCTGGAGAAGTTGGAATGAACACTTCATTCAGCTTTATATCTTCCAAATGGTCCTTTGACTAGAAATGGGTCCACACAAAGCCATCAGTCATCCAAAGCATCCTTAAGGAACCTTCTTACTAGTTCACACACCAACTCGGCACCATTTTCTAGATGAACTGAATTAACTGGGAACATTTTTTAGAGTGACCCTATATAGGACTTGCCAGTGGCCACTCGACTGTTCCTGCAAAGTGATATTTCACAAATAAAGCACCTGCCATATTTATTGCACGTCAACCATACCAAAAATACTCAACCCCTGAACATGATTAGTGATCACTGTTAATTACATCGATTTGTTTGCCACTATCTTGGTGTTAGTACTGATCATACACTGTAAGATGTTACTATTTACATAGTGATCATAGTCTTCATGATCACTTCAGTCACTCAAGGTACACAACCAGCAGTTGCTCTAAGAAACGTCCTGTAGTAAATTTTGAGCAGGCGCTCTTGAACAGCACACTAGCATTGTTCATCTCTTATGCCGTTCGTCACTGCGTGATTGAAATTAAGCTCCACACTCGTCTGTTCCAGTGTGATGTTCGAGCCCCACACGCCCCCCTCACTTCAGCCCTCGTAGCCAATTCTCCCACTCTTTCATCATCCTCAACAAGCTCAGTAATGAATCAGACAGAAGAATGGCTGGCAATCACCTCCACGTCGTGCCGCGGGTCTTCGGGGCTTTTGCTCTCACAAAATGTATTTACAAATAACTTTGGCGGCGGCCAAAATGAATTTAATATTTAATAACTCCTGGGGGGCAATAACCAGTGTGTAGTTTGATCGATGGCGCTTCTTGGCCTTTGTTCAGTGTTAAATGATGCAGGAAATGCACATGACCTGCCTGTAGGAGATAGGACTGCTCCATTCATTTCAACTGCAGTCCGCAAGACCACAGTTAATCATAACTCAGAATATAAACACTGAATGCGCTTTTCATTTCTGCTTCAAGTGGTAATGGTGTGCATTTCAGAGCATGCGAGTGGAAGTTCTAAACTGTAGGCCCACTTAGTTGTTTCTTTTACACTACAGACCTGGAAACAGTTGAATTAGTTTACTGTGCACTGTGCGGCTGCTAAACGTGTGTATGTTGCCTTGTAAGTCTATGAGTAGGTACTGTACCATGCTCAGCCTATAAATGATTCCTTCTACAGTGTAAGTATATTACACAATATAGGAATGTTTAAGTAGCCTGCAGGGACTATAAACAGTCACTTTATACTATAACCTGTAGTTGCCCTCTTAGGTGCATTGTTATATTATAAATAGGATAATTAATAGTCCCACTATTGTGTCTAAGTAGTTACCATGCCATGTCAATAAAATACTTCTGGTTCTGTAAGTAATGTTTACCACAGTAGGTCCCATAAGTAGTATTGAAGGTTTTATACAAAGTGTATTATACACTGTCAAGTCAATTCAAGTCACATTTACTACTATAGTGCTTTTTACAATGGAGCACTGTCTCAAAGCAGCTTTACAATTTTACATGCTCTTCTCATTTATAAGGACCTAGGGTGACAGTGGCAAGGAAAACTCCCTAAAATGTTATAAGGAAGAAACCTGGTGAGAACCAAGACTCAAAGGGACCCAACTTCCTTGGGTGGATTAGATCATATATGTAAGAGATTAACTAGCTTATCTAATTAATGATTTCATAGTAATAGTTTAAATAAACAAGGTAATACGGTTAAGTAGGTAAATTACCTTAACAATATGGATAGCAAGCTTATCGAACCACGGAAATACAGAAGTACAGCACTGTGCAAAAGTCTTAGGCCACCACGCCACCATTAGACTTGTTGTTTTACCAATGATATAGCAATACAACCAGAACGCAGACAATTTGTCTTAGTATTTCAAAAACTGGAAAAAAACTGAAAGCTTCCATAGGGTCAATTGAAGGCTAGAGTGACAATACAGGTGCATACCTGTATACAGAATATAAGCTGTCTGTGATATTATAAAGCTAATAAGTGACTTATGGTACACCCTATAAGCCATGCACTGTTTACTGTATTCCCTGCTATTGCTAATTCTACCACGGTGCAGAGCAAGTAAGCAACTGTATGTACCCTATAAAGTAGATGAGCAATCACTGACATTTATTAAGCCTACTGTGATTAGGGGAAATGCTTAGGAGACAAAGTACCATATTGCAGCGACTCAAACAAATCTGGCTTAAATGGCACATAAATGAAATACCGATAGGGATTAAAAGAAGATCCGGATGCTTTGGGAGAGCGAGGTGTTAAAAGGTTAACAATAAGTGCTGCGTTTGGTGTGCTGCCGAGTAGAAATGCTTACACGCACAATAATATTCAGTAGTGTTGTAATACTCGAGTCCGTTCTCGAGACCATGAACGAGCTATCTCGGTCTCGTCTCAGTCTCGACCTCATGTGGACTCGGTCTTGTCTCGGTCTCTGGTTTTGAGACCAGAAGAGTCTAATACGTCAGTCTGAGGTAATGTTCATTATAAGTGGAACAACGATCTCTCAACAATAGGTACCTTACCCAAAAGTAGCCTCTGAGAGCCTTTTTAGAGAGCAGCATTTTTATGCCCTCTTGTGGCAAGACCCAGTGTCTAATCAGACCACACCTGTAATCATTTACATCTACCTGCGACGTAAACGCATGCCGAGTTTCGCAGCAATCTGACATTTCTATCTGGGTGTGTTATATTTTTTGGTATATCAGTCTATAATATAGTACTAATTAATAATAATTTTAGGATATATATTTTATTTAATGTTATATTTTACTTAATATATGAAGAAATATAATATTATGTATTAATATATCATGTATATTTAATGATAATGAATATATAGTGAACTTCTTTTTCTATTTTCTTCTTTCTTCTTTTTATTCTTTTATGACAAAAAATCTTAACCTGGTTTCTGTCTCTTCTCGGTCGGTCTTGGTCACTCCTGATCTCAGTCTTGTCTTGGACTTGACCACTAAAAGTCATGGTCTTGACTCAGACTCAGCTCTAGCGGTCTTAATTACAACACTGACAGCCAATTACATTTACCTTTACAGCATTTAGCAGACGCCCTTATCCAGAGCGACTTACAATTGATACAGTCTTACAATCCAAGCAATTGTAGGTTAAGGGTCTTGCTCAAGGACCCAACAGTGGCAGCTTGGCAGAGGTGGGATTTGAACCCTGGACCTTCTGGTCCATAGTCCAGTACCTTAACCGCTAGGCTACCACAATCCCAAGCAATCTGTCTTTCAACAATACAGATAAATCAGTTACTAATGTGATACTTATATTAACCCAATTACATGGTCTCTCCTTTTTATTTTGCTATGCTAATAGTCCACCTACTTAAAAAGGAAGGTGTGTGTTATTCTTCTGACAGGTCATGTGAATTGCTGAGCCCTCGTTATAATAAAGAGAAAGCCGAAGTGAAATGTAACAGCATATTTCTGCTTTGAACGGTTCTATGAAACGAACACTGATCTGTGCTGTCCTTCACTCCCCATTCATGATTGTGCACTGAAAATGGGTTTTTATTCACATTTAATAACTTCGACTTGTTTTCAATAGCTTAATGTCAATCCTAAGCATTTCAAAATTCCGCCACCTGAGCGTCCAACCTTAATAAAACACAACCTTTCATTTGGACTGTTCTCTCTCCTGTCACCTTGTTATAACCTTGTCAGCCTGAAGTAGCTGAGAAGGACACCAGCCATAAATACATAAGGTATCGACTTATTTTGCTTGCTGTCTGTGTGAAATTGATGGAGAGCGCATCGGCCAACATCTAAACTGTGCAATATATACGCATGAGACTACGAACTCCTAACGCCGTTAACCTGGGTATCAAAGAATCCATCTTGATTTAGACGAGTGACAGGTTTATTTAGGACACACCTCTGGAGCGAGTGCTTCACCGTGCTGCCAGCTGCAGGGTATAGATTCAGACAAGGCGTTATCTACTAGTTTGAAGGCCATGTGTGCCGTCTTCAGTCATACAGGAGAAAAGTGCGAGAGACTCAGTGAAAGACAGTGTTCCAGCTCCATAGTTGTCTGCACTGGCAGCAGCTACATACAGTATGACATTTCATTATGTCTGTAAACACCAATAACTGGCCGGATCTGTCCCCAGTACATTTACAATGGCACATCTCTGTTTGAACCGACTTCCGCTGCTTGACGTGACTCGAAACCTCCTGTTCCCTCATCTCTTCAGTCGCATTTCCTTACCACTACTACCAATGCAGCTGTTATTTGTTATTTTTACCAAGCTATAAATAGTGTTCATACAGTAAGTGTGCTTGTCTATTGTTTGTTTGTTCCCCACTATCTGTACAGTGGGGCAAAAAAGTATTTAGTCAGCCACTGATTGTGCAAGTTCTCCTACTTAGAAAGATGAGAGAGGTCTGTAATTTTCATCATAGGTACACTTCAACTATGAGAGACAAAATGAGAAAAAAATCCAGGAAATCACATTGAAGGATTTTTAAAGAATTTAATTGTAAATCATGGTGGAAAATAAGTATTTGGTCACCCACAAACAAGCAAGATCTCTGGCTCTCACAGACCTGTAACAACTTCTTTAAGAAGATCTTCTGTCCTCCACTCGTTACCTGTGTTAATGGCACCTGTTTGACCTCGTTATCTGTATTAAAGACACCTGTCCACAGCCTCAAACAGTCAGACTCCAAACTCAACCATGGCCAAAACCAAAGAGCTGTCAAAGGACACCAGGAAGAAAATTGTAGACCTGCAGCAGGCTGGGAAGAGTGAATCTACAATAAGCAAGCAGGTTGGTGTGAATAAATCAGCTGTGGGAGCAATTGCAAGACATACAAAACTATTGATAACTCTCCCTCCTATCTGGGCCTCCTGCAAGATCTCTCATCCATAGGGTCAAAATGATCATGAGAACGGTGGAGCAAAAATCCCAGAATACGTAAGCGCCTGATGGATGACCTGCATAGAGCTGGGGAACCACAGTAACAAAGGCTACCATCAGTAACACACTATTCGAGAGGACTAAGATCCTGCAGTGCCATGCCAGGCGTGTGGTCCCCCCTTGCTTTAGCCATACAATGTCCATGGGCCCGTCTGATAGTTTTACTAGAGAGCATATGGATGATCCATAAGAAGGATTGGCGGAGAATATCATGTGGTCCAGCTACTTGACTGTCTTACCTAATAGAAATTTTTGGTAAAAACTCACTTGTCGTGTTTTGGAGAAGGAAAATTCTGAGTCGCGTCCATAACCTACTACTGTGAAGCAGGGGGTGAAAAACCACATCATGCTTTGGGGCTGTTTTTTTTCTGCAAAGTGGAACGGACGATGATTGTGTTTAAGGGAAAGAATGAACGGGCCATGTTATTGTGAGATTTTAAGTCAAAACCTCCTCATCAGTTGAGAGCATTGAAGATGGAACGTGGCTGGGTCTTCCAGCATGACAATGATCCCAAACACACCGCTCGGGCAATGAAGGAGTGGCTCCGTAAAAAGCATTTCAAGGTCCTGGAGTGGCCTAGTCAGTCTCCAGACTTCAACCCCATAGAAAATGTGTGGAGGGAGTTGAAAGTCCGTGTTGTCCCCAAACATCACTGCTCTAGAGGAGATCTGCATGGAGGAATGGGCCAAAATACCAGCTACAGTGTGTGCAAACCTGGTGAAGACTTACAGGAAACGTTTGACCTTTGTCATTGCCAACAAAAGTTATGTTACAAAGTATTGAGTTGAACTTTTGTTATTGACCAAATACTTATTTTCCACCATAATTTAAAATTTAATTCTTTAAAAATCCTACAATGTGGTTTCCTAAAATTTTTTTTCATTTTGTCTCTCATAGTTGAAGTGTAGCTATGATAAAAATTACAGACCTCTCTTATCTTTCTAAGTAGGAGAACTTGCACAATCAGTGGCTGACTAAATACTTTTTTGCCCCACTGTATATGTCACGACGGGACACAGCGGCCAAGTAGGAGACGTATACAGGTTCTTGAATAATCACCATAATGAATTTAATAAAGGAAAACAAACCCAAGGTGGGTAACAGCGAAATATAAGCAGGAACAGGCTAAACCACTCGGAATAAAGCAAGGATATCACAGAAACCCACGAAAACCGCCGCAACATTCAGAAGGAACATGAATCCAAACATTGACCCGCATCCTAGGAGGGCTAGGGCCCTGCCTAAATACCCAGAAGAACACCTGAAAGTGATACTAATCATGGCCCTAGCTTTTCCTTCTGGCGCTTCACAGTACCACTTCAGAAATTGTCCGGACCGCCCCCACATGGCAAGGAGGGGCACTTAAAGTCCAAATCCCCAGCGATCCATGACAGTATATTCTCTCTAACCTATAACTATATAAACTGGTCTCTGTTTCATCTGGCTTATCTTCCGTGTTGTTCGTAATACTGTCTATCGATTCATTTTTGCCTTCCATCAAACAAAAGTATCAGGGCCATCATACCATCACCCTAAGTGATACGGTTTTATAAAAGACAGGGCCATAACAGTATTTCTTTATTTTCCATAATTATGAATTTCCATAGATGAAAAATGCAGTGGCATTAGGAATGCTGTGTAGATGGTAGCGTTCCAGTCATTATCAGTGGTATTTCTGGTGCATTTATGTATCATTTGGATGACGTTTTCGTGTGTGTGTGTGTGTGTGTGTTTGTGTGTGTGTGTGTGTGTGTGTGTGTGTGTGTGTGTGTGTGTGTGTGTTAATCTAGGTCATGAGCAGATCTGCGCCCTCATTATGATTTAATCATAAATCATAAAAATTGAAGTGAAATGCTGTTTTGTTTCTGTACTGGATAACTTTCTAAAAGCATAATTAAACAAAGCACAGGATCTGCCTCACTATTAGAAATCAGCTCACACCCTGGAGTCACTTGTCACACACTGAAGCATGTGCGTGTGTGTGGGGTCATGTTTATATCACATTGTGGATAGAAAGGTCTGACATTTTTTACCTTGTGGGGACATTTTGTTGGTCCCCATGGCCCCAATTTTGTTGGTTTTATGGAAACTGAAACTTTCATTTGAAAAACCTAAAGAGTCAAAAGATTGGCTTTAGGTTGCTGAGTTTAAGGCTAGGGTTAAGTATAGGTGTAGGAGTAGCATTAATTATCTATAGTAAACATTATGCCAATGGGAAGTCCCTACAAATATAGTGAGACCGGTGTGTGTGCGTGTGCTGACGCTGACGAATTTGAAAGGGCCTCGGAGACTAAGCACAAAACACATAAATGGCCAATTATAGTCAGTTCAAAGAAAGATGAGATGAAAAATTTATACCGGGCGGTTGCATAATACACCACAATGGGGTTGGGTTATGTAAGCTCCCAAATCAGGACAATGAGGGAGCTGTTTAGGGCGGAAACTTACGAGCAAAATAAAAGACAAAAAGGAGGAAAAAGAGAGAGAGCACAATGTGTACACAAGTCCATTTAGAAAGTCTCATTTAGAAAACCCATGTAACAGGGCGCTTGGGCGGCACAGTGGTCTAACACACTAGCTACAGCATGTAGGATCATGTCCCGGTGATACCAGTTCTTATTATGTCATATAATTACTATTGGATATCTTGGGGCTTAGTATTTCTTTCTGCAACTCTCAAAGTGTAGTTCTTTTAATGAAACAGCTACATTTACCAATTAACAGTAGTATAACATCCCACTCCAGCATTAGTGCAGAGCTTGGATAGAAGTGATGGTGCATGTATCTACAGTGGTGCTTGAACATTTGTGAACCCTTTGGAATTTGCTCTATGTCTGCATAAGTATGACCAAAAACAATCAGATTAAATGCAGATGAAGGGAACCCAATTAAAGAAATGAGCCAAAATATTAGACTTGGCCATTTATTTATTGAGGACAATGATCCAATATTACATAAATGTGAGTGGAAAAGTGTGTGAATCTTTGCTTTCAGTATCTTTTGTGCAACTAATCATTTCCGTTAACTGTTGATCAATCCTGCACATCAGCTTGGAGGAATTTTAGTCATAGAACAGCTTCAACTGGGATGTTGGTGGGTTTCCTCAAATTAACCTCTTGCTCCAGGTCCACAACATTTCTATTGGACTAAGGTCAGGACTTTAACTTGGTCATTACAAAACATTGACTATATGGCAAACTGATGGCAACATCACATGACACAATATATATATATATATATTGTGTCATGTGATGTTGCCATCAGTTTGCCATATAGTCAATGTTTTGTAATGACCATATATATATATAATACTGTGCAAAAGTCTTAGGCATTCTATATTTTTCAGTTTATATTCTGCTAAGAATGTCATGTGTGTGAAGTTAACTACATGCAATACGTAATCTCTGAATAGAAAATCAATGAGCAGCAATTTCAACAGCTTGCAATAGGGAGACTCTGAATTATTCAATAAGTTCAATAAATAGTGTGAAGTAAACCCTCGGTTTAATTTCCCATGAGCACCAGTAATGAGAGCTATGCATATAGACACATTTACTGAAAAATCTCAGTGGATGACTGTCAGACTTCAGGAGGATCAGCTTCAACAACTGTTTGGCAGGACACTATAGGCTACTTGATCATATGCTTATCCATTACTGTATTTAATACAATGCCACAGTTCAATTAAAATTTTCGTTCTCAAGCTTAACTTCATTTTGCAATTGCAAAGATCAGACTGATCAGTAAGAGCATTTCATAGGAAATTATCACAATACCATATTTTTCGGACCATAAGGCGCACTTAAAATCCTTTAACTTTCTCAAAAATCGACAGCGCGCCTTAAAATGCGGTGCGTCTAATGTATGAATTAATTCTGGTTGTGCTTTCTGACCTAGAACCGATTGTAGATGGTACACGCCCTCAAAATCTGTCCAAAATGTTTTAGCCCGGCCTTGGTAAGTTACGAAGCTTACGGCAACCGTAGTGCCGCAGCATAGCGGAGTAATACGGTATGTGCTTCAGCATTAGGGTACGTGCATTCATTCATTCATTTTCGAAGCGGATTTCAAACACAACGCTATCAGTCACGCAGTACAACATGGACATAGAGCAGCTGCGAGAGAATTCAACATTAACGAATCAATGGTACAGAAGTGGAGGAAGCAAGAAGACGCCCTGCGCCAGGTAAAGACCAAACTGAGCTTCCGAAGGAACTTAAGAGTTTTGTTTCATTTCATGTGTCTTATAACCCGGTGCGCTTTGTGTATGAAAATAGATCCATTAGAAGTCGATCATTGATATCGCGCCTTATAACCCGGTGCGCTTTATAGCCCGAAAAATACGGTAATCAACTACAGGTAAAGGATAATATCACCCTAGCATTAGGATAATGATATTAACAGGTCACTTTCTATATCAGAATGGCTCCAACTTTAACAGTTCAGTACGGCCAGCTGAAGACTACATTGCAGGTTACCAAGTCAAAAAGTTTGTTAGTTAGACTGCTTAAAAAAGTTCTAGTCCATATTATGTCATACTGACCCTGTTTCCATCAGGTTAATGCCACATCACACCACCCAGGCATTGATTATTTTCATATAACAGCACATTCAAAAGTGCTTTATTCTAAACATATTGGTATGTGGCCTATCAAGTGGGCTAAAGTGGTAAATAAATAATGTACAAAGTCGACATTTCAGGCTGCCATTGGAAAATGTTGCCATGTTTGTCCATCAAAATGTGACCAGTAAAACTATTATAATACGAAAATAGTCACTGTTGACTCTATTTTCTTTTTAAAAATGTGCCACTGCCTCAGACTGCCTTTGTACGAGTGGAAGATAGTTTGTTTTAACTCTAGATATTACAAGAAAATGGGCTGAAACATTCCTTCACTAAGCTGTACTGTCAGAGGAGCTGAAAGGCAAAATCCATGAGCAGGTGAGGTGATAATTCAGTTTACTGAGCTACTTTCCTCACATGCTGTGCTTTAAAGCCTCCGTCATAAACTCAGAAGGGGATGTCCACCTCCACTCTTCCTTTGTTCTAGAGCTAATAGCCTCACCAATCAGAGCTGACATCAAAACCAAATCAAAATTCCCCTGGAGAAGAGCACTGCACTGCGTCTGCCGGAGAGAGCTCAGCATACGTTCAGATCCGCAGGAAAGTAGGACAGACAGCAAGGCCGACACATAGAGAGTTACAGTGGAACACTGACAGTGAGGTGGCACTTTGCTGTGTAACCAATATCTATACCAAAAGTCTGTAACAAGCACTGTTATATTTGGAATTGTTGGAGTTACTGCTTTCAATCTAATATGGTTCACATGTTCAATTCTGCAAGCCTATACAGTCAGTGCAAACGTTAGGGCACTTATGGTTCCATGTTCTGTGCAGGGCACAACTTTAAAACACACTGGAGAGAACCATAAGGCATGTTTTCAGATGAGCCAGTAGTAGGGGTTTTTCTGCATCTTATTGACTTGTGACCCTATGACAGACTGGCGTGTCATGTATGTAGCACTTTCACTTGCAGGAATGAATTCCAGGAAAGAGTTCAGAGGCCGGGTTCAAGAAAACTTTCTTAAGAAAAACTTCAGTTCTCAATATTTTCTTAAAGTCTTCGTTATTTCCTTAAGATTTCCTCAAGAAGGTTTTCATTGTTTTCTTATATATGCTATGTTGCATTTTATTTACTGTTATTTCCGTTAATTAGTTTAATCCACTCAGAGCAAAAACATCTGACCAACCGTTCTAAAAGGTGATAACTGTGGGATGACAGTGGAAAGCAAAAGACGAAGATGAGTTCCAATAAATAAATTGTTTAAAGTTTGGTAAATTGCTTGCCTTGTCAACTCTTACAGCCGAAGACAAGGTAAGAAAACATCTAAGAACATAATGTTTTCAAGAATAGCATTCATTCTTAGAACTGTTCTTAAAAAAAGAGATACAAATAAGAAATAAGAACAAGAACAAGTTCTCATTAACCTTTTCTTAAGAATGAAGTTAAGAAAAAAAAAATTCTTTCTTAGCACACTTTCGTGACTCCGGTCCTAGAACCCAGAGCAAAAAACACATCATTCACTCAATATGAACTTCCTCCAGCATGTCACACCCATGCTTGGATTAAAAAAATTAGATGCCTTCTTGGCTTGGTGGTAAACAGATTTCCAGCTGCTGGAAACAGTAGCACCTAAGACTCAGAGTGCCTGGCTTGAGCTTGCAACATTTAGGTTGGGTGGTGCAGTTATGGATCCCTACAATGGACTGGCACCCTAATAAGAGTCCTGGTGGTCCCTGTATGGAAACTCACCTGAAGTGTCTTTTTGACTCTTGTCTATCTCTGAGAAATATGTCTTACGTGTAAACCTCCCACCATCACTGAAGCTCGGCAGTTACTACTCACTAATTACGTTGTTGACTGCACTAATAAGCCTCAGAAAACAAAAATCAGAAGTAAGCTCGATATAGGAACATTCCTGGTCCGCTGCAAAGTACCTACCCATGCAGGAATTGAATAGGCACCTGGGAACTAAAATCAGCTCTCTTTCCTGTTAAGCACACCTGTAGTGTCTTCAGTGCTCTCTGTAATCACTCTTTCTCGCTTTCCTACCACTGAAGCTGAGTTTTTATTGCTTGCTAATTAACCCTGCCGATGCACTAATCAGCCTCATAAGCACAGCACAACTGCTGATGATGCTCTTTTTTTCTCCACCTCCACCCCATCCTCGTTCCTATTGCTCCTCCCGCCTGCTTCCTTCCCTGTTGGGCATTCTTTGCTCCATCACCTCTTAAGCAATGGCCGTTCAGAAGCACTTCATGTCACCGTGCAGCACTCTATCTGAGCACATTATTGCTCACTCCAGGTCACACAGACGCCTCTGTGCATAAATGATGGCTATGTAAATCACCTCCAACACCAGGCTGCTGGAGAGCTTCAGATTTAAGGTTCTGGCAGAATTGCTAAACGGACAGGAAGCCGATAGCGGATGAGTCGAGCACGGGGATTGAAAGAGAGAGAGAGCATGAAAGGCCGAGAGAGAAACCGTTTATCACGTAGCCTGCAAGCAGCAGCCAATTCATCCAAAACAGACTGGAAACTTCTTGGCCCTTAAGTCGACACGCCGAGTTAAATTAAGCTGCTGCTGCTGGCTCACAGATTTGCGCTTACAACAGCGTTCGGTTATCTGTCTTTGACTGTAGCTGTGTTTTGGGCTTCCATCTGTATGGAATTAGTTTGTAGCACTATAAAACACAAAGTCCTTTAAACGAACAGACAGTGCTTTTATTGTGCCCCTGAAATGATGCAAACCCATTTAATTAATTGGTTTCCATGGTCAAGCAGCTGCAAACAAGCCTACATTTGCTATGTAAATCCAGACAATTAACTGGAGTGGTGTAAAAGACACCACCACTGGACTCTGGAGCAGTGGAAATGCATTTGTATTGATAAATCTTCCTTCACCCTCTGTCAGTATTAGGGATGAATCAGGATTCAGTAGATGACATGGAAACTACCTGAATTCATTAAACGGGTGATAAGAGAGGAATGGTATTGATGGTTTATGGTCCTTACTTCCAGTGATGGTAAAACCTAATCCTGCAATTTATATCCAGACTGCTGTAATATCAATTTCAATGTATGTGTTATTGAGAAGTTATTATTCCTTATTACATACAGTATAGTTGAAGTATGATCTAAACTGGGGTGATCTAAACTTGAGCGGTGAACCAGTTTCTTTTTGGGGTTTCTTTTGTTTGTTTTTTGCTTTTTTCATTGAATAGTACACATCTGCAAATATTTAAAATATATTTCAGATATTTAATGATAGCTCATATCTACCCCCATGTGATCAAAAACAGAATTGACATACTATTGTTTGTTTGTGCTGCTTTTGTGATGTAGAAACCATCGTGTGTTCTGCTTACATTTACATTTACATTTACAGCATTTAGCAGACGCCCTTATCCAGAGCGACTTACAATTGGTACAGTCTTACAATCCAAGCAATTGTGGGTTAAGGGTCTTGCTCAAGGACCCAACAGTGGCAGCTTGGCAGAGGTGGGATTTGAACCCTGGACCTTCTGGTCCATAGTCCACTACCTTACCCGCTAGGCTACCACAGTTAATTGTCTGGATTTACTGCTTCCAGTTGTTAAAGAATTACACATTACATTTTATTTTCTGTGATGTCACGCAGCCCCCATCAGAGGCCAAATTGTATCAAATTGCATCAAAGTGGCATAATTGAAGTGTACCTATGATGAAAATTACAGACCGCTCTCATTTTTCTAAGTAGGAGAACTTGCACAATCGGTGGCTGACTAAATATTTTTTCCACACTGTATATCTTCATGTGTAAAAATAACACGCTACGTTTAGTGTTATATAGGGTGGTAGTTAAGATCTAATCAGTAAAACATGTACATTTCTTTTAACACCATAACCCGATAAGCAGGTCATAAATAAACTACACGTCCAAAAGTATTTAGACACCCCTTACATAAAATTAAGCACACACACACAACATCAGCACCAGAACTCTTCAACAGGACAATTTTGGATTGGGTTTCCATAGAGGAGCAGCCACAAGCTAGTTAAAGATCACCTCGTACTATTAAAAGAATTGGCTGGAGTGGGATAAAACGGCTGCATTGAAGCAGTGAGTGATGATTTACTAAAACAATGTTTAATCCAACAGAGTTTGGATTAAATACGTTTGTTTTATGGATTTTGTAACCCCCAGTTATTTCACTTTATAGCATCATTATCATTTCTAGGTCCCTGTGGGTCCAGTACTAGGCCGATAAAATGTATCCGAAACGGGATCAAAATCATCCTATTTAGATTTTAGACGTGTCAGCTTGACTGAATCTTGATTGATCAAAGAGTGACATCTGCTGGTGAAGTTTGGAATGACACGTAAATAGCTATCGACGTGAATACGCCAGGCTGAGAGGTTTCTGTTTGTGTCTCCCTGTGTATTGTCCACTTACTTATTGCATACGCACGTAACTCATAGGTTTAGGATTCATATTTTGATACTCTGACACAAAAGATCATGATATGCCATTACAGCACTACATAGACATATTGAAAATGTAATTTGGGATCAACGTATTTTAATATTATTTTATGTGATTATAAAGAAAAGGTGTGATGAAAATGATTCATTAATATGCTTCACTTCTAAACAGCATTGTTATTTAAGAAAAAACTCATGGTGATACGTAGTGTTGCTGGTGCAGAGCCAGTGACCTATGTTCAGTAACTACCTCTGGGTAAAATATGTTTGGAATTTGACATGTTCTCTCGATTGTTGGGCTGGTTTCAATGGTGCAAAAGTCTAGTTCTGGAGATGCTGATATTATCAGGTTTAAGGGCTATGACAGAGCAGGGAAAATACATAACAATGCCGCCCTCTGTTGTACTCATATGGTATAGCAGTTTTTTCACCATAGAGTGACTGCGGCAGAAGAACAAATTCAATATGAACTCATGGGAGCTCTGTAGAGACTTTCTGTCCAAAGAGCTTTCGTGACACAGTGCAGAAATGGATTGCCAGGCATTTCTTCCTCACATTTATTGTTGGTGTTGTTGCCATTTTCAATTTAATATGATCATCCGCCAGCAACACGTCATGCTGTTGCCCATTACAGGACATTGTGTATAGATAATTATATATCATTAACTGTAAAAACATTTTATTATTAAGCAAAGTGTCCTGCACAGTGATGCAATGTGAATTTAAGGTATATAATAAAAAATCCTTAATAAAAACTACCAAGACCACTGAAAAATAGCATTTGTTAGCTGTCCCTTGTCTCTAATATGACACTTTACAATGAAATATAATCATTAAATCCTTCCGAAGTCTTTTTTTACATAGTTGTGTCAATCCATATCCATTACAGATGCTTTTTCATATCCATAATATTTTACTTTAAAATACATATTTTTGTCATGTCCCCACGTCCTGTTACTCTAACATATTCCCACTTCTGAACATTAAAGAAAAAACCACAAGGCGCATGATCAATAGGAAGCTGGATCATCTGGATCTTCTGAAGACCATGGGAAAATCAAAAGTAAGTTCTCTCTTATTTGTTCCTGTATATTTAATGATATTGTAACTGTGACTGAGAAGGTCATACTCAACTTATGATGTTACCAAAATTATTTTTAGACTTAATTTGTTTATTTAAAAATACTAATATTTGGCAACTCGTTAGAATGTGCTCAGTGTCCTAATGCTATTAGTATGGACATCAGGAAAGGGATTCACCATAACTGAACTCAAACACATTATAAAACCAAGTTTATCAGCCAATCAGTTATTTGTCATAGTAAATAATAAAGAAGTTCTTTTTGCACCTAATGCTACTTACAAAATTCACCGTCTTAACGTGATTGTGTCCAGCGTTAATGTCATACAGTTATTATGCCAATAATTTACCGGTCTAGCTTGTGACCCTGATCATCGTGCACATCATCTGGCTTTGAGAGCATTACAACCAAAAGCTTGGTGTTTCAGGGCCGGGTCAGTTCAGAATGTCCTGTGGCTCCTCTATAACACTGCTATTTGCCAAGAGAACAATACGGGCATTATAAAGGGATGATAAGACTCCCACAAGAACAGGCTTGGCATGTAATCGATGCTTTATCTGAGGAGCTTCAGGGTTAGGAGGATGTGCCACGTGCACTTTATGTATTCAGAAGTTTGCGGCATTGATTTATAGTAAGATATTTGTAGTAATGAGTTACATTTACAGTGGGGCAAAAAAGTATTTAGTCAGAAACTGATTGTGCAAGTTCTCCTACTTAGAAAGATGAGAGAGGTCTGTAATTTTCATCATAGGTACACTTCAACTATGAGAGACAAAATGAGAAAAAAAATCCAGGAAATCACATTGTAGGATTTTTAAAGAATTTAATTGTAAATTATGGTGGAAAATAAGTATTTGATCAAAAACAAAAGTTCAACTCAGTACTTTGTAACATAACCTTTGTAGGCAATGACAGAGATCAAACGTTTCCTGTAGGTCTTCACCAGGTTTGCACACACTGTTGCTGGTATTTTGGCCCATTCCTCCATGCAGATCTCCTCTAGAGCAGTGATGTTTTGGGGCAACACGGACTTTCAACTCCCTTGTTACTTTGGTCCCAGCTCTCTGCAGGTCATTCATCAGGTCCCTCCGTTTAGTTCTGGGATTTTGCTCACCATTCTCATGATCATTTTGACCCCACAGGATGAGATCTTGCATGGAGCCCCAGATCGAGGGAGATTTTCAATGGTCTTGTATGTCTTCCATTTTCTTACAATTCCTCCCATTGTTGATTTATTCACACCAACCTGCTTGCCTATTGTAGATTCACTCTTCCCAGCCTGGTGCAGGTCTACAATTTTCTTCCTGGTGTCCTTCGACAGCTCTTTGGTCTTGGCCATGGTTGAGTTTGGAGTCTGACAGTATAAGTATTATAAACAGTCAGGTCAGTTCTGCTATGATACAGTATAAACTATATGAAACTCATAGGTTCATCATACATACTTAAGATGGATTTGTCGGAATGTATCCCCATCATAAATCAGGGAGCACCTGTACAATACAACTCCATTAATGCATATAATGCCTTATACAGAGTGGATTTTCAATTTACATTATAACTTATGGGAAAAATGTGCTCAGTACTCGTCATTTTTGGTTCTCGACAAGCCTTCTAGAACTGAGGTACGACTGTATTTCCAAAATATTAAGTCTGATTATGCATATATGTAATTGTAATATTGTAATTAAATTCAATTAAATATTCTGTATTAGGAAGTTAGTCATTTCCAAATAAATACATACAATGACAAAAATTCATTGATAAATCTGGATTATTTGATTAATTAAAATTTTTAATTTAATTTACTGTCCAAGAAAGTTGAAGTTGTTTTTGTTCCCATGTCATACAAAGCAGTATTACAATCCATAATTAGTAAAATATGAATTTCTGCATTCATCATGAGATGAGTGACAGGAAATGGAGGGTTCATTAGCAGCCCTTGCTGGCCTGTCAGTCACAGGAACAGCCAGGTTGGTGTCTGGGGAAGAGGTGCCAGGCTGCATGACAGAAAATGCCAAAACAAGAGAAAAATGCCCCCAGAAAGAGGAACAGTGGCAGGAAGCTGAAGCTACATAGATCATTGTAATTTAATGTCACTGTAATTGTACAGCTGCATTTCTATCAAACTTTAATTAATTGAGGAGTGATAGTAGTTATAGTGCCACAATCCCCAAACCAAAACAAATATATGGCAAAAATGAATACTAACTACAAACTAAACACTTGCCACTGTATCCAACAGAAGCTTGGTTTATATTGTTTTTTAATACTGCATACACATTTCTCGAATTTTTCTGGTTGTATTCTAATAAACAGAGTGAGAAATAATTATATATGGTAAATTTACCCCTGCTAAAATAATGCTATATCTAGTCTAATGGTTCCCTAACACGTTTGCACAGTACTGTATGTCTAATCCTAGGACAGCTTTATAATTTAAGTATTAGCAGACATTTATCATATTCATTTAGCTTGTGCACAGTTCTTTGTATTGTTGTAAAAGTTTTGGCAGGGGTGTGAAACCTTTGCATAAAGCATAAACTGTCTCAAGCTGCTGCCTGCATTTTCACATCATTACATGTGAAAGACTGATAATAATACCCCACACACACACACACACACACACACACACAAGTGCTTGCTGTATCCTTCGCTGATCATATGATTATGAACTGAGGAGAACCTGAAGAGCCTGCAGCTTAATTCTCAATCCTTCATGCTTATTACTTACTTACTTAACTAAATTTACATTTACAGGCCCAAAATGCATTACCAAACACCAATTTCATCCAGAAAATTCTACTGTTCACTATGAAAAAAAGCATAAATCACCATTGTTCACTATGAAATAACAACAGTCTCCATCAAATCGATTACAAACGTTCTTCACCAAACCCCAACTTCATCCAACAGATGCTATTATTCATGACCAGAAACATCATACACATTCTCCATTATGCACATTCTCAAAATCTAGCAATTCTAATTAAGCACACACCCACATTTAAACCCTCAAATACTTTCCTAGCATATACTTTGACTTCATAAGTGCAGTGAATCATTTTGTACAGAGAGAACACTCTAGAAACGTCCACAGTCACATAGAAATTGGATTTAGTGTAGGAATGGTGGGTCTGTGAGCTCTGGACTTGTACTGTACAGCTCTGCCAGAAGCAGGCTTAGCATCACACTCCAAGTCACGTCCCTCACATGAGCTCCTCCTGGAGACTGTTCTCACAGAGGAGATGGAGAACTCAGGAGAGGGAGGGAGGGGAAGGAAGGAGGTTAATAAAACTGCTATTCATGTGTGTGTGTGTGTGTGTGTGTGTGTGTGTGTGTGTGTGTGTGTGTGTGTGTGTGTGTGTGTGTGTAAACAATTTTTCTGGTGCCAACAATTATTATTAATAATAATAATAATAATAATAATAACAATAATAATAATAACAATAATAATAATTATTATTATTATTATTGTTATTATTATTGTTGTTGTTGTTGTTGTTGTTGTTGTTGTTATTATTATTATTATTGTTATTATTATCGTTATTATTGTTACTATTACTATTATCATTATTATTATTGTTATTACTATTATTATTAGTAGTAGTAGTAGTAGTAGTAGTAGTAGTAGTAGTAGTATTGTTATTATTATCATTATTATTGTTATTATTATTATTATTATTATTATTGTTATTATTATTATCATTATTATTGTTGTTGTTGTTGTTGTTGTTGTTGTTGTTGTTGTTGTTATTATTATTATTATTATTATATTTATGTTACACTCAATTATCTACACACTAAAACAACAGCAACAACCTCAAAACAACTTCTGTGTGTGTGTGTGTGTGTGTGTGTGTGTGTGTGTGTGTGTGTAAACAATTTTTCTGGTGCCAACAATTATTATTATTAATAATAATAATGACAATAATTATTGTCATTATTGTTGTTATTATTGTCATTATTATTATTGTTGTTGTTGTTAATAATAATAATAATAATAATAATAATAATAATATTATTGTTATTATATTTATATTACACTCAATTATCTGCACACAAACAACCTCAAAACAACAACTAGCATTTTTCTTGTATGTGAATTTAAACAAAAATAATATTTAATCTGATTAATAAACAAATATTAATGCTGAGATTAAAGCAAATTGGAAGGATTTTTAAATGCATATGGGGGCATGATGTATGATTGCACCCTCTGGTGTTCAAAAATTGCACTTGCATTAGATGGCATAATAAACAGATTGAATGTGACATTGTCGGTCTCTACGATGCACACCATGACATTTTTGCATCACGACGCATTATGAATGATCAATAAATCATGCAATCTGAAGGAAAACTTGAGTTTTTTTCTAAATGAAAAGACATTACAGAGGACAAAAATATGTTTTCTGGTCCTTATGGGGAAGAAGGTGTATGTGTGGAACTAATTAGCTACAGTAATCATTATGCCAGTGGAAAGTCCCCACCAGGCTAGTAAGATAAACGTGTGTGGTGTGTAACTAACACCTGCACTAAGAGAAATGCCTACTCATGTCCCATAAAAGATTCTGAATCTGATTCTGCTATACTAATTTTGCACATCTTAGATTTCCTAGCGAATAAATGTAGTGATTAAAGATTAACTAAACATAAAGCCGCTACAAGAAGATTTTTACTTCCATTGGGGCACCTTGGGCACGAGTGCTTAGCAAAACTACGTCATATTTAAGTTTGTTCCCTGCAGAGATTGTTAACATTTCTTTTAGGAAATCACAGCACATCACTTGACTAGAGGTGTGTGAGCATTTGCATAAGACTGTAACTGTAGTTCTTTAACATTCTAGAGAGAAATACAATGAAGCTACAAAAACCCATGTGAATGATTTCTCATGTGATGCAGAATCAGGCTTTGACCTTATGGTGCTGTGTAGTTTGAGGTTATCGCTGTGTGTGTGTGTGTGTGTGTGTGTGTGTGTGTGTGTGTGTGTGTGTGTGTGTGTGTGTGTGTGTGTGTGTGTGTGTGTAAGGACCAAATACCAAAACAAGGATAGGAAGATCTGATATTTTTTTACCTTGGGCAGACAATTGGGTAACCACAAAGAAAATAGCTTATTTTGTACAAAAAAACTACAACTGTCTTTTGAAAAAACAAGGTTCAAAAGGTTTTCTTATGATTAGTGTGGTTAATTTTAGGGTTAAACATAGGTTTAGCATTACTTAGCTAATTAGCAGCATACACACCACACATTCATTTCAATTTTCAGTATGAAGTCTTTGTGCCACCTCCCTATTGTTCAGTGTTTTTGTTCCTTGAGTCTATCAGTGCTTGAGAGAGAGAGAGTGTGTGTGTGTGTGTGTGTGTGTGTGTGTGTGGGTGTGTGTGTGTGTGTGTGTGTGTGTGTGTGTGTGTGTGTGTGTGTGTGTGTGTGTGTGTGTGTGTGTGTGTGAATCTAGCCCAAAGCTCTTGAGCCACCTCAGGCTTATAGGGTCTTAAGACCAGGATCTCACATGAATCTCACACACACACACCCTCACACTTACTAACTGAAACCTTTATTTTCCAATGGTTCCACTAGGTAAAAAAATATATATTTTACTTACTCTATATTAGGGCTATATCTACAAATTAGGGCTGTCATGATGCACTCTGCTCACAATTCAATTTGTTTCACTATAATGAGTTCATGATTCAATTTTATTTTATTTCTGAAGTGATATAAACAATGCAAAACAATGCACATTTTCTTGAATACATTTGTAATAAAAAAAAAACTTCAGTCCCCTGAAATTAAAAAGGTTTAAAATAGTAATCAAAATGCTCTATTGTAGCATCGTCCAACCAATAAACATTTTTTTTTATTTCTGCAGAATAACAATGCAGTGTGCACTTTTCTTGTATTAACAATTTAAACAAAAATAACCTTTAGTCTGCTGCATTTAACTAAAATAATTTAGAAGGAGTTTTAACTGAAGATCAGAGCATGATGTATAATTGCACCCTCTGCTGTTCAAAAAATGCAGTTGCATTAAATGGCACAATAAACAGAATGCATGTGACATCGTCTGTCTCTATGGTGCAATGACATTTTTGCGTCATGATGCAATAACACACTGCTACAATAAGTACATGATAGACGTTAACACACCCTTTACAAAGGACAATAATATTTTTTCTTCCAATTTTGTTGCCTTCATTCTTCAACATGTGTGCACCTTTTTGGATGACTCATTAATATTTTGTAAGGTCTAACAACTTATTTGACGTAATAACGATTCATTATTAACCATTATTAATTATTATTATTCAATATTTTTTGGCAAAATATAATTTCTTGCAAAACTTGGGCCGGACAGAATTATTGGCACCCTCAACTTAATACTTGGTTGCACACCCTTTGGAAAAATTGCTTCCTATCAACTTCTTGCACCTCTCAACTGGAATTTTGAACCACTGTTCTTTTGCAAGCCGCTCCAGGTCTCTCATATTTGTAGAGTGCCTTCTCCCAACAGCAAGTTTAAGATCTCTCCACAGGTGTTAAATGGGATTTAGATCCAGATTCATTGCTGGCCAGTCCATAACTCTCCAGCGTTTTGTTTCCATCCATTTCTGGGTGCTTTTTGAAGTATGTTTGGGCTCAATGTATGACCTAGGACTCAAACCCAGCTGTTCTGACACCGGGCCCTATATTGTGACCCAAGATCCTTTGGCAATCTTCAGATTTCATGATGCCTTGCACACAGTCATGGCACCCAGTGCCAGAGGCAGCAAAACAACCCCAAAACATCTTCTAACCTCCACCACATTTGACTGTAGATACTGTGTTCTTTCCTTCGTAGGCCTTGTTCCGTTTTCGGTAAACAGTGGAATGATGTGCTTTACCAAAAAGCTCTGTCTCATCCGTCCACAAGACGTTTTCCCAGAAGGATTTTGGCTTACGCACGGACATTCTGCAAACTGCAGTCTAGATTTTTCATGTCTCTGTGTCAGCAGTGGGGTCCTCCTGGGTCTCCAGCCTTAGCGTTTTATTTCATTCAAACGTCAACTGATAGTTTGCGCTGACATTGATGCACCCTGAGCCTGCAGGACACCTTGAGTTTCTTTGGAACTTGATTGGGGCTGCTTCTCCACCATCCAAACTATCCTGTGTTGCAACCTTTCATCAATTTTTCTCTTCCGTCCACGTCCAGGGAGATTAGCTACAGTGCCATGGATTGTAAACTTCTTGATTATGTTACGCACCGTGAGCAAAGGGACATCGAGATCTCTGGAGATGGACTTGTAACCTTGAGATTGTTGATATTTTTCCACAAATTTAGTTCTCAAGACCTCAGACAGTTCTCTTCTCCTCTTTCTGTTCTCCACGCTTAGTGTGGCACACAGGCACACAATGCAAAGATTGAAACTTCTCTCCTTTTTATCTAGTTTCAGGTGTGATTTTTATATGGCCCACACCTGTTACTTGCCACAGGTGAGTTTAAACAAGCATCACATGCTTGGAACAAAGTTATTTACTCACAATTTTGAAAAGATGCCAATCATTTTGTCCATTTTTGGAGTTTTGTGTGAAATTATGTCAATTTTGCTTTTTTTTCTCTGCTTTTCTCCACTTAAAGACATGCATTAGATAAAATGGTGTTTCCAATTGTATCTGTGTGAGTGAGTATGTGTGCCCACCTTGCACCTAAACCACCCTGAATTGTATTAAGCAGGTTTAAAAATGAATTCCTTGATGAAATAACTTTCTATTGTTAAATAAAATATACTGTGTGTTTGTCTCACTGAATTTGTTTCATTTACAGACTTACAAAAAACAAAAGAAAATACACGCCTGTGTGTCAACAGAAACAAGAAAGGTAGTAAGGAAGAAAATATTGGTATATAAAAATTCAATTACAAAACGGCCATCACATGTTTGATCACTTATTAAGGAAAAAGAAAGAAAGACACTTAAATAACGTGTTACATTATTGATTTGTGCACTGTTGCACTTTCATGCGTGCATGCTCCAGCGCAAAACGTTTGATCCATTAGAGTTGACGAACATTTAGCCGGTGTCCAAACTACTTTTCAATGTGAGCTTTTGAGAGAGTGCAGGAGGAACCCCGGTGTGGTGTAACGTGTGTAAATGTGACGCGATCACGCGGAGTGATCAGCTCCTGTCGGGAGTCACGCGCAGCTCCACTATTTAAGCTCTGTTTAAGGGTGCCTGGGCTGGATTGCGCAGCATCAGTTTTACAGATAGTTTTGAAAAGCTTGGTTTTTGCTGCAATGTGGACGGCGTTGTTGGTTCTCTCGGTTGTGGCTGCGGTGCGCGCACAGTTCCCGCGGGAGTGCACCAACCCGGAGGCCCTGCGCAGTGCGCGCTGCTGTCCGTCCCCGTTCGGGCGCACCGATGACCCGTGCGGTGCGAGCCTAGGCCGGGGACAGTGCGTGCCGGTGAGCGCAGACACGCGCGCTCACGGACCCCAGTACCCGCACGAGGGAAGAGACGACCGCGAGCGCTGGCCCCTACGCTTTTTCACCAGCACGTGCCGGTGTAACGGGAACTTCTCGGGTCACAGCTGTGGCCGCTGCAGACACGGGATTACTGGACCTAACTGTGACACACCGGTATCTGTGGGTGAGCAAAATAGCCATTCGTATTGTACACAATTTTGCAGTTAAGAAAAAAAAAAGAAAAACACACATTTAAGAGGATTTTCTTTCTTAAGAAACTTTTGTGAATCCCGTCCCAGGTTAGGTAAGTTTAATGGAACAGGAAATCATTATATTGGGCTGGATTTGCACTATACCCATGCTGGATGTTGATGACTGATAGTCAGTTAAGAGAAGTCAATTCAGTTCTAAATACACCAGATGTTTGACGACACCAGTAATTGTTTTTATTAAAGGATATGTTGTATTTTTACAACCTATATAGAGAATAAATATAAAAGTGATTTCTGATTTCCATAAGCAAAATGGGACGAGTGGATCATGTGGAAAGTGCCCAATCTTTTGCACTCACCGAATTGCATTTCTTTTTTAATAGTATATTTTGAATATGTTCATTCAAATGAGCTGAAATGTCATGTTATAATACATCACACGTTCTTGTCAGTATCACATGGTTTGAT
Organism: Ancistrus triradiatus; assembly: GCA_025084515.1. Classification (NCBI taxonomy): domain Eukaryota; kingdom Metazoa; phylum Chordata; class Actinopteri; order Siluriformes; family Loricariidae; genus Ancistrus; species Ancistrus triradiatus. The sequence continues at coordinate 117,239 of JAJAGP010000992.1, forward strand.
CTGTTAAAAAACCTTTAACCTGACCTCTCACAGTCAGGAGAAATATCCAAGCTCTGAATGCAGCTGAGAGACGGGCCTTCTTGAATGCACTGGACCAAGCCAAGCGGACCGTACACCCGGACCTGGTGATCGCTACACGGCACTATGACGGGCTCTTCGGCCCTGAAGGTAACAGCACCATGTTCGAGAACATCACCATCTACAACTACTTCGTCTGGACTCACTACTACTCTGTCAGTAAGACCTTCCTGGGAGGGGGGCAGCCCAGTTTCGGGGGTGTGGATTTCTCCCATGAGGGACCCGGATTCGTCACGTGGCACCGTGTCCACCTGCTGCAGCTTGAGCGTGACATGCAGGTAAAACAGAGACTCCAAATGTTATAATGAAATAACTTCATTTGCTTTAGCTTTAATCGTAAGTAGAACACAAAAACAAGTACTATTCTTTTACAAATTGTTGTTCAGAGAAAAGGAGCATCTTTATACTGGTGATTCGTCACTGTTATTATTCGGGACTTTATTTTCCTTACATGATGGGTCGTCAAGTTGGATGATGTGGACTTATTGTGTATTGAGCCATCTAATGCAGTTGCATTTTTGCAACACCAGAGGGCAATCATATGTCATGCTCACAGATGTATACTCCATTCTCAGCGAGATTCCTAATTTATTTTAATTGCAGGGACTAAAGATTCAGTTTGTTTATAATATTATACAAGAAAGGTATACTTTCTTTGAATTGCTGTTCTTCAGAAATAAAAAAGGAATGTTTTTACTTGGTTATTTAAGAAATGGTGAGCATTTTATGATACAATAGAGCATTTTGTTTACAATTTTAAATCTCTAGTCATTTCTTTAACTACTATAAACTACTAAAAAGTCACTCCAGTTACAAGACAATATAAAAGCCCTAGTGGATCATCAGGAATAGTGCACATGCAATTTTTTTCTGCATTGTCATTAATAGAATAATCCATATTTAAGTTTAACCAAAGGTTAATACCTTTACTACAACTTTTGCAGACTGGCTCTGACTCGTGATCGTGATTAGAATGAATCCTGTGTACAGATACTGACTCCTGCTTTTGTATTTTCCCAGGACATGCTAGGTAACCCGAGATTCGCTCTGCCATACTGGAACTTTGCCATTGGAGGAAGCCAGTGTGACATCTGTACAGACGATCTGATGGGTGCGAGGAGCAGCTTTGACGATAACGGCATCAGTTCAAACTCCATCTTCTCTCAGTGGCGTGTTATCTGTGAGAGTGTGGACGACTACGATACTCTGGGAACCATCTGCAACAGTGAGTTCCCAATCCTTTTATAACTCAAATATATTACATTTTACTGCATGAAGCTCTTGGCTTGGCTGTGGTACATCTTAGTACCTTCAGGGACTGTACAGGCATTCCTGATGGCATTACTCAAATAATCACTGAAACTCCAGACCCAACACCTCCATTCCACGTGACCGTACAGCAGACTAATCTCACTCACATGATGAAAATCTTCCAAAAAATCCCTGTGCTGTAAGGATTAATAGCACGTGCTTCTTCTCTGCTTCAGATTAGAGGGAAAAATGAGAGATAAGAGGTTTAGCACTTTGAAAAAAGGTCTACAGAGAAATTCCTAATGAGCCTTTACGTCTTAGGTACAGAGAGCAGCCCGATCAGGCGGAACCCGGCGGGAAATGTGGCTCGCCCCATGGTGCAGAAGCTTCCTGAGCCTCAGGACATCGAGGCCTGCCTGCAGTTGACCACATTCGACACCCCTCCTTTCTACTCCACCTCGTCTGAGAGCTTCAGAAACACCATTGAAGGTGAGCTAGAGCTATAAAAGGGCAGAAACTCTGATTTTCACACAACAGGGTAAAGGGAAAATTATAGCCCATATTACTATGTGCTTAGGGGTGCCAGTACATTACAGGGCTGGGTATGGGTTGCTGTTGTAGTACCGTGGGATGACCCTGTCTAGCATCACCTCTCTCAATGCCATTGTGATGTCCATCCCAGTTGAAAGGCACCACTGGGATTAGTCGTCATGGCGCCATAATAGTGAACTGCTACTTCATCACCAGAAGACTGTATACACAGTGGTATATATAACAATTTGATTGAAAAGGGACTCTTTGAGAAAAAAAATGTAACGATATTCATAATTTAGTAGTATTCGGTATGTTACCCCATTCAGTAATGGCGGCATGCACTCAAGCTGGCATGGGCTTCCAAGGTTTGTGCAAAATCTGCTGATCCATGCTATCACTCCAAATCTGGCCTGTGTGATATAAAGCAGCATCATTCTGCCTCTGCAAAGTCGATAAATATAAAGCATTAATATTGTGTTGTCAGGTTACAGCGCCCCTGAGGGCACCTACGATCCTGTCGTACGAAGTCTACACAATCTGGCTCACCTGTTCTTGAATGGCACAGGTGGACAGACACACCTGTCCCCCAACGACCCCATCTTCGTCCTGTTGCACACCTTCACTGATGCCATCTTTGACGAGTGGCTCCGGAGACACCCAGGTAACTCAGACCTTAGTGTTCTCAGATCTGTGGAAAACTTAAGTTTTTGTGTTGAAATACGCAAAAACATGCCCTATTTCTTTTGTTCTCTGCAAAGGCTGTGAGACGAAACATTAGGGGAGCCAAAAGTTTTGCTAAGACTGTACATACATACAGCTGGGAATGGCAATAATTAGCTGTGGTGCAAAGATTCAAAGCAGTTGTTGTATTGTTTAACCATCTATGAACAGATCTGGGGATTAGGAGGTACCCATATTTGGGCAAACGTTTTGGCACCCATGGTTTGAATTGCAAAAAATTCAGTACTGTACAAAAGTCTTAGGCCACCATTTGATTACATAAACCATCTTTTTAGCAACGATATAATGAACATATATAACTATCTCCCAGTCTGCTTATTAGAATACAACCAGAAAATACAGGAAATTTGTATGCAGTCATAAAAACTGAAACAAGTAAGAGAAACAGCTTGTGTAGGCTACAGTGGCAAGTATTTAGTGTGACCCCTTACACTCAAGCAATAGCAGCATCTGGCAGCTTCCTCAGCATGTCAAGTTAACCTCTCTACAGCTTGATCTGGAGTAGTCTTTGTGGAAGGGTAGCAGCCAAGAAACCAGTTTTTCAGAAGGAGAGCTGAATGAAAAGGATATGCTAAAGCTCACAAAGATTGGAATGAAGATCAGTGGGAAAGAGTATTATGGAGTAACAAATCCAAGTTTGAAATCCTTGGGTCGAATCATCAACAATATGTAATAAACAACAAATCTAATGGTGACCAGTGGCACACAAGTCTTTCCATAACACTCTATAATCTGTCTCTAGTGTAACTCTGTGCATGCTTGTTTTAAAAAAAATGTTTTTTTGTATTTATGTATAGGTGCTAATTCATACCCATTGGAGAACGCCCCCATCGGACATAACCGAGATTACAACATGGTGCCTTTTTGGCCTCCCGTAACCAATGCAGAGATGTACGTTACAGCACCAGAGAACCTGGGTTACACCTACGAGGTCAACTGGCCAGGTATGTACTTCTGATCCTAAATAATAAGGTGTGCTGTGAACTTATTGTGCTCTTTACTGCATGTAGAAAAATAACATCCGGTACAGCTCTGGGAAAAATGAATGGACCACTATTTGTAGGTACTGCATGTGTTAACTGCATGTGTAAAATAGAACATTTTTGTTTTATTCTATTATGGGCAAATTGCAAATAAAAATATCTCTTTCCAGCACTGACAAGAACATTTATTCGCTATAAATGACAACTGGAAAAAATAGCAAAGAAGATGCAGCGTTTTCAGATCTCGATTAATGATACGAATAATGAAAACAAAACAAGTTCATTTTTAGCAACACAACACTAATGTTTAAACTTACGAAGGTTCGGAAATTAATATTTCAATCACAGCTTTTATGTGTCTTGTACGTTTCCTCAATAAATAGCATTTGGTTCAGGTGATAAACTAATCAGTACTTCATTAACTGGAATGAGGTGTGTCGGTGTTGGAATTCATCACATACTGGAATGGAATTGCTGCTATACATGTATATATGTTTATTTTAAGAACATTTGGAGTGGTGACCGACTTTTCCTCACTATATGACACTATGTCACTGCCACTATGCGACTCAATCACTTGTTTTGTTTTGTTGGAAGCAGAAACCTATGAATGTATCATATGGAGAGTCAGTGGGATATCTGCTACAACCCATTCACCTGACACTGCTTAACTATGAAGAATTCAGAAAAGTACTATTCATATGTTACAAGGGCGTTGTTGAAGTAGCAGAGCTCAATAATTAGAAGGGATGTCCACAACATTTCTCTATTTAGTATGTAATATCACTTTGTGTGATAACATTTCTTTTTTTCGTCTCCAGCCCGTAACATCACGTTGACTGAGATCATCACCATCGCAGTCATAGCAGGTCTCATAGTCGTGGCGATTGTCTTCGCCATCACCACATGTGCTGTGCGCTCCCGGGCCTATAAGGAGGGTCGTCAACCTCTGCTCGGAGATCAGTACCAACGCTACGACGATCACGACCGACCCGATAAAAGCCAGTCTGTGGTTTAGCAACGCTACAGACACAACCTCTGAGCTTTTGTATTATTGTGACGTAGATAGAAATTGAGCAGCATTACATTTAGTGTGACACCAATAGTGCCTCGATTTATATTTCAAATTTAGCCAAAGTCTGGGCTCGGTTTGTCCACAGACTGCACCAAGCCTGGAAGAGCACAGCTCCGAACACACAAATACAAACCTGCGCAATTCTTTTTAGTGACGTATTCAAAATTCCACCCTAAATTCCAAATGAAGGTGCTAACATTGTACTGCTATTATTTACTGTAAATGTGTTGAATATAACTGATTCTTATTTAATTGTCATTTGTAGTGGAGGGTTTGCAGACTAGTCCTGTAACTAAACACAATAAATGGCAAGTTGTACCCTTAAGGATCTGCTCGTTTTTGTGCGTTTTAGTGATTCAGAGTGACTAAGTGCAGTCTACTTTCATGCAATGGGATGTCACACCTCTACAGTTGGTTTTTCAGTCTCTGCTGCACTGTGATGATTCACACTCATTCATATTCATTTCAACAGCAGCAGCACTTTCACATTTTAAGACACAGAACAATTCTCACTTTGTAAGATTTATCAGACTGATGAAAACCATATTGGGGAGAGTTAAACAATAATGTATCTTTTTGTGTAACATTTAAGAGTCTTTAAAAGCAGGAGGTGGGCAGAGTGGCAAACAGTGTTAGTCCAGTAAAATAACTTTTACTTTAACATAAGTTCCTCACACAAATGTGAAAGTCTCATCCAAATAAATATCTTATGAAGAACTTTTAAATACTGTTATTCCTTACATAGGGTTGAATTAGATGCTACTGAAAGGCATTCCATATAAATAAATACATCAAAACATGTAAACTTGTGTATTAATATTGCATTACATTTTACAGAAGCTCCTACTGATTTAACAGAAGGTGCCCCTACGACTAACTGGCAAGCAGAGGGGTATAGCTGGTTGAGCCCAGATGCCTAGATTTTATTTCAAATTTGGGCGGGAACAATAAACAGTAAAATTCCTCAAAAGCAATTCCTAAGGGGACGCCAAAGGTGCTACCAAAAGTCCTGTTGTATGGAATGTATAAGCTACAGGTTAGTATGTTCAAACAGTAATGCCCAGAACAGCCTGTAGATGGCATACTATACGTGGGCATACTTTTCCTAAGTACAGTGACTATGGCTTGATCTCGTAACAGAATCTTAACTGAGAAGCATCGTCTAATCTCATATTTAAGAACATATTTAAGCTTTAGGTACAGTAATAAAATTAAAAGAAATACTACAATGAATAACTAAATCAAACCAAATATTCTTCAGAATATTTACTTATTGTAGACATCTTTTAAAAAAGATGGACAATTATGCCACCAAATATGTTACAACTTAAATCCCGGGAAGAAATGTACAGTAAATTTTCATAGTAAAACTGTGAATTGCTTGACAGCTTTAATGTGAATTTTCACAGTTCTACTATGACTTTTGATGGTTATTTGGCCACTTCATGGTTCTACTGTCAAATTTCACAGTACATTTATTTCCTGGGTATAACATATCGATTGTAACAGTATAAAATAAAATGTGTGAGGGCTCAGGTGATGATAGGCAATCATGGACCAAAACACTTTTAGGCATATGTAGGGTGTAATGCAATGCGGAGATGTGGCACAGGGGGCAGTGTGTGCACGCGGCGCTCTGCTTCCTCTCGCTGCAGGTAAATAAGGTGACCCAGGAGAGAGATGAATGGTTGTTAATACCGGCGTTTTTGCGGCTTATAGAGAAATTACACGCAAGAAGTGTGGACTTATTTTAAGCCCATGAACACAACAAAACCAGTCTGCAAAAGATGTTTCAACCTACGCAGACCAAGGGAGACAACACTTCCAGCTTGACTTGTACTAAGAGCTCACAGAGCAGCAGGTTAGTGAATATGATAGATAACATCATTAAATCATGCTCATGTCCTCAAATATAAATCAGATGAGTGAGATCCACAAGAAAGTTAAGGGCACTGTTTGATTGGCTTTATCTTTTCAATTAACTTACCAATGTGGTACACATCTCTATGTGTGTTCACACTTGTAACTTGAAGTCTATCATAACTTCGAAACTGGTATAAATCAGGCGTTCACAATCACAAGTAGATCATCAATACCAATTATAAATATGATCACTTCATATATGTTCAAGTCAGGAAACTCAGCAGTACTGGTAACGGTAATTATAGCATGGAACCTACAGTTTTGTCAATAATTATTTCTATTGCTAGAAATTGACAAAGAAAACCCATAAACTCAAGGATAAAGGACGTCAGATTACTGCTCACTGTGTAAAAGCCTTAATTACAATATTCAATAATCAAATTATTAATGTTATAAGTGTACCTGTTCTTTGTCAAACTTTCTTTCTGTTTTTTACTGTTAATTAAAAACAAATAATTTTAAGTTCCCTTTTCTATCATCTATTATTTAATAACTTTTCCGTAGTATTTGCCTTAGTTGTTGTGACACTGATTTTACCACTAGATGGCAGCATCCCATAGGAAAAAATCACTGGCCTTGTAGACGTACGTGTTCTAAAATGAAACAATTAGACCAATAAGTTTGATTTTCTTCTTACAACTGTGAAGATAAGCAAGCAGTGGGTTCTTGTAGTCAATGTTTTAGATGAGAGAAATGAGCAGGCATAAGAACCGAGTGACTTTGACAGGGGATAAATCATTGTGCAGATGACTGGGTTGGTCTTGAAATGACAAGACTTGTGGAGTGATCCCGGTCAGCAGTGGTGAGTCTAACAGTAGTCAGAGGAATGACAAACCACGAACCGGCACCAGTGTGTTGGGAGCCCAAGGATGCGCGTGGGCGATGGTGGCTATCCAGTCTGGTTCAAACTTAAAGAAGAGCTACTGTAGCACAAATTGCAGAAATTGTGTTGCTGGTAACAGTGGAATTTGTCACAACACAGTGTAAGGGTGGCTTACAACTGGAACAGCCTTAAAATTAAAGCATTTGTTGGTTTAGGATCCAAAAGTGGCTGCTTGACAGACCTGAGATTTGAACCCTGGACCTTTTTTCCATAGTCCAGTACAATACCTTAACTGCTAGACCATCGTAGTCCCACAGTGCAAACCCACCAACAAAACCACCTACTATGGGGAAATGAGTGTTAGGACTTGGAGCATCTTGGAGTAATGAAAGAAGAACGTCTTGTCCAGTAAGTCTTGTTTTCTTTCACATCACATATGTGTAACGTTTCCCTTTTGAAATGACGCCTGGATGCACTGTGAGATGTACATAATGTTTTGACTCATCAGTGTACATGAAGAACGGGATAAAACAGTCACAAAATCGAACTGTAATTCAAGCTTAACATATGCAGTTGCATTTTAATTCACATACCTTTAAAAATACTTATTCCAACAGATACAACCGTTCGCGTTAACAAGAGTTTAACTGCAGTATGAATCCTGTGGAGGGTGGTACAAGTGGGCTGTTGTGGGCGTGCACCACCTGTGTTGCTTGTAGGTGAGCCTTAGAGTGGAATGCCAAAAGGTTCAAAATAGTTTTACAGTTCGTTTTCTAGCAATCATAGGACAATTTGATTGGATCAATAAACGTCTGAAGAGCAGGGACAGACTAATAAGCTCTTCAGACGTTTATTGATCTAATCAAATTGTCCCTGCTCTTCAGACTGCAGAGCAAAAGTGATGGAAAGTGATGCAAAAGTTGATGGAAAGACTGTGGTAGCCCAGTGGTTAAGGCACTGTTGGGTCCTTGAGCAAGGCCCTTAACCCACAATTGCTTGGATTGTAAGATTGTATGATTTTTTTCTATTGGGACTGTGGTAGCCTAGCGGTTAAGGTACTGGACAAAAGGTCCAGGGTTCAAAACCCACCACTGCCACTGTTGGGTCCCTTAAGGCACAATAGCTTGGATTGTAAGACTGTACCAATTGTAAGTCGCTCTGGATAAGGGCGTCTGCTAAATGCTGTAAATGTAAATGAACGCAGGTTGAACGATCTTAGAAAGTCCTAGCTTGGACAGTATTAGTGAGAGCGTGTATGAGCCCTTTGGCGTCCCATAGTACAGAGCACTAGGAGGGTTTCGGTCTTTATGGGAGAGATCAGCACTTCTTTCTCATATGACTGAGTCGAAAGTTTCTGCAAAAACTCCGACTCTTCTTCAAATACCGGAATATTTTTCCAAAATGTTTCCACTGAAGGACTGAAACCGGAACATCCACAGAAACCGGACTCCTGGAAGAAGAAACACTCATTAGATTGCAACCGGATCCGCGCGCGCCTGCTCATTTCTGTTAATTATTCACCCGGGTGTGAGGTCTCAGTATCTGCCCCGGGCTGGAACGGGTTCACTCAATTATTGCAATCATGGAGGAGGACAGCACGGTGCCGGACTTTAAGGATATCGAGGTGAAACTGGGTCGGAAGGTACCGGAGAGTCTGGCGCGGTCCATTACGCACAGAGGAAAACCATTCGAGTCCATCAGAAGTCCGAGTCCGTGTACCAGCACCGAACTCAACCAGCTTGAGAGCAAGATGCTCTTCCTCAAACAGGAGATGGTGAGCCCTTTGAATATTACAACTTAAAGCTACTCAAAGTCCTGCGTTCTGTCTGTGCTTGTCCAAGTCAAGTAGTGATTTTAAACCCATATACAGTTTAGGCTACTCATACATATTGAACAGGGAGCTAAATCCTAAATATCTACAACACATAGAGTGCAGGGGTCATTATTTTAAACCCCTATATACCCCTACACCTTTGTCTCTATAGCCTACTGTACAGTATATGGAACAGGTAGTTGAATCCCAGCTACACCTACATTGGATTCAGCGCAGTACACAGCGTGCAAGAGTCATGTTTTTACACGCTTATACTCGTACACCGTCAGTGTTTAACTCCAATTATCTCTGTATTGTGTATAGTCTACTACATAGGGTGTAGACACAATCACTTCATAATGTATGAAGTGTAGCTACTTGCAGCGGATAAAGGTAGCTGAATCACAAAACAATAAAATATACATTACATATAGTGTATAATGAATGATTTCTTATTCCATGTATTAGCAGTTCTGGCTCAGAGGTAAGAGCAAGCTGTTGCAAACTGAGGACCAGAGGATCTGGGTTTGAACCCTGTACAGATCAGGTGCTGTGATTATGGTACCTTGCGGTGGACTGGCATCCCGTCCAGGTAGCTCTTTCACTAGCGTACAATGATTTCCGTGATAGGCTTCGGATCCCCCAACCCTGCCCAGGATAAGTGAGGTCTAAGTTACTATATGTAGGCATTACGTAGGGCACTTTATAACAGAAGAACAGATCCCAAATATACCTTCAGTTGGAAACATATTGTGCAACATAGTGTGGAACAGTTTTGCTGACTGAGTGAGCTTACTCCAGGTACACTGAGTTCCGCACACTAGGTAAAACAAGAATGAGTGCGCTGTATAAGTTGTAGAATCCGTTTAAAAAGCGATGAATCCAAATGGTTCCCTCTTGGACAGACAGTGCACTGCATAGGGTGAGTGAATCATCAGTTCTTATCTTTTCATGTAGTGACTCTGGAGCAGACTCACAAATAACTCTGCTCATATAATATACAACCGGAAGTGTTTGAGTGACAATCTCAAAACCTTAAATACTTACATAGTGACTAGGAAGTGGAATTCCAGTTGCTCCAAATAAATAGGACGAACCATTATTTTAGAACCGAGATAGTACACTTACATGTGGAAAAGGATGTGAATACCAAATGCACTCTTTTGTACATATAGTGCATTATGGGTGTAGGGGTCATTTCAGATCCTTTTCTACATGCTAGTGTTATAGTCAAGACCACTAGAGCCGACTCAGGGTCAAGAACAAAACCAGGACACAGAGTCCAGGTCAAAACCAAGACTTTTAGTAGTTGAGTGCGAGTCAAGACCGAGACCTGGAGTATCCAAGACCAAGAAAAGATTAAGATTTTTTTTGTCATGCAAAGACTCGCACAAGACTCAGCTGGTCTCGAAAACAAAAGTCCACCTTACCTCAAGACTGAGAACCGCTCAAATGGGGAACACATCTTCCTCTGGGTGGAACCAGCTAACAAGATTTTTAGAAGCTGTAGTCATGTAGAAGACAGATAACATTCTGCGTAACAATTTAAATAAATGTCCTGTTATTTGAATTGTAACTGTTAATAGTCTATGGAGAGCAGAGAGCTGTCTGGTGCAGCTACTAAATCAGGAACAGATGGTCCATGCAAGGGGATGACCGAAGGTGAAGGATCTTACTACATAGGGTGTAGAAATCCATTATTTAATACTACATTTATGTAAGGAGTCGAATCCTAAATAACTCTCTGTTGAAGACAGAGTGCACTACACAGGGTGTAGAACGTTTCATTTAAAAGCAAGAGTTATGACCTCATATTAACCTCATATTAAGTCTTACTACCTGCACATGTTCAGGTCATGTGGTGCTTCAGAATGAAGAGAGACTATTATAACAAGATAATCATTTACATATTACAGGCTGATAGTACTGAATCAGAGTTATTAATACCATTCAACTGTAATACTGACGATAGCATGGACTCATGGACTCTTAAATAGTTTTGACATTACACTATGTCTGGTGTGGATGCATTCATCTACTCACCTTATCCCATATAAAGATTAGAAGATATATTTTATATATATATATATATATATATATATATAAATATATATAAATATGTATGTGTGTGTATGACTTGGCGATTAAGGTACTAGATTTTGGATCAGAAGATTCAGGGTTCAAAAATACTACCTCTGCCAAGCTGCCACTGGGTCCTTGAACAACAGCCTTAACCCACAATTGCTTGGTTTGTAAGATATCAGTTGTAAGTCGCCCTGGATAACAGCATCTGCTAAATGACTAAGTGTAAATGTAAATATATATGATTCCATAAAGCCCAGATTGGTGGGGTGCTACAGTGATGGTTGACCTTCATCTCCCATCTGCACACAGGATCTTTGGAACTCAGCCAGAGTGACCATTGGGCCACTCTCTTACCAAGGCAGTTCTCCCCTGATTAATTAGTTTGGTTGGGCGGCCAGCTGTAGGAAGAGTCCTGGTTGTTCCAAACGTCTTCCATTTAAGTATTATGGAGGCCACTGTGCTCTTGGGAACCTACAGTCCAGCAGAATTTGTTTTGTAGCCATCTCCAGATCTGTGCCTCCACACAATCCTGTCTCTGAGCTCTTCAGGCAGTTCTGTCCACCTCATGGCTTGGTTTTTACTCTCATTGCTAGCTGTGAGACCTTATATAGAGAGGTGTTTGTCTTTGCAAATCATGTCCAATCAAATGAATTAACACGGTTGGACTCCATTCAAGGTGTAGAAACATCTCAAAGCTGATCTCAAAGCTGAAGGGTCTGAATACTTATTTCCATGTGAAAATTTAGTTTTTCATTTTTAATTAATGAATCTCATTTTAACCTCATTGTTTCTTATGACCTGTGCAATTGTTATTGACCGGTTTATGGGACGTTGAACTGTGATCATCAAAGCCATGAGAAACCCAGTGCTGCCGGTTGCAATCTCAGACTGCTTCTGTCTGCTTTCCTAATAATCCCAGGAACGTACAGTGGAAATAAACGTCATGCTTTAAGCACTCTCAGGCCAAACCACAACAGCTAACATATGGTTTATAAGCCAGCACACACATGCACATGTAAAAGGGTTTGGAAGGAGATGCCATGCTAGGATTTCTGCACGGTCTTCTATATATCAGAATATATATGTCACCAGAGTGCCGTTCACACGTTGCTGACAACATTTATGACCAATACATCATGTTTCAATGAAATAGAGCCTACAGAAATCCTACCATAGTCCTGCTTTGAATTGGATGGTGTAAAATATACCAACAACCCCCTTTTCAAAAAGGCTTCAGCCAGGGAGGAGTCACTGACTCTGAGGTCACATTAACCATAGATCTATTGGATTCTCTGTTCAAGTCCAGTGAGTTGCTAAATTTGTATTGCATAGATCTATTGTGTCTGTAGAATGAGTGATTACCACAGACAGTCATTTCAATCAGTTTCCCCACACCAAGAAAAGAACAGTAGTCTGGACCAGAATTATATTTAAAATAGTAACGTGTTAAAAATATACCAACAAGTTAAATATACTTTAGCAGAGATATTTTTCTGTGGTTGCAACTTTCCGTGGTAAGGCTGCCATTAGCTTGGAATTGCACCTTGCAATCATATTATTATATTTACATAATAGTTATTTAGTAGGCTAATGCAATGTGCATACAACACACAAAGTCAAATCCACTTTTAAAAATAGCTTTCGGAGGCACAACAGAGCTGCGATTTGGAAAAATATGGAAAACAGTTGGTCTGGAGTGACTGTACAGATTATCTGGGCTTACAATGGGTGTAGCAGATGGGCTGGGTGTGAAGGACAGAATCAGACTCTTCTGTTGTGTTGCACAGTGTTTAGTAAACAGCATTTAGTTTAGCTGTAATTTTAGTATATACGTTTTTAATTGCCTGTTCTTGCGTCCGCAGTGTTTGACCCTTGATAAGGATCCCAGACGTAGAAATATCAGGCTGTATGTGGTCAGGGTTTGCACAAAATATTGGCTGTACCATTTGCTTAGTGTTTGAGTATGTGTGTGTGTGACCTCAGCAGCTGGTCCTGGTCCGGTTGGGTTGTACTGCTTGTAAGTGTCAGTGATAACAGTTAGGGTCAAGAGGCCAGGTCTCAGATCAGTTGTTAAAGGCAGCAGAGGCACAGGCAGTTACAGGTATACACACACAAACACATTTGTCTTTATGAAATGTTGGGACTTTCAACTGGCATGATATTACTGTAGCTAATTAATGCTGCACCTACATCTAACCCCAAACTAAACCTTAGTAACCTAATCTAATTTAGTCCTAGGTTTTCCAGAAGAAAGTGTTCCCATACGTTAAGAGCTTCCTATCTATGTGGGAACCTTTAGCCCTCGCTCTGTGGTAGCCCAGTGGATAAGGTACTGGACTCTGGACCAGAAGGTCCAGGAGGAAAAACACTCCAGGCCACCAGAAGGTCCAGGGTTCAAATCCCACCTCTGCCAAGCTGCCACTGTTGGGTCCTTCAGCAAGACCCTTAACCCAAAATTGCTTGGACTGTAAGACTGTATCAATTGTAAGTCGCTCTGGATAAGGGCGTGTGCTAAATGCTGTAAATGCAAATGTAAATGCAAATGCACTGATGAGGACTTATGAGGACTTTCCATTGACATGAATGACAATTAAGGACTACTGTAGCTAATTAATGCTACACCTAAAAATAACCTTAACCTCAGTAACCTAAAGCAAGTGGCTCTTGGTTTTACAAGTAAAAGTTGCCATTTTTGTTTAAAAAAAAAGCAATTAAAGAAGTCAAAATTCAGGTTTTCCTGTCATTGTAGGGACATTTGGTCCTCACAAGTATAGCAAGACACGATAAGTGTGAATATTCTGTCTCTGGCACTCTGTGCACCAATTTTGTGATAGATCTTTGCAATCATTATCCATTGTTCATCTTGTATCTACTAAACGCTTGTGGCTCAGGGCAATAGCTGACATGCTACAGTTGGTTTCCACACGGCCTGGTTTAATCTTTAATCCAATCAGAGCTTAGTCCCAACCCTGAAACAGACCATGGTTCTGGAGTTACAGCTGTCACTGTCCTTCTGCTCCTGTGTTTCAAAGAGCAGAATTTATGGTCATATGTGTTCACATTTGATGGATTGGGCCAAAAATCTGAGATCACTAGTCAAAAAATTTAATTTTACATTTCATTGCAAGTCATATAATCAGAATACAAATATGAGTGATACATTGAATCTTTGGAGGGAAAGAAAATCATAATTGATGAATATTTTGGTATGTTTTGCTGTAATGACAGCATGCACTGGAGCTGGCATGGATGCCATGAGCTTGTCTGATGATTCATGTTGTGCCAACATGATTTCACAATAGTCAAGTGACTGTGGAGGAAAGGCCATGACAATCAGCACTCTTTGCAAAGCTTTGAGGTGTTTTGTGCCATCATATTTATAATGAAGAACACTGTATTAAATTTGAGAAAGTAGAAGCGTTTCCTTTAGTGGTTTCAGACTTTTGGCTCACAGTTAATAATGTTCATATGTGAGACTTAACTAGGTGGAATGACACTGCTGGAACACAAACCCACTGGAATGCAGGGATATGTCTGAGTTTGCTCACTGCCAAAATAATTTAAATATAGAGATGCACCGATTGCAATTTTAATTGGTGATTTCGATATTTTTTAGCATATGATCAGCCAATTCCAATTTTGAGAATTTCTAAGAATTATAAATGACATCATACAGAAACACTTTTGTCCTGCTGTTCTTTTAATGGAAACTTCTTCATAGCTCATCGTCAGATTTTTTTCTATAGTGCTTTTTACAATGGATCATTGTCTCAAAGAAGCTTTACAATGTCAGATTATCTTCTAAATGATAAGGTCATTCCCAAATTGGGCAAGCCTAATGCGACAGTGGCAAGGAAAAAATCCCAAAACATTATAAGCATAAAACCTTGGAAGAACCAAAGACTCAAAAAGAGTACAGACTTCCTTGGGTGGCTTAGATTTTATACGCAAGTATTAACTAAGTTATCTCATTAATACATTCAAAGTAATAGTTTAAATAAACAGAAACTAAATAAATATTAACAGAGAGACCATACCAAAATATAATAAAATAAAATACCATGTTAGAGAAAATGAAATATTATGAAGGGTGTAATAAAACAGAGAACATCAAAGCTATAGTGTATAAGCCAATAATGAAGCGAAATATATAGAATAGAATAAAGAACGCAGGGGCTGTTGGCCGGGGTCTGACTCTGGGCTCTTGCTTGCTTTACTTTTAACCGTTTTGCCTTTGTTAGTTTGCAGTCAGATTCTGCATATTCAGCAGGGTAATGCTGTTTTAACTGTCTTGTTAAATTTGTTTTACGTTTTTGGAGTTGATAATCCGCAGCTTATTTTGGCTACGCATGTATTGTAGACTACATTCTCAGAAGAGCTTCCACAATGAAGACATGTTCGAAATAAATAGAGACTTTAGTTGCCCTCAGTAGCACTCAAATCACGGAATCTTAGCACTTCCTCATCATGCATCAGCAGCCGACTCATAAACAAACCGGCGAGTGGCTGAGTCGTGTTTAAAGCTCCTCATAAAAATGAATTTCTTAAAAGAACTGTGCTGTTTATGTGTGGCTGTGTTTTTGCCAAGTTGGGGGTCACAGCACAGGGTCAACCATAGAATATCATGCCTGGAGCAGAAAGGGCTGAGGAGCTAGCTCAAACGGCCAGCAGTGGCAGCTCAGTGGAGCCAGGATTGTGTTAACTTCAGCTGGAATTTTAGAAACTTCAGCCAGCTCTTGAACGGTCGACCAGCTTATCATTTGTAGTCACTGATTTACATTGACATTTACAGCATTTAGCAGACGCCCTCCCCCAACCCACAGTAGTGTTTTGTATTCTCCTTAGAATAAGTTGGTGTTGCGCTGATCATCTCAGGTTCTAGGTTCTAAAAAGAAATTCGCTTGATGTTACTAAGCTATTTTAGAGCAGATGATGTGCCATAATGCAGTGAGGTACGCAAAGTGTGATACACACAGAACACACTCTTATGTCAAGAGTATAGGAAAGGGTATCGTAAGGTTTCTATTGTCCTTTGTGAAAGAGTAAAGGGGCAATTTCGGGTCAGCACATAAAACGTCTCAGTGCGCACACACACACTTGTCTTACTATCCTGGTGAGGACTTTCCACTGGCATAATGATTACTTTAGCTTATTAATGCTAACTCTGACTCTTAACCTTGGTAACCTAATAGAGATCTAATTGGTTTTTGGTTTGTTTTTTTAAAAGACAGTTACAGTTTCTGTTAAAAAAAAACAGTTTTCCCTCTGGGGACGAGCAAAATGTCCCCGCAAGGTAATACATGCCAGATCTTTTTGTTCTTGTGGGGGCATTTGGTCCCCATGATGATATATAAACATGACCCCACACATACACACACAAACACACACATTGCTGCAGCTAATTAATACTACACCTACCATAAGCAAGTCTTTTTGATCTTTTGTTTTTTGAAATAAAAGTTGCTTTTTTTTCTTTTTTTATAAATGCAGTTGAAGTGAGAACCTCACTTGTCCTCACTACTCAAATTCCATGTTTTCCCATCATCGAAGGGACATTTGGTCCTCACAAGTACAGCAACACAAGGCACCCACACACACACACAGGCATTAGACCCTCAAAGCCTGTGGCTGTTCCATGGAATGATAGGTGATCAAATAGCACATAATTTGATGTCAGTCCCCAAATTTTCATTTTGTCTAAAAGCACTTAATGATCCACTTTGTGTGTGTGTGTGTGTGTGTGTTTTATCCCTCCAACAATCTCAGTGTGCAGTAAAATTCCATAGTGACTGTGGGGAGAGTCAGTGATCTCTTAAAGACAGGATGTAGTCCCAGCGCAAACACTAGCGGCATTATCAGGAGCTTCCGCATTTAAATCCAGCTGTGAACAGAGAGTCGGCCCAGTACAGCTTTCACATTGTGCGTAATGTTAGAGTCATTAAAATATCGCCTATTTAATCTAAGCATGATTATTTGAGATTAACTGCATGCACAATTGACTGTGTCTGAGGGAGGGGAGGCCGGTTGTGGGTACTATTGTATTTGTAATTAGAGTTTGTTATGTAGAGAGGGGGATGGCTTGCTTTGTAATATTAGATTATCCAGTCTTATAGAAAAGTTTGTGCATTCCTGGTTAAATCTTATGTTCTTTTGAATGAAAAGAACTTGACACAACTGTTGTTCCTCAAATGTGGAGTATTTATTCAAATTTTAAGGATTTAGTAACAAGTTATTTAACTTTAGACCTTACAAAAAAGCAATAGTGGATAATCTGGTGCAAAAAAGTTGCCCAGACTTTTTCACATGGCAAATTTATGTTTTGATTTCTTTTTAGTATGTATTGAAATTTGAGGTTTAAAGTTTACAGACGTGTCATATTCAAGTTTGTTTTTGTCAACACAACACATGCAGTCTTACAGGGGCTCAATATTTGTGCAAGAATATTACATGTTTATTGTTCAGAAATGAGTAAGTTAAACCATTTACATATTCAGTGTCGGTGGATGCATGAACAGGTCTGCACCATTTACATGATTGTGGTACGTTCTGTGAAGCAGGATGTTGACCGAAATGCATCAGAGATACAGCTGACAACACAAGTAGAACGCTACCATCTACACAGCATATCATTTTTAAGACCTCGGTTGTTAAAGTGAACGGACGTTGATCGGTTGAACGCTGCATACCTCTATTATGCTTACTGTATGCACATTATTACAATATATAGTACAGCATTACAGTACTACACACAGCAGTACTAGTATTGCGTATTACTGACATGCAGCATAGTATTTGTTTTCTAATCGCAATTATTTATCATAGTCTGTTCATGGAAGGGTTATTCTAGGATTCTGCATCCCCATGGGTGTTTTTATTTTTTTGCATTTGCAAATGTACTTTTCTTGCTCCTGCCTGTTTGGCTTCAGATGTGCTGTAGTTTGCATCCCATTTGAGTTCGCAGGTCCCGAGCACAAGCCGCATGCCTTTGCTTTGTGTATCTCGACCTCATGTTATGACATCAGTGAAAAAGCTGCATTTCTTCTTTTTTTAAGCAGAGTGTAGTCAAAGGACAGACTATTTTCAGAAACTTGCCCTTCAGGCCTGCGTTGAGCCACGTTCAAATCAGAGTTTCTGTGTATGTAAGAAGACTGCACTTATAGAGCAATGTGGTCATTTTAGTCGTTCCATTTCTCTGGTGCTTCCAGTCAAAGGAGTATTTTCCCTCTGGATTGTTTTTTGCCAGCACTGTTTCCACTGAAACTGAACGAAAAGGTTTTCCAGTATTTATGAAATACTAGTGATAATTGCCATTTCCATCCCCTTGTTAGACATTTACAGTTAAATTTACTCATTCAGCAGACCACCAAATCCAGATCGACTTACAACTGATATACAACTGATTACAAGGTACAGTCCATGCAATTGTGGCTTTTGGTTCTTGGTCTAGAGCCCAAGCCCTGGACCTTCTTGGACATGATCCAGTACCTTCAGCACTGATCGAACGCAGTTTCAACATTTCACAAGCATGATCATTAGACATGCTAGTTCTTTAAATGGAAAGCTGGATCACTGCCATTGTAAAGGGCTGCCTTGTTAAAGTCATCTTACGCATTAGTTAACTTATGATCCCTGCCGAAGTTCTACTATAAGCACTTCCTGTTACACATTTGCTTTCGAGTCTGATCGTGTTAAAAGTTCTAGATCCTTCAGCCAGTTCTAGGATTGCCGATCAGCAGTAGTGACCGAGCATCTCAGGTTATAGAGCTATATAAGGAATTCACTTAACATCACTGCAATAACAGAGCAGCTTTCAGATGGACGAAGCTCCATAAAACATTCGGAGATATCTGACGCTTACATCTACATTCTGAAATCATCGTTGAAAATGCTTATTTACAGACATTTGAAATAAATCACTGCAGTCATAGTTACAGTAGAACCTTGGACTTTGCCTCTTCACTCAAACACTCAAAATTTCCGACTTGGAACATGGGCACCCTAAATAAAACACTCAATGGTGCAATTTTCCAAAGACGATGCACATAATCCAGACCAGCCAATGCAGATAATGTACCAATATGGTATGCCAATCACCATAAAACCCAAAAGAAGAAGAAACACTAGGGCACAATCATAGGCATATTATATATATTATGTTATATTATTTTATTATGCATATGTATGTCAGTCTATGGGTGTGATTTCCCATGCTCAGCAGTCCCAGACTGAAAAGACTGAAATCTCATGTATTCATTGATTATTCTTATTATTGTATTACAATCCTTTGCTTTACCATTGCTTTTAATGATTAATTACATACAAATATAGGCAAAAAAAACCTTTTGCGGGTTGGGAATGGATTAATTGTTTTTACAGTACTTGTTATCTGGAAATTTGATTTCTACTTCGAACATATCAGAGTTCACATGACCTTCTGAAACGAATTAAGTTTGAATCCCGAGGTGCCACTGTAATAAAACTATGACTCGTGCACCAGATGTTCTAGTATTTACAAGAATGCCACCAAAAACTAGATAAACTTTGGTGAATGTTTCCATCTTGTTCATGAAGTTCTCTCACATACATTACTAATAAACTCTTCTTTTCTGGTTTTCTTTCAGGCCCACCTGCGCGCCATCGACGTCAAACTCATGCAGCAGCTCCTGTCCATCAACGAGGGCATCGAGTCCATTCGCTGGGTGATGGAGGAGAGAGGGGGCGTGGCCAGCCGGGAGAGCAGCTTGAACGGCAGCCTGTACAGCCTGTCAGACAGCCAGGACGCGTCCCAACGCGGGAGCCTCAGCAGCCTCCACGACAGGACGGACGAACTGGACGGCATTTCAGTGGGCAGTTACCTGGACACGCTTGGGAACGACCTGGACCATTCATCACCCACGCACCTGTCAGACAGCTTTGGGGACGACACATTCAAGAAATCTCCACTTCGATCCAGAGTGGAGTCGGATGAGTACTACTGTTTTGGATAACGCCCATTGATGTCACTGCTAACTTCAATTAATGAACGCAGAACTGGGAAAAAACAATGGACTTCTTTCAGAAGCAGCAGCTGGAAGAAGAGCAGGCGGTGTAGGCTAGGGTTTAGCTATTAGCTGTTAGCATTGCTGCTATGCCTGGGATTCTGTTAATGAGTCACCAGATTGTGCTGCCTAACCAAATCCCACATGCACTCAGTACCACATGGTAATAAACATATCCAGGGAATAAAGTCTTAAGAAGTGCACTGGAAATTTCTTCACCGAAACTAATTCAGTCATGTGACCGGGATTGTGAGCCCTGCCTGTTTTCCCCAGCCAGTGTTTATGCTATTATAAGTTAGCATCAAAGAGATAACAAATAATACATGTTTGGAAGGACCAAGTAAACCAAAATGGACAGTTACTGTACTAAAACAGAACTTCACTGATCATGAAGTGTAGCTAAATAATGTAGCTTAAAAGTAGGGTCAGTTGAAACTAGCATTGATTAACATTAGGATCCTTTGCGAATTGAATACTTGTATTTTAGCTTCAACAATAAGTACATATACAGTAAAGAAATAATTTTATTCAGTTACGTTTTCTCACCAAAAATTCTTCATCAAATTCTTCAATCAAATCCATCAGTCCTTAGTGTAAAGCTTACATTTACATTTTTGTCATTTAGCAGACACCCTTATGCAGAGTGACTTACAATTGGATTCTTTTATCTAATTATGGGATCCAAGTAATTATGGGTCAAGGGCCTGGCTGAAGGATCCAACAGTGGCAGCTTGGCAGAGGTGGGGTTTGAACCCTGGGCCTTCTGGTCCATAGTCCTGTACCTTAACCGCTAGGCTACCACAGTCCCTTTAAAGCCACTTTAAGAAAACAGTCTTACAGATGTTGACACAGACAGACAGTCATAAACATATTGCATTACAGCCATTTATTTCCATCACCATTATCCTTTACTTTGATTATCCTGGAATTCACTTTGCCCAGGCGGAGCTACACCCTGGAGAGGGTCCAAGTCCATCACAGGGGTCCGTAATACCTGAACCCAGTCTTCAGAAGCTGCCAATGGCAATGTGCACTAGAGTTGCCATGGATCTCCCAATTCTGATGATCCATGTTTATCCCAGCATGATTTCATAATTTTCCAAAGAGAATCTCTTGATGTTACTGAATCCTTGGCTTTCTCTCTCTCTTCAAGTGCCCCCATATGAGATTTAGTTCAGGTGACTGGGAAGGAAAGTCTAATTGTAAAGACGTTAACACAACCTCTGTAGAAAAGAGATTTTTCTGCTAATACCAAAAATATTTCTGCTAAAACATTGGTGGACCATTTATATAATTTAAAGTGTGTGCATCTAATTTCACAGAAATATGCCGCATTTAGGTTTGTTAAATGCAAATGTTGAGTTCAGTGGCTTCATAAGACTGTAGTAAATCCAAAATGGAAATTTCAGTACGAGTCTATTCCAGATGTAGTTATGGTATAAAACAATATCTATGACATTGCTACACTTTATGGTCAGTGACTTTTTGTGAAATCTAAAATCAGGTTTTTTTGTTTGTTTGTTTGTATTCCACTTTGTGATGTCATAAAACTTCAAATGGTTCCTAATTGAAACTGAAAGACTGAGTTTTGTACATCCTGTTTATTACTGTTGACTATTGACTGTCAACTGTATACTGTTGAATACTGACTGTCTTGATTTTTGTATAGTGTATGTGCAGCTTGTTGGATATACGACAAAGCCTCATTTTTAGGTTTGAACCCGTGTATGTGTGTGTGTGTGTGTGTGTGTGTGTGTGTGTGTATCTGTCCAAGTGTTTTGCGTACCATTTCGTAATGTTACTGCATGGTATAAAAAATCAGTTGCTCCTAATTTATTACTGGACTATACTTATTGTAAAGTGTGTTTTGTGACAATATATGTTCATTTTTACATTTGTGTGAGCCTTTTTGACTCTTTATGCTTTACTAAATGGGAATTCCCATATTAATCAACAACATTTAGTGTATTACTATTTATTTATTTCCATTATGATCAGCAATGTGTGTTTATGTGAGTTTGTTAGATCATTTTATCAGCACAATGTCACCAATAGGATCTAATCATTCTTTTTTTTACTTAGACGTCAACATTGTGGACCAAAAATGTTTAAGCGTGCCGTCACATTAAATCAGAGGAAACCCTGGAGTGCTCTGTGCTCTGGTTGTTCAATTTGAGAATCTCAGCATTTCAGCTTGAGCAGCACTTTAACCAAGAGTGGAATTTTCTCTCCTTGTTCTTTCTTTTTGGCTTCTTACACTCCATTGTTGTACCAAAACTGTTTAGCAGTAGTTAGTGCCACTGTGATCAGAGATAGTTTATACACAAACCACCACTGTACAGATCACAGGTCTAAGGTCATTTGTGAATAGGACAAACAAAGGCTACAGTCTCACTGCAGGTAAGTGTGTCCCAATTCTGGTCTATTTCATATGTGGTACTATAATCGGATACGTATCTGATAGGTGGCATATGTGGCTTCGGTCTAAACAGTCTGATCAGAAGGCCTTGCAGGACATCTTGGAGCTCATCTCCTAAGAGTACCATGATGTGGTTGGGTATGAAAACCTAACAAACAGCTTTGCAAACTGAGTTCTTGGCAATGCGAAATAGCTAAGGCGGCATGTTGGAACCTGCTCACCTTGATAGCCATTACAAAGCCTCTACTTACTTTTTTAGCACCTCATATTAGAGTCCCACTTCTAAAATTTTGGAAGACTATTCTGTAAATTCACCCACGTCACTGTTTCACCACTCCTGGTTCCTATCTCGCATGAAAACTACCCCACACAGAAGTAGTGCCACAGAAAAGCAACACAATCTTTTCCCTCTCATCTCCTTCCTCATTATTGTGTTTCTGTGTCACTATTTCCTACACATGAACAAGAATAACCTTATGTTAGCAGTCGCTACCGTACTCTCCATTTTGTTTGTTTACTTCTGAGGGCGTGTCGGATGGCTCAGTGTTTTTCTGTGCATGAAGGGTCAGTTCAAGAGCATGACCTGTTGGAAGTGTTGTTGGATACTGGCCACATGTACGTCAAATTTGGGAGTAAATTTGATTTCAGCAACACTTTTACCTGCAGTGTGAATGTAGTAATATTTATACAGTACATTGAGATGGTGGAAAATATAAAGCAGCAATAATTAACACAGAACAAAAGGAAAACCAGACGAGTTTTTTATATGTGGCATCTTATTTTCACATTTATCGCTGGTTACAGGCTTATTAGTGTTTAACTAAAAACATCATCCTTTAATGGTTCTCAGTTTGGACTGTAACTGTCAGTATATGAAATATTCTTTATGTATACCAACTGTAACCTCTAACCATATTTTGTTTGCTCTATTTAATGTGAAAACCATGGACCTGGCAGCACCGGCATAGTTTGCATAAACTTGGAACACTGACTGTGGTTCCCAACCCAGTCTGCGCCTCCAAATTCTGGATCCTTCCCGTCATGTATTTAGTGTTCTTTGTGCTTTGGTTCAGCTCCATGGCCCATAAAGTGAGGTCTAAGGACTCTATCACCAGAAACGAAGAAAATACTTTTCCACCGGACTCTATGTATTAAGTCTGCTCACTGGTCTCCAGCTCTGTTCTGACAGGTCTGGTTGTGTAATCAACCCATGATTGAGTTTGCAGGCAAACAACTGAGTTTATAGGATGACTGGAGTTTACATACATCCGACAAAGACCACCAAAGGCATGATTACAACAAAACTGTTAGACATCCTGAGAGGCAGTGCTGACATTTGCTTTGCGTATTTCTTATGTTGTGTTATGTTACATCTGTTCTTTTTCAGTTAAGGATATGTTCATACAGCAGGCACAGCGCCCCCCAAAATCTAAATCTGATAAAAAAATAAAAAAAAGTCTGTTCACACTAACTTTTAGTGTGATCTATATCAGACATCTGTCTCAACGGCTCACACTTTGAAGCTCTCGAGCATGCGCAAAGGAGCACCGCTTCACGTGACCCCCTTGTTCAGAGGTAAACAGAAACAGCACTTCTTTAATGGTCATTTTGAAAAGAGCACGTAATTCTGCTGCGGCCACTTTTTGGTTTGCGTGTTCGGTATCTTTAAAGTTCTCTTTTAAGCTTTTTAGTTTGACACAGCAGCCACATCATCCGATTATTTAGGCATTTCCTCAACACGAGGCGGTTCTGATAGGTGCCTTCTAATTTTGTTTGCACGGAAACATCAGGTCTGTTATCTCGTTATCCCACCACTGACAGCCCCCCTGATTAATGTCATTTTCCCTTCTCCTTTATGGCAAAGGACGAGTTGGAATAACGACGTAAACGTCGCATGGCCACTTCTCCGATACGTATCCGATCTAGGACCACGTGTGAAGGTGGCTCAGGTCGGCTTTGAAACGATCAGATTTGTCCACACAGCTCTGAAAAAAAAAACAGTCAGGGCACTATTGAAATGTAGCATTTTCCTCAAATTTAATACAATTATTTTCATTACAAATTACATCGGTGTTACAATTTGAGTGAAAACTAAAGAAAACACATTTCAGCATTAATTAGTGTTGTGTTCCACCTTGATGTAATGACAGTGTGCACCTGAGCTGTAGTAGATCTCCAACAAACCTGGACTTTACAGCATTTACCAGACAGTATTATCCAGAGCGGCTTACAACTGTTACAATCTTACAATATACACTATATAGACCAAAGTTTGTGGATGCCCCTTCTAATATTTGAGCTCTGCTATTTCAGCCATGCTCACTTATAACACATTCATAATATAAAGAATACATTTCTCTATGCTGAATACCCCAGTGACTGTCAGTATGCCACATTTATAGGTTTCCACTTCCAACAAGTCAGTTCAGTGACCTTCCGTCCCACTGTCTTTAAACAGAGTCCATAGAGAATTGGTTTGCCAACCAATAAAAATCTAGTGGAAGCCCTCTTAGAAGAACAACGGATGTTCAAGCAGCAAAAGTGGGGACAAACTCCATACTAACACCCATGTTTTGGATGTAATTTTTTGGGTGTTCACAAACTTTTGTCTATGTAATGTATAAGCCAAACAATTATAGCTACTTGGCACTGCTGGGGCTTGATTGATTAATTAAATGAAACAATTTAAATTTGCAAATGTTTCCAGATGATCCAGTAGTGTTTCTCTAACATTTCAGAAGTTACCTGACCTGTTCATGACTCACTATCTTACTCATTCCCTTCCACACCTTGCTTAATCCAGCTCAGGGTCACATGGAGGTCGGGGCCTAACTGGTAGCACAGTGTGTAAGGCGGGACCACCTCGACAGTCCACCACGCATGAACACGCACTCCCTCACACTGGAACTTTTTAGAGAGACCAATCGACCCACACGGACATGGGAAGAACAATGCAATCTCTGTGTTATTGTGCAGACATATTCCTCATTATATTGTAGTTTTTCTCTGCTGAACGTCAGTGACAGTATACACTCAATGTTTTGATTTTTGACCCACGAAAATCTCTTTTGGGATAGAATCCTGATAGAAGCCATGGCTTGAACTGCACCAAAACGAAAACGATCAACCATCTTCACATTCAGCATAATTATTCTCACTTTGTAAAAAGTTCTGAACCCCAGATAAGCAGCCAGAGGCAACAATGGCAAGAAAAAACTCTAAGGAAGAAACTTTGGGATTAACCATGCTCTGTGGGTGAGAATTAGCAGAATGTGAAGTGTTTCAAAATCTTTTTTATTTTGGATATTTCGGATTTTCTCAATACACTGTATGTTAACATTCATTTAGCACTGATTTTCCCAGCACATGCCCAGCGTGTAAATAAGGACCAAAAATAAACTTAAACCCATCAGATTTAAGCCCATTCAATTCAAGATAATCAGCTAAACAACTTACAGTTCCTATCATAACGAGAACCCTCTGATCTAATCAATTCTCAGATCCTCGCTCTCACAGACAAAGAAACATCTCGCCTTCTTGGACTTTCAGTGCACGTGGCCTTAGGAACAGGTTTTTCTTGTTCGGGCGAAAGGCCTAGTTAAGGAGAAATTCCACTGCAGGCTGCTCTCGTTCAATAACCAGACTGAGTCATTGTATTTTGCATATGTGGTTTCGAAGGTTCAAATTGTTTTCTATCTGCCATTCATCATACAGAGGAATAGTCAGGCTTTTACACTAAGAACACTGCCATTTATTTTATAATGGACCATTATAGGTTTTATAGCTAGGATTACTGAGCCTAATTGCGCTGAACAAAACTGAACAGCAATCAAGCCAGATTTACAGTTGCAAGCAGAAACATGTCAATACGAGAGCATGCTGCTAGCCTGCATTGTTTGGAGCTTCATTCCTATTTGGGCAGAGGTTGTGTACACAACGACATCTGAGACGCCCAAGCTGTTGCCTGTCATAAATCATCACCTGCCCCAAGTATTGTTCTGTTTGTTCAGCAACATCTGATTCAGGATCCTTAGGAATGAACGGAGAACATCTGCTCTAAAGGCCTGCATGTGATTTAGATGTTTCATATATTTCATAAGTCTGAGATGGTTTTCAAAGAGCATACAGCATAAGAGACAGGCGTTTTATTTTGACCAAGCTTTACCACGTGAATGATGTACAAAATGGGGTTCTGAATTATGATTTTTGTGACTTATTAGCATGGGTGAAAGTAGTTTTAAATCCTTGTCAGTGCTTATAACACACCTTCACCGCTTCATATTGTTCACCTCCCCTTGGCTTCATGCATCCATGAAAAAAAAATAAATTTGAAGCTCCTGACATGGTGTACATTTTTGGTTTCAGCAACTTTGACTTTTAAACGTGTGAATAATTGTTCTCTGTGTGATTCTTTTTTGCATGTTCTTGGCATTCTTTGAAAAAAAGCTAAGAGACTTTGGGCTTAAGGTTTTTGGGGCTTGTTTCTAAAGTGTAGTTGCTTATTTGAGTTTGCTTCCCGATCCTGTCTCTCTCTCCAATATTCCTGCAAGTTAGTTTATTATTATTATTATTATTATTATGATTATTATTATTATTATTATTGCATTGTAAATAATCAAGTGGTCACTCTCTCACATTGTACTAGGTGACCTGTTTTGGGAGCCTATTTGCTTCTTTTGGGCTTGTTTCCATAGACCTGGTTTGCTTTCTCTTGTGATACTTGGCAACCCTGTCTGAGTCACTGTGTTTTTATGGAGTGAGATACACACTTGTAGCATCTGTTTTGCTCGGTTTATAAAAGGCATCTCACTCCATAGTTGTTGGCAGTTGCAACCTATGCCACCGGCTAGGCACCATCCTCCCGCGATCATGTCCAGGATTAAGCGGATAAGAAAGTGAATGAATTAATGAATGAATGTTTATCCCTCACAACCTTTTACTTGTTATAACATTTAATTTGTAATACTTTGTAAACCAAGTGATGACTTTGGTTGGACTCTTTCCAGTCAGTGTTTCCTCTACCCCAAAACCTAGCTGTTATTCCTTCACAAGGTTGGGAATGATAGTCCAGTACATTAAAATGTACAATTTTTTGTTTTAAAAAAAAGAAAGGGGAGGTGGTGATCTCATTGGCTGAGCATCCCTAAAGCTCTGATCTTAGATCACCCCTGGAACTGAGTCAAAGTGAAATGAGTGTAATTGTGAAGCTTACCTTACATTTCCCTTAGTGACTCTAATCCTTTGTGCGGCTGAAACGCTAAATTCTTCCTACGAATATGTTCTATCAATCTAAACGTAAACGTGGCCTTCCTGAGCCAACAAAGTGTGCATGGAAAAGACCAGAGCTGCAAACATTCTGTCTCGATATCAAGGCCTGAAGAAACAATCATTTATTCATCAGGATTAAATCTAATTACCCTCCCAGGAACCGGATAATCATGGCGAAAGAGAAAGACAGTAAGAGAACCTCCAGGGATACTTTAGCAAATTAGGCCCAACGGGGGTGACTGGGGAAACCAATACCAGGTATAACTGTGTGACTTTGTCAGGAGGAACAGTGAGCACAGGGATATGGGTTACGACAGCACATCAAAAGACCTCTAATCTCACACAGAGGGTTCATGGAAGCAGACGGGGGGGAATCATTGAAGCAAGCAGATCCAGCCATACAGACCCCTTTGTTTGACAGTGTACATATTTGACTTCCTGCTTTACATAAAGCGCTGCATTCTGCTCCATTAAAACGAAGCCTCGAGCAGTACAGTGCCTGAAGAGAAAAGCACATTCAGTCTTTATGCAATGAGCGTGATGAAACACATTTTTTATTGTTTGTGACCGTGCACGGGCATGCACACACTTCTTGCAGCGCTTCCTCAGCACCCGGTTTCAGATTCCCCCTCACAGAAGCACCGAACTGTGGGAAGGTCTGGAAAACCTATCATATGTATCAAGATGTCTATAATATCAGGTTTAGCATCGTGGAGAGAATCTGAGTCACGTCTGGGGTTATTTCAAAGATGATATCACACCTTGAGGGACAGCTTGGCGATGCCATTAATTACATTCTTTCAAATGCCCCACTCTTCTGTGAGCCTGTTTGTCTGCATTCAGGCCTCTTCAGTGGAAAATAACTGTGTGAAAAAAGATTCAACCACCGACACTAATTACTTGGGTTATTCCTGAAAAAAGGACACATTTGTCACTAGGTGAAGTTTATAATTAGTGGAGGATTGAAACTAACATTATGAAAATCACAAAATACAGTCATGCCTCAGTTTTAAACCACCTCAGAACTCGTCGAATTCAGTTCTCGATTCATTTTGACTACAAAAATATGTCTCTCGTCATTTGCTCGGTGCTCGGTGCTTAAACTTGTATGAGTCGAGCCCCATGAGTCATTTCAGTCAAAACTCGATTCATGATTCATGATTCACTACACAGTGATTCAGTCTCACAACAGCTCTGTCTCAGCGAAGATCTTTGACATTTTCTATGACATTTTCTTTGAAATCAGATACAGTAACGTGTAATCAACACAACATGATAATAAGGCAAATGTTTAGCAGGATGGAAGGCCTGAGGCTGTGAGAAGATCCTGGAAGAAGCAGTCTGTTTGGAACCAGGTTATTTTTACACACACAAATAAACAGGCACTAACACAGCAGTCTGAGAGCAAACCATTATTTCCCATAGGACTTTGCTGTTTGTCTGGAATGTTGTGGAAGTAATTGTGGATATGGTGGTTTGCGCAAAAGCGCTAGCATCATAGTGTGTCTAGTTCCCAAGAACCCCTAAATTGAGTCCCAGCCCCCTAAAAATAGTAAAAAGTCATTTTTGTTGCTGTTGTTTTTTTAATGGAGATTTGTCTCTGATAAGCTGAAAAAAAATGTTAAAACAGTGTAAACATAATATTTTAACGATGAAAAGACTGCAGTCTTCCCTTGCCTCGCAAATGGTATGATCCAAGTGTTGGTGGACAAAGTACACAAAACGTACTTGAGTTAAAGTAGATGCCCAGGGTAAAATATTCCTCCAGTAAAAGTACAAGTCCTCTCTTTAGAGCTCCACTTGAGTACCAAAAATTAAAAGTTTCATGATTTATGATGGTTCTAATGTCCTATTATAATTTTCATAACAAGACTCTTGCTTAAACTACTTTTAGGTGAATATAATCTAGTGTCACTCTTGGTACACCCATCTTTTAACAAAATGTTGTTAATTAGTAGAACAGATCAAAAGTTCAAAACAAAGTACGCACTATACCCTGGTTGGTGTGCTTGCTTCTGGCTAATTTCCTTTTTATATGCTACGTTTTATGCACACATAAGCCAAAAGACAGATTTCAAATAATGTATTGAAGTAAAGAGTAAGATATTTGACTTTGAAATATAGTGGAGTTAAAGTAAAAAGTCACCAAAAATGGAAATGCTTCTTAAGTACAGTAGTGTTTTACTTGGACTTAGTTACTGTCCAGCACTGGATTCAAGTGATGGTTCATGGTTCTCAGGCTCAGCATTAATGAAAGTTTTCTTTCCAGTCTTTCCAGTCATAGTGTGTACCCTACCCAAAAAGTCAGATGTTGTTTCTTCACAAAAGTGGGAATGACAGTCCAAAATCATGTTAAAATGTATAGTTTTATGTTTAAAAAGGGAGGGCTGGTCTCATTGGGTCTCAAAGGTCTTATTAAATGCTATGTCACGTCATACGTCACTGCTGTTCTTCCCTTTCGTAACAGGAATGACTTCTTTCCACTCTAATTTCAGTTGTCTGCCACGAGTAAATCATTTCACTAGTAATTAGAGGTTATGATCTCTCTCTCTTTCTCATGACTTGGTTCTCTTGGCTCTTGGCATGACACTTGGCATCATGTTCTGGATGAAAATAGGCCATTTGGATGACAGTACTATCATTACAGGACATTACAGCCTCAGGCTGCAGCTGCACAGGTCGTTTCCATCACACAGCCTCCATAATGAAAGGCCAAGCACAAACAATAACACAGTGTTAATTAATTATAAGAGGTTTGACATTTGCCCTGGTGTACGCTTCAATTTCATTTGTTTTGACTGGGAACGTGTGTTTAAATACTTCCTGATTCAGCTCTACAGAGCCAAGCTCCCCACAGGAACCTGAACTCAGGACCTCACATTCACATCTACTTCAAGACAAACGATACCTGGCATTATAAGAACGCATATCATAGGTGCTGTGCCATTAGACTGAGTGTGGGTGGAGTTAGTGTTATGGGACATTTTCATATCTAGCAGTAATCACTAGAATGAGAGCCATTTTGTTGAGTCTGAACATGACAGACAGTCAGAGCAGGACTATGTAATACTTTAAATTATTACCAGAGAGAAATGTGGGCTTTAACGAGCGTTCTGTTTAGACAGAGACCTGCTATTACAAAAATGACACAAGTCCAAACAATCATACACAGTCCCATAACAGAATCATTGTTAATTTAACAAATTATGGCCTAGTGATTAAGGTACTGGACTATGGACCAGAAGGTCCAGGGTTCAAATCCCAGCTCTGCCAAGCACCCACGGTTGGATATTTAACCCACAACTGCTTGGACTGTAAGACGTCAATTGTAATTTGCTCTGAATAAGGGCGCCTGATAAACAACATAAAACACGTAAATGGTGAAAGGTTACACCATAACATTGCATCCATTTAGTGGGACACTAGTGGCCTAGGTACTGGACACTGGACCTTAAGGTCCAGGGTTCAAATCCCACTGTTGGGTCCTTGACCAAGGCTTTCAATTGTCCTTGACAATTGCTTTCATTGTTGTCGCTCTGGGTGTCTGGATAAGGGTGTCTGCTAAATGCTGTAAATGTACTGCCAAAAAAGACTTATATAAGGCTCTTCCGTGCCTTAGGACAATCCAACCATCTATCATCTTTCGTGCTTCTACTCCCAGCTTACAATCCCTCATCAGCAGGCTCAAACCCGTCACAAAAACATTGAAAGCCTGGCTTGAGGGAGCCATGTCTGAGCTCAAGACTCGGATCCTAAATAAACGCCTTTGGCAGATGCTGTCATGCAAAGCAGTAGTTAACCAAGGGTTAAAGGCCTCGCTTAAGGTCCCAGCAGTAACCAGGATTTGAACTCACTGTCAAAGAACAGTAAGCTGTTTTATAACTTTGATCCATTCTCTGCCACAGCCTTTCTCAAATGACATGAAAATGACAAATGATACCTCTAAGTATAAGACTGCAGTCTCACCCATCAGTGCTGTGGGAATGTTTCCAAAGACTGGTCCTTCACCACCTTAAATTAGGTCTGTCTATGATAAACTGCCTACGATGTGGCAGAGTGAAATTATTAGTAGGATCTAGTTCCTACACTCCCTTTCCCACTGTAGACATCATGTTCGTAGTTTGTTTGTACTCCTCACTGCTGTCCAGGAGCACTCCACAAGCCCTGTCATTTCTGGGAAGCTCTGAGAACCCTGGTGTCTGGCCATTACAGTCTGACCCTTGTCAAAGTCACTCAGGTCTTCATGTCTGGCCATTTCTCATCGACTGGTCAGTTGCCATCTACGGTCGTATGAAAAAGTTTGGGCACCCCTGATAATTTTCATGATTTTAGTTTATAAATCATTGGTTGTTCAGATCAGCAACTTGAGTTAAATGTATCATATAGCAGATGAACACAGTGATATTTGAGAAGTGAAATGAAGTTTATAGGATTTACAGAAAGTGTGCAGTAATTATTCAAACTAAATTAGGCAGGTGCATAAATTTGGGCACCCCAACAGAAAAATTACAATCAATATTTAGTAGATCCCTCCTTTTGTAGAAATAAACAGCCGCTAAACGCTTCCTACAGCTTCCAGTCTGGATTCTGGTTTGAAGGTGCTTTGGACCATTCTTCTTTAGAAACATCTCCAGTTCAGTCAGGTTTGATGGTTTCCGAGCATGGACAGCCCACATTTTCAGTAATACTCATGTCTGGGGACTGAGATGGCCATTCCAGAACGTTGTAACTGGTTCCTCTGCATGAATGCCTTAGTAGATTTTGAGCAGAGTTTGGGGTCGTTATCCTCGGTGCAAACTTTGTCACTGATTCTTGAACATTGTTCTCAAGAATCTGGAGATATTAACTGGAATCCATGCGACCCTCAACTTTAACAAGATTCCTAGTACCTGCACTGGCCACACAGTCCCACAGCATGATGGAACCGCCACCAAATTTTACTGTGGGTAGCAAAGTGTTTGTCTTGGGATGCTTGTGTTCTTTTTCCGCTCCTTGTTATGTCCAAATAAACTAAATTTTAGTTTCATCAGTACACAGCACTTTATTCCAAAATGAAGCTGGATTGTCCAAATGTGCTGTAGCACACCTCAAGTGACTCTGTTTGTGTGGCGTGTCTGCAAAAAAGGCTTCTTCTGCATTACTCTCCCATACAGTCTCTCCTTGTGCAAAGTGCGCTGTATAGTTGAACGATGAACAGTGACACCATCTGCAGCAAGATGAGGGTTGTAGGTCTTTGGAGGTGGTCTGTGGCTTAGTGCTAAAGGTATTCAAATGACAAAGGGTGCCCAAATGTATGCACCTGCCTAATTTTGTTTGAATAATTACTGCACACTTTCTGTAAAACCTATCAACTTAATTTCACTTCTCAAATATCACGGTGTTCATCTGCTATATGATATATTTACCTGAAATTGCTGAGCTGGACAACCAATGATTTATAAAGAAAAATCATGAAAATTATCAGGGGTGCCCAAACTTTTTCATACGACTGTAATATATACCAGACCATGCTATACATTTACATTTTACACTGATGTAATTTAGCAGACACCCTTATCCAGAGTGACTCGATACAATCTTTCAATCCAAGCAATTGTGGTTTAAGGGCCTTGCTGAAGGACCCACCAGTGGCAGCTTGGCAGAGGTGGGATTTGAAACCTGGACCCTGAACCCAGTACCTTAACCACTAGGCCCCCACTGCTGTAATGAGATAATCAACATTATTTGATTGTTGATTGGTCATAATGTTTAGAAATAACAGTGTATATGTACTGTATATGGGAATTAAAATATTTTTATTAATAATTTGACAGAGAACTGTGCATGGGATAAATATATTCCATATGTTCAAATAAACATAAACCATAAATACTTCTGTACTGCAGTACTACAAAAGGAACTAGATACAGTAGATATAACAGATATTCTTCTTCCTCCACTTTAATGTCTCTACTTTATCTCTTTGTCAGAGATAAGAAAGGGTCAGGATGTGTCAGAACATAGATGAAATAGTTTCTCTCTCTCTCTCTCTCTCTCTCTCTCTCTCTCTTTCTCTCAAGTCTACATTGCCACATCTGGGCTCTTGCAAAGGTTCATGTTCAGGTTCTGGATTCATGAAAAGGTTCTTGGCTCTTGTAAATGTTGGAAAGAATTTAAAAATGTCCTGGAGTTTCCAAGAAAATGTTTTTGGTGTCCTGAAAATTTCTGTTTCTTTCTCAATTCTGCTTCATTGTTATAGTTCTGGGTTCCATAGTACAAGTCGTCAATCACTTGAAAAAATCTCGCCTCGTTAAAAAAATGCAGTAAACATTCTAGATGTTACAGAAAAAAGTCCCCAAGCTACTAAAAGTCTCTGTATTTCATGAAAAAAATTCCTGAAAAAGTCAGGGAGCCCCTTTCAACTGCTCCTGAAAATGTGAGGCAAAGGACATACTGAATCCCCTCTCTCCATTCCCTGCAGAGCAAGCCACCTGTCCAGCTGACACTACTCCATTGTGATTGTGAGTAAGTCCTCACTGGGATCAGCATTACGGCCCCCAGAGGCTGAGGAAGGAAGTGTGTCAAGGATATCATATGTTACACATGTGAAAAAAAGTCAGTATGTGTGCACCTGAAGACCAGAGGAGGACCACTGATTCAACAGGACCTCATTCATCTTCAGAAATAGCATTAGTGGGCATTCAGTCAATACTTTATGTTGTTTTTTATAGCTTTTTATTAGATGCTATAAAATACACACTGCCCAAATAATAGCTGCTTAGTGGCGGTCCTATGATGGACCCTTTACATTGAATGAAAGGGGCTTTATCGGTCTTACGCAGAAACCTCACTTTTTATTACAGAAAACAGAAACTACATCTCAATGCCTTACTTATTTAAGAACATTGCTTTATTTCAGTGCGTGCTAATATTTCTTAGGAATGAGCAAAAAATGAAATAAAGCAATAAGAGAAAATCTTACATATAATACATCTACATCACATCTTCATTTTGTGTTTTTTTGTATAGAAATATCCCTGTGCAATAGTTTATTACGCAGTTAGCACCAGGATTGAGCTGGATAAGGAGCTAAGCTGAATGCAGCTTAGTAAAGCTAGCGTGAAATGAGCAGCCAGTTCACAGATGTAAGCGTTTAACGCTCGTTGTTGTCCTATGACGCACTCTAGGCCGTGGGAAGAAGGTGGAGGGCCTTTTGTTATTCCTCACATAGCTGGAATTCTGCAGCGGCCCACCGACGACACAACAAGCTACCAGTTGTGTCCTTGGAGAACCTACACAAACATCTGATTCGTAAGCCCTTGAGCGTCAGGTTAGCGTTCATGTGCAAGTAGAAGCACTGCAAATCCCAAGAGATCCAGTCACTTTGTTAGAACCCTTGCAAGCAATATTGTATTAGTCACAGCTCTGTCAATTTTACTAACTCCGACATGCTAATTTGCAATATGGAACAATAGCGCTGCTTTGATTCGACCTCTGGAGGGAAGCAGAATTCATGCACTGGCATCATAATTACGCCCTTCTGGCTGGGAAATTCCCGTACCATTGACGTCTAAATAGAATTCTGTGTCTGAATTTCAGGAGCTGTCTAGCATTCCAGACTTCTCCGAACAAACCCCAGAGTGTAACAACTGCCACGATGTTTAATATATCAGCCCACATGTCGTTATAATTTATACATTACAATGAATGAATGCAATTGCTCAACGGCGCCACCTGAATCAGATCTGACTTGACTTAACACAGCTAAATTCTAATGCTAGCTACTAGACAAAGGCTGTACAGTTAAACTAGGGATTCCCGACCACTTATTTTAATCAGCTCAACAGAAATGATTTGTTCTAAATAATTCGGGCACCCGTGTCAAATTACATATTTGGTTGGGGCGGCACAGTGGTGCATGTGTATGGCGCATTCACCAAATAGCTCCCCGATTTGATCCCGACCTTGAACTCTGCCTTTATGGAGTTTGCATGTCCTCCCAATGTCCACGTTGGTTTCCTCCAGGTTCTCCGGTTTCCAAAGACATGAGTTGGGTTAATTGCTTCTCTAAATTGTGAATGTGTCTGACTAGAATTGACATAACTCTGTTCAAATAGGATGCACTGTGGAAGAAAACAAGCCAATAGAAGGGGCGCCATATTCTGGGCAATGTTCTGAGGTGAAGTCCTGGGTTTGAGTGTTAATGTGGATGTCAGTTTGACCTATGCCACCTATCTAAACATCACTTGGACCAGGTACACCCCTTCATGGCACTAGTATTCCAAATGAGCAGTGGTCTCTATAAAGGAGGACATGTGCCACACGGCACATGCTGCACAAGAATGGTTTGAGGAACGTTAAATGTAGTTTGTCGCAAACATCCCTAGGTCTCAGTTTGATCAAGCACTTGTGTGATGTTCTGGAACAAGATCCAAGAGTGTTCCATCTCGCAACTTACAGGGCTTTCTGATAACCTCCTGATATCAGATAGAGCAGAACACTTATCCTAACAGTTAATTGTTTGCAAATAAGGGTGTTTCAGGAAAGCTACTAGCTACTCAGGCTGAAATCAGAACAGTCCTATGAATGGCACAATCTGTAATGCAGAAATCATAATGAGTAAATCCCTGCAATCAAGCAGGGTTTGATTGTTATGAGCCTCACAGTTAGATAGCCAGATTAAAGCCACTGAGCCTAAACATGAACTGCCTAGTTATAGGGGCTGGGGACTGCGGTCGTTTCTGGCCTGCCCGCACTGTGGCACCAGGCTGGGCTTCAATACTCTATGGCCCATGAGCATGCTTGTGTTTTTTGTGTTGATCTGGGAGGTGGGGTTGTTGTCTTCTTGTCTGTCATGTGCAATCACTCTTTCAGTCAGGGAGCTGGGCTGCTGATGTCTCTTCAGGTTGTCCCCTTTCTAGCTGTGTTGTTATAGTTAGTGCTACCAGAGTCTATGCAATTTATAAATTCTGTGTCCTGTGTTCTGTGCTCTCTGTTTGCCTGATCGCTGGTGCGAATGCAACAGGACTAGCACTCACGTGCCACACGTCGTCTCACTGTTTAGACACGTTTGCTGCAACGTCCATTGAACAGAATTACCCTTCCTGATCAGGACACACAATAGACACTCTCACACACAATGAACTGCCAAGTGATCTAAAGTTGAAGCTCTAACGTCATCATCAGAGGAGAACGTCTCGACATGACCCATTACCTAATCTTTTGAAAGCTGCCTGAGCTGACGTGCTAAAGATAAATCTCACGCTGCTGGTTTTATTAAGACATGTTCAGTGAAGCAAACTGATGGCGCTTTGAGAATGGAATTCCATTGAACTTTCTCAGTAGATTTGTGAACAAGCTTCATTGCTGCAAACTGTTTATAGGTGCATTCATGTCCCTCGCAAAGCACCTCAAGACTCCTGGATAGCAGGAACATTTTTAACTTTTCTTCCTTGTACTTTACATTACATTTACATTACATTTACAGCATTTAGCAGACGCCCTTATCCAGAGCGACTTACAATTGGTACAGTCTTACAGTCCAAGCAATTGTGGGTTAAGGGTCTTGCTCAAGGACCCAACAGTGGCAGCTTGGCAGAAGTGGGATTTGAACCCTGGACCTTCTGGTCCATAGTCCAGCACCTTAACCACTAGGCTACCACAGTCCCAACATGCAGATGACCTGATCAGATAATCCCAACATACCGTAGATGAGAATCAATCTGGAGCCTTCATATCTAGGCTTTTTAGTTGCTTACCCCGGGTTTCTTTGATATTAACAATCACACATGTTGCAGAACCACAATATAAAGACGCACAATGGAATATGAACAGTCATAAATGTACCATGCTGGCTGCACACAACCAAGAGGGAATGAGTCCACTCAGAAGGAAACACTAATTTCCACAACAGCCAATCTAATATCACCCTTTTAATGCTTTAAACCTTTGAGCAGATACAGTACTAGTTTGATCATGAGCTATAAAATTAGCTATGTAGTTAGCTAGTGGCAAGCTAGTCTCCTTGTCAGATTGTCCAGCCAAAAGATTGTTTTTTAAAAAATAATCAAAGGCTAGGGGTATTTTACCATCACAGCATGTAGCAGGCGGCTTTATCCAGAGCGACGTACAAAAGTTCTTTGTGTTCTTAAAAGACATTTTCCCATGCTAGCACAAACCGGCTACAGCCTAAGAACACCCAACTAAAATCCTCTTAGGCTAAAAACACAAAACGTACTACTAAAGAGAAAGGTTAAAGGAGAGGGTTCTTTAAAATTTGGAAGTGCAGTCTCTGTCTTAAGTCTGTTTAAATGAAAAGGTGCTGAATGAAAAGGTAGGTCTTCTGTCACCATTTGAAGAGTCTTAGCCATTTCGTACGCTGTTGTAAAGTTAGCTATGCAGAACATCTAGCGAGCACCCCAACTTCCTTTCCATCTCATTTGACCAGTTCTATCAGAGCCTAACCCCTGTAGGTCTGTCCTCGACCTGAGTCTGGTCTTGTGCTTCCCTCATGCCTTGTAAAGGTGCCTGCAAGTGACATCATCACCAAAACCTACACCTGTAGCTACAGACCTGAAAGTCATGCCAATGACAGGCTGCGCGGCTAAACCGGCAACGGTCATTTGTGGTTTCAGCCATGTAATTACCAGCCGAAAACAAGTCATAATAACGTAACCAAACATGCTATCAAGCTAGCAGAACAGGCAGGTGTTGACATATGGGCTCCAGCAGCTTAGCATGAGGTGTTGACAGGGTTAGTCAGTAATCAGGGCCTTTAAAGTGATGCAACATGAACAAGAAGCTCCAAGATTAAACAGCTGTAAAAGGAGACCGAGCGTATGTACAAAAGCAAACGAAATAAGCTAAACGCTGATGTGGTGCAACATCCTGTGTTAGTCTGCAGTCTGACCTTTTTTTGTAACATCTCCCAGCTATGACCTTCCCTAAATACAGTTTCCATAGGAAATCAATAGCAATGCCTAGATCGGTCCATTTCAGTAATGACAATCAATAGCTCTGGGAGATGAAAGGTCATTTCTACAGCAGGGCTGTTCTCTAGTTCCCATATTTTTTTGTATATACTACAGTTTAACATACTGCCAAATAGTGTGTAATATTCACACACATTTTACAGTGCAGAACTGGCAGGGAAAAAGAATATTAACTACCAACTGGCAAATGTTAGTATTTAAAAATAGGATGAGCAATGAATCATTAACATTTAAAGGAACAGGCACTTAGAACTGAACGTTCTGAATAGAACTTTTTATACAGAATCTTGCTCGACCTTCCAGAGTGTTGCTGGAAGGTCTATGGCATCCAGATTTCTCCCTAATAAACTTATAAACATCATCTTCAGTTTCTAGTGTTGATGGAGAGTGCTAGACCATGTCTCCAACCAGTTCCAGAATTATCATTAGCAGAAAAAATCATTAGCAGAAGAATATAAGACACTACAATACCAAGACCCCGTATTGGGCACTGTGGGCTACACCATACACTATGGAAAATTAACAGACATCAGACAGGTGGGAAGAACAAGAGAGAGTGGAACATGTTTTATTAAATTGTTACGCATACACACAATAAAGGAAAAACTGTGTCAGAAAGTTGGGGAAGAATTTGGAAATATAACACTGAAAGATTTACTGAATTGACTGCATCCATAACAGTAAGGACAAGTGTAGTTAATTTTCTAGGAAAGCCCAAACTGACTTGTAGAATTTAAGAGGCCCGTATATGCAGTACATATAAATGTTTTCCAACCACAATGCACATAATCCAGTCCAGTGATGGCGGTAATGCACCAATGAGGTCTGCAAGTTGCTAATAAGCTGAAAGAAGAAGAAGCAGTACTTGTTTGGAGGGAAATTTGGAGAAAAATGGAGGCATGTTTGTCATTGTGAGCCTCCTAAATCAAATTCCTTAGACCCCTTGTTGGGGAACAGTTTGTACTTTTTGCTCAGTGTAAGTCACCTGTTGTTAATGTACGTGGCCTTGGACACTCTAGCCTCAGTTCAGGTTGTGTATTTATACCTGTTTCTGTTTCTTTTGCAGAAGGGTTTTCAGTTCATATTGGATTTGAACTGGACTCAGCTCCAGATTGGTACCAAATTCAGCTTTTCTGGATTTATTATCCTGGCTGGTTCTGTGAGGCAAATACCAGCATTACCTGCTTAAGGACCTTTTCTCCTGTCATCATGTACACCACAAAGTCTGTCGCATGGGAACTAAAGTGTAAATGGATATTTGGTGAACTGCATTAACATCATAGAGGACTGCCAAAGACTTGGAGTCAGGAGCAGACCTTCTGGAAACCGGTGAGACTGTTTCATTGCTGTGCTTTTGCTGTGCTGTGCTGTGCTTTTGCTGTGCTGTGCTGTGCTTTTGCTGTGCTGTGCTGTGCTTTTTTGTTAGTGGTGTTGCTAGGTATGTTTGCCAATGGGACATGAGTATATAGTTTGAATATGTTGGCTGTATGGCTTATGTACTGTCTATATTCTCAAGTTAAGAGAGTCTGCTGCAATCTATGGGTACTAGTGTATGTTTTTACTATCAGCAATTGGCAGCCTCCCTTTTTCTTTGTTCAAAGCTAAACCCAGTGAGTGTTACGATTGTTTTCACATTTAATAGTACAAATGGATATAATGGCTGTTGTTACTATATTCAGTTGACTTTGTTGTGACTTCTGATTAAGGTTGAGAGAAGAAGGGAAACCATCATTTGCTTGCTAAAGTTACATTGCCTTTGTTTGATTAAGACTATAAGATAATAATAATAATAATAATAATAATAATAATAATGCATTTTGGTTATAGATTATTTAATGTTAAATTTTGCAAAGTATATGATTAATCATGATATTTAAATTTGTTAACTATGCGCATTAATATCTGCTGACAACTAACATCAATCTTTCGTTGTAAATCGAAAAAAATGTAAATCTTTTTTTCTCTTTCGTTTGAAATTTCGGTGCATCTTTTTACCATTCTTCGCCAGTGCAGCCATTATTTCTGGAACTGACCTTTCTTATTTAATTGACATCTAAAATCTACGTATGGCTTAGCTGCAAATGTAAGATGTCATGGAAAAAGTATTTGCACCCCAGACAGAATCAAATGCGTAAGGTTTGTATTAGTGATAAACCAATCAATTGGGGCAATTAAAGCCATTTTGAAATAATCGGCTGATATCGGCGCTTATGAGGCCGGTATTCAAAAATAGTGCGGAAAATGCAGAGAAACTGAGTTTCCTGCATTAGAACTTG
This sequence comes from Ancistrus triradiatus, assembly GCA_025084515.1. Taxonomy (NCBI): domain Eukaryota; kingdom Metazoa; phylum Chordata; class Actinopteri; order Siluriformes; family Loricariidae; genus Ancistrus; species Ancistrus triradiatus. The sequence continues at coordinate 158,516 of JAJAGP010000992.1, forward strand.
CAGCTCGTAAACTGGGACTACTGAGTGACTAAAAACAAAAAGATGCTGAGATTCAGTGACGGCGGGGCCATTTATGAGAAGATGAAAACTTTGTTTCCAGCATTACAACTGGAACTGGGATCAAAAACAAAAAAATGCTTCTACCATGTGCACTACTCTAACATTTTTTTCGGCAAGTATTTACGCATTTCCATTTTTTCCCCCCAAAAAGAATGTGATAGTGTTATCTGGTAATAAATGTTGTAGCTAAGAGCAATAAAACTTCGTACCGTGTCTGTTTTGTAGTTTGACCTTGTGGAGTGTGTGTTGGTGTGAGCTGAGCTGAGCAAATCTGTCTCAGTCCATTAGGAATATTATGCAATGATACAGATATTTGAATTATGGTATACACACAGTGTGGTTAAGACACATATGCTTCTTCTTTACTGCCAACCGAACGGCTGACGCGCACACACTCACACATCGTGTAATAAGTAACTAACAGTAAACACTGACTCAGTAACTCTGTACGCTGTGGCTTTATTTCTATAGGAGTGGCTTTTTTATCACAATAGTTACAGGAAACATTTCACCGCTCATGTTTATCTTTGTGTGTCTCTCAGATAAACGATCAGTCTGTAATTACAGTATAGTTCTAAACCGTGCTTGTTGTGGGTGTACAGTAAAGCAGAAGTGAATCATGTGGATTTCTGAATGAAGTGCTCTGAAAAACCTGACCTCAGACTAAATAATAAATACGAAACGACATACAAAAGTTTTGACGCTTTACATTGTCAGACAGTACAAAAACTGAAAGCAGCTTCCTAGATTATACATTTACATTTACAGCATTTAGCAGACGCCCTTATCCAGAGCGACTTACAATTGGTACAGTCTTACAATCCAAGCAATTGTGGGTTAAGGGTCTTGCTCAAGGAGCCAACAGTGGCAGCTTGGCAGAATTGGGATTTGAACCCCGGACCTTCTGATCCAGAGTCCAGTACCTTAACCGCTAGGCTACCACAGGCTAAATATAAGGGAGAATGATTAGTAACACAATGCTTCAGTAATCTGATAATGGGTCAATAATCAAATTTCTTTCTGTACCTGTCAACCAATTTGATCACCTATGCTTAATCTGTTTAATACAAGCACTTCAGTCGAGTCTATACATCTAGTAAAGCTTTATTTAATGGTGATATTAGTTTAATAATACCCAGTTTACCAAATGCAATACCATCCTTTTGCCACTGGTCCATTTACCCATGAGGCCAAACAAAGATAAATCCATTCTGGTGCAAAAAAAACAGCTTGTCTTTAGATTTACAGTTCAGTGCAAAAGTCTTAGGCCATCATTACATTTGTTGTTTTAGCAATGGTATATAACCATATATAACATATTGTTAATGATTGAACCCAAAACTTGGATTTGTCGCTCCATAATACTCTTTTCCACTCAGCTTCATTCCAATCTTTATGAGCTTTAGTGTATCTTTAGTATAAGCTTTTCTTCCTGTTCCCCATCTGAAAAGTGGTGTCTTGGCTTGTACCCTTCCAAAAAGACCAGTCCTGATCAAGCTTCTTCGGACTGTAGAAGGATGAACTTGGCATCCCGATGAAGGTGCCAGATGTTGCTATTGCTCAAGCTATTAGTCAAGAGGTCACGCAAAATAGTTGCCGCTGTAGCTTGTAGAAGCTGGGTTTTTATTTTATTTTATTTTTATTTTTTTCAGTTTTTTAATATTACATACAAATTTCCTGTATTCTCTGGTGGAATGAGAAATAATCATATATGGTCATTATACCATTGATACCAATAATATTTGTAATGTCTAATATCTCTAATGGGGGCCTAAGACTTTTGCACAGTACTGTACCTTTAGAAATCCGCAGCATTTTCTTACAATTTCAGCCTCTGAGTTTTCTAGTCATCAAAAATATGAAAAAAAAGCTGTATTCTTAGTCACATGGTGCCATAAACCAGCTATATTTTGGCATGGCATGAGTCACATGGCATTTACACACACACATGGCATGAGTTTACTAGGAGTTCCCATGAAGATGTCTATGAATCATCATTCTACTACTACTACTTTGTTCCAGAAGGCATGTTGAGTACCCATAACATAATGTAAATTGAATTAATTTGTTTCAGACCCCCAGAAAAATCCATGCTGCATAAGGCATTACTCGCATTAATGGATAATGGATGCATAAATATACTTAATCACTATATATACACAGACAAAAAAACAATAATTAGATCAAATACAAACACTATTGTTTATCATAAATACATTAATCTCTTTCAATGGTTCTCACTGGTTTCCTTTGTGGTTGGCTGTCATGACTCACCTTCTTAGGGTACTAATGGACAGTTTTTGTTTTTCCTCATCAAAATGCTTCAAAGTTGTGAATTGGTTGATTGCCATGGTATGACTGTATTATGCTGATGTCATTGAAAGCTGGTAGGATCTTGAAGATGCCAGAACTAGGCTGAAATTTTCCCTTAAGAAGTAACGGAAATAGGCCACTGCTGGCCAAATATTCACTGTACGAACCATTTTCCAGAATGGTTAGACTGCAACCATTGAAAATACATTTTGGGGAACAAAAAGGGGGACTGGAATGTCCCCAGTAGCCTTTGATAAAGTTATAATGGGTCAATTAAACCTAATTGAACTTGGAAACCCATTTTCTTTAATGCCTTTCCCAGATATGAGAGAGAGAGAGACTGTGGTTAGTATGGAGCTAGAGATTGAGACTGTAAATGCTGCTGGACGTCTTACCCATGTGTGTGTGTGTAACGTAACAAATGCTAAATGAGGGAAGGACACATGGTATTTCCATCAGCTATCCAAGCAGCATCCAGTGGAATAATTCCACCAGCTAGTCTCTCTCACTCGTAATGCTTGGTAAAATCTCCTTATAAGATCTTGTCACCTCTGGTGTGTGTGTGTGTGTGTGTGTGTGTGTGTGTGTGTGTGTGTGTGTTTATTTTGGTTACTTTAGGTTGTGTTATGGTGATAAACACATTCCCTCATTGGTTGTGTGATCTTTAAACAGGAACTATGTGTAGCTTAGTGGGTTGTGGGTTACTTTGGTTAATCCATCTAAGAAGATACAAAGAACTTAATGTGGAAAAGCTCACAGCCTGGACTATCTCACAGTCAAAGCCTATAATACATAACAGTAATGGACCTGGTGTCAACAGTGAACAGAGATTGGGTACTCCTGGCCAAACGGCATGACAAGACAAATAAGAGCTCCTGAGTACACACTGACCAGTGTTACTAAAGTACCCAAGAGTGATGCTTGAGTAAAAGTAAGAATACCTTTCTGAAAAAAAGACTCGAATAAAAGAAAGCCAAAAAAATGTCCCAAGTAGAAATGTTAAATCTTTGATCATACGATGTAATGGTTATGGATGGAACCATAGTAGTGGTAGCCTAGCAGTTAAGATCCTGGACTATGAACCAGAAGGTCCAGGGTTCAAATCCAATCTCTGCCAAGCTGCCACCGTTGGGTCCTTGAGCAAGACCCTTAAAAAAACAGAGTTGCTTGGAATGCAAGACTGTATCAGTTGTAAAGCCGTCTGCTAAATGACATAAATGTAAACATAGCTGGACCTTCATTTAATCAGGAGCTGCATGGCAAAGCACCTGACTAACGATGATGGATAGTAATTCTTACCTCTCTGTGCTTTTCGAGGTTAAACTGGAAGTTCTTAAGTCAGTATTTTTTGGGTTGGGCAGAGGTGGCTGATATTTCATATGATAACAATGAATCTTTTACTCCTTGGAAGGATAGTGCTTCACTGAAATACAGCCACAGATGGCCATCATAGACACAAGTCCTTGAAGAGCTGGTAGAAACACTTGCAGAGGAGTAAACAGTCCCATCAGTCACTCTTAATCTTCATTTATGTCTATCAGCCATGCCTTCAAGTTGTTTATGCCAAAATCTGACCCTACCATCCGAATGCCTCCTAATCAGAAATCAAGACTCGTCAGACCAAGCAGCGGTCTTCCAATTTCTGGTGTCCAGTAGCTTGTTCTTAGCTGACAGGAGTGGTACCCGGTGTCGTGTTCTGCTGCTGTAGCCCATCTGATTCAATGGTTATTTGAGTAGCTGTTGCCTTTTTATTAACTGGATCCAGCATTCCCCTCTGTCATCTGGCATCAACAAGGCCTTGTCACCCAGAGAACTGCCCTCACTGGATATTTTCTCTTTTTCAGAGCATTCTCTGTAAACCCTAGAGATGGCTGTGTGTGAAATCCCAGTAGATCAGCAGTTTCTGAACTACCCAGTCTAGCACCAACAACAATGCCACATTCAAAGTCACTTAAATCACCTTTCTTCCCCATTCTGATGCTCGGTTTGAACCTCAGCAGGTCATCTTGACCATGTCTACTTGCTCTAATGCCTTTTAAGATATTTTAAGCCCAGATACTCACCAGGTTCCTTCCTTCTACATCTCAGGAAGGTTTTCCTGATCATTTGTGGTCTAGACTTAATTCCTAGTAAACCTACTCTGTCTCTCATGTTTGTCATTGGCATCCTTTACGGGTTATTTAACTTGGCGTGAGAACAGGATAGGTGCCATTAGTGATACATGTTGGTTGCCAAGCCTGCATTTTTAAAGGATTTCTATTACTATTAATGTGCCAGTTGCCCAATGTTACGGCTAATATGTGTCCTTGTTTAACATGTGGGTGTGTGCCGTTCTGAAAGATAAACCGTCTACTATTTAGTCTTCTTTTTAAGATAAAAAATGTTGATATTTAGTCTTTGTTCTGAAAGATAAAGACATCTGATATTTAGTCTTTGTTCTGTACTAGAGCATGAAATATGTGCTCCCTGGTGCCTACACGAGCACAGAAGCACACATGAAACATTTCAGATGATCTGTCGCAAACTGATTCTAATCATCATTTTTCCTGCGTCTAACCCCTGAACTTTAGGGCGACTGAGAAGAAACCTGATCAGCCGGTTACGATACAATGCGTGTTTGTTTTTTAAGCCAGACACCCTGGCAGCGGAGCCGCCACAAGGCCTCGGGCATTCCATGTTCTGCCAAAATGTAATCCCCAGGCAGATAAGTGACATGCTAGGCAAGTGCAACTGTCTGAAACGTCTTCTCGTAATGTTCAGACCTCTGAGTGATCATACCAGAGGCATGGTAATTTGACAGAGACATTTTTTTTCTCTTTGGGCAATTAGCTTTTACGAATAAGAGATGAGATCTCTGCGATTTACACTGATCTGTGAGGACATGTAGCCATTCATCTCATGCCAAGCGTTTGCACGCATGAGAAGATGTGTGAGAAGTAACAACATGTGAACTGTGGCTTATAAGCACAATAAGCTCAGTCAAGATGGATGTTTAGCAAGTGGAGCTCTGAAATGTACATTACTTTTGTCCAATAGGTTTTAATGTTTGGCAGAAATATGATATCAATATCTCAGTTCCTTATCTCCAATATCTCAGTTCCCCAGTCCTAATTTATTTATATTGCACTTTTTACAATAGAGCATTGGCGACAGCGACAAGGAAAATCTCCCTAGTTATTACAAGGAAGAAACCTTAGGAGGGCCAAGACTCAAAAAGGAACCAAGCTTCCTGTACAGCTTAGATTTTATATGTAACAATGAAACTAAGTTACCTAATTATAGTTTATTGTAATGGTTAAATACACAGAAGCTAAATATAAAAATAATAAAAGAGAACATATTTAAAGAAAATATTATATATCCATTAAAGAGAATACAATATTAGGACTTTAAAAAAAAAGAGAACAATAAATCACTCTTATAAAGTTTACATTACCCTCACATTTTGAGCCCTAAATGGTTTAGTTGAAGTCTTCATTAATTTCTATAACATTTATACAATGGAGCATAGTCTCAAAGTAGCTTTTCAATTTTCTATTAACTTTTATTATCTAAGGCCAATCCCAAATTGAGCAAGCCTAGGGTGTGAGTGGAAAGGAAAAACCCCTTAAACATTACAAGGAAGAAACCTTTAAGAGGACCAAGACCCAACCTGCTTGGGCAGCTTAGATGTTATATGTATGAAAAAACTGAGATATCTAATTAATATGTTTATTGTCATAGTTTAAATAAACAGAAGCTAAATATAAAATTAGGAGAACATATAATTAAAATAAAGTATAATATATGTAGACTAATATTTTAGAGAAAATGAAATATTATGAAGAGAATAATCAACTAGAGAGTATAAAATAATAGAATGTAAGACAGGTGAAAATGAATAAATAAATAAATTAATTAATAGCTCCCGTCTTGCTGATCTCCTGAAGCTGTATAACCGTATAATTTATGGTAATCCTTAGGATCTCTAGGATCAGTCACAGCTCAGCAGGTGGAAGATATCTTCTTATATCACCTATACACTTTGAAATATGCACCGCGTAACGTCCGTCTGATCAGCAGTACCCAGGTTGCTTTAACAGCCAAGGTCTTAAGAGTTGTATATTTTAAAAAAAATGTATATCTTATGTATATCTAATTCACGTCTGAATGAGTCTGCTGACAAAAAAGAGAATCGCAGCTTTGAAAGGCATAAAAAACAAGGTATTGTTCTACCTTCTTTTTTGCTTTTGTCTTCAGTAAGCAATAAAATAATGTAAAGTAATTTAGTAATTATTTACAATTCTTCTTTAAACTGGATTCTTAATTTACTTGTTGAAATTCACCGAGTTCACTTCACCTGTCCTGTTTTTTTTTTTCATCCAAAGCACACACATGGCGAGTCTGAGCAGATGTTGAAACGCACTACAGATGATTATAGAAGGATTTAATTTTTGTTAGCATACAGGAGGCAGGTTTTACCAAGTTTTCACACGATGCTCCCATGTTTCTAACACAGTCGTGAAATCGGTTGCTTGTTTTTGCACGTCCTTATTGTGTCTTCATTCCTAAAGTTGCTTGCATAATGCCCACTTCCTGAGACTGACGCATGAGCTCGAGCTGAAATTGAAAAGCCTTATGGCTATGTCTTCAGAAATTTGAGTTCTGTCCTAATTCCAGGTCATATTTATTTATGCTGTACTGTATCAGGAACTGATGAGTACACTGTATTTTGTTGACAAAGTTTAATTCCTCTTCTATAGCGTATCGTTGGGCCGTTGTTTTATATATTATCTTTAATGATGTTTTTTATAGTGGTGTGAAAAAGTGTTTGCCTCCTTCCTAATTTCCTAATTTTTTGCATATTTTTCACACTTAAGTGTTTCGGAACATCAAACCAATTAAATATTAGTCAAAGACAGCACAAGTAAACACAAAATGCAGAATTTAAATTAAGGTGTTTATTATTAAGGGAGAAATAAATTAAAACCTACATGGCCCTGTGTGAAAAAGTGATGGAAACCTAATAACTGGTTGGGCCACCCTTAGCAGCAACAACTGCAACCAAGCGTTTGTGATAACTTGCAGTGAGTCTTTTACAGCGTTGTGGAGGAATTTTGGCCACTCATCTTTGCAAAACTGTTGTAATTCAGCCACATTGGAGGGTTTTTGAGCATGAAGGGCCTCTTTAAGATCATGCCACAGCATCTCAATAGGATTCAGGACAGGACTTTGACTAGGCCACTCCAAAGCCTTCATTTTGTTTTTCTTCAGCCATTCAGAGGTGGACTTGCTGCTGTGTTTTGGATCATTGTCCTGCTGTAGAACCCAAGTTCGTTTCAGCTTGAGCTCAGGAACAGATGGCTGGACATTCTCCTTCAGGATTTTTTGGTAGACAGCAGAATTCATAGTTCCATTTATCACAGGAAGTCTTCCAGGTCCTGAAGCAGCAAAACATCCCCAGACCATCACACTACCACCCCCATATTTTACTGTTGTTATTTTTTACACCAGATGTAATGGGACACACACCTTCCAAAGAGTTCAACTTTTATCTCGCCAGTCCACAAAATGTTTTTCCAAAAGTCTTGGAGATCATCAAGATGTGTTCTGGAAAAATTGAGACGAGCTTTAATGTTCTTTTTGCTCAGCAGTGGTTTTCTTCTTGGAACTCTGCCATGTAGACCATTTTTGCCCAGTCTCTTTCTTATGGTGGGTGGAGGCATGAACACTGATCTTAACTTAGCCAAGTGAGGCCTGCAGTTCTTTGGATGTTGTTGTGGGGTCTTTTGTGACCTCTTGGATGAGTCGTCGCTGCGCTTTTGGGGTAATTTTGGTCGGCCTGCCACTCCTGGGAAGGTTCACCACTGTTCCATGTCTTCACCATTTGTGGATAATGGCTCTCACTGTGGTTCGCTGGAGTCCCAAAGCTTTAGAAATGGCTTTATAACCCTTTCCAGACTGATAGATCTCAATTACTTTCTTTCTCAGTTGTTCCTGAATTTCTTTGGATCTCTGCATGATGTGTAGCTTTTAAGGATCTTTTGGTGTACTTCACTTTGTCAGGCAGGTCCTATTTAAGGGATGTCCTGATTGAGAACATGTGTGGCAATAATCAGTCCTGGGTGTGGCTAGAGACAGTGAACTCGGGTGTGATAACCCATAGTTAAGTTATGTTTTAACAAGCCGGCGGGGATCATTTTATATTGGTGCTATAAAAAAAACTGAGAGAGCAGGTTTATTGCATTACATCCTCTGATTATAAAGAGATGCTGAATGACGGAAAATAAAGTCAGGTGTTTATCACATGCCAGAGATAAAGAGCTGCAAATCAAGATGGAATAAAAGTCAGGAAGACATGTTTAAACATTTTAAATATAGGCGATTTTATCTTGTATATCTCATAATACAGGCGGCACGCTGGCATGGCATCTGTGTGGAGTTTGCATGTCCTCGCCATGTCCATCATTGCCTTGCCTGCAGCGTGGCTTTCTTTTATAGTTTTGCATAAGTCCATTACTCCACGAGAAAAAGCTAAAGAAACTGGCTCTGACTGAAAGCTTTTGGAAAGATGCTGGGGCATTATGGGAAATGTAGTGTCTGTGGTGAATTTTCATGGTATGTCTTGAAATTCAGCTCAGCAATATCGACTTTTTAGCACGGTGACTTTAGTGGCTCACAGCAACATTTTAAATAAAACATAAAATAAAAAGTGGATATGATGACGTCCCTGGTCTAAGTTTCAGAATCATTTCACAATCTCTTCTTGTTTCATTTCAATCCCTTCCACGAAAGGATCATAAGGTAAAAGTCTGTGACAAAGAAGATGTGTTCATTGCATTAAAAAATCTCTGCATAAGACTGTATTAGAGACAAACTACCATAATCGCAGGAGTACCACAATTGTACAGTACTGTTCAAAAGTCTTAGACCACCTGTTGATTTGTTGTTTTAGCAATGATATAATGACCATATCATTATTTTTCAGTCTCTTTATTAAGAGCTTTTAACACAGAAAATGCGTACACAAAATAATAATTAAAAAACACACAATTTTCAGTATATAATGGCTTTTGCTGGCATTTAGTGTGACCTCCCTGTAAAGGTTTCTTGAGTGCTACCCTTCCAAACAGACTATTTCTGATCTCTTTTCGAACTGTAGAAGGGTCAAACTAGGCATCCCGATGAAGCTGCCAGGTGCTGCTATTACTCGAATGTAAGGGGAACTCGCACTAAATACTTGCCACTGCAGCCAATGGAAGCTGTTTTTCTAATTCATCTTCAGTTTTTTTAATACTGCATTCAAATTTCCTGTATTTTCAGGTTGGGTTCTAATAAACAGACTTAAATAATTCTTTATGATCATTATACCATTGCTAAAACAACAAATATAATGGTGGTCTAAGACTTCTGCACAGTACTCTAGTTTAATACTGCACATTTACAACAGCCTGATGCAGACGTACAACTGATACAATCTTGCAAGGTTCAATGCAAATCAAAGGACTGCTCAAGGCTACAACATCTGCTCAGCAGTGCTAGGATTTGAATCGTCACTCGTCTGGTTAATAGGCTAGTAACCTGACTGCTATCAAAGAGGCATACCACAGCATCCCTTACCCAGTGCAGCTTATCACTGAACTGAAAAGTTGAAGCTTGGTGGAGCTGGGATATGAATTCCAAACCTTCTGTTTAGTCCAGAGCCTTAACCATGGAGCCATCACTGCCCTGTATAACAGGTATGCTTTAAAGCATCAGTACTGTTACAGAACCTATGTTCCAGAGAATACAGAGAGTTTGGAACGATGATAAGGTGAGCGGCTGGACATACCACATGCTTTCTTACTGCTGTACCTTTTTGGAAACCGATCAGGAATGTGACAGAACTCGAGAGCTGTGAGAGATCTTCTTCTGATGTAATGAAGCAAAGCATGTGATGGGATACAGAGCTGCATTCTCCGTGTCCGTGCTTCTTGTTTGCACAACCTCTCCTTCGCCAAGTCTGATAAAACCTCACCATACTAAGTTAATGACTAATAATGGCTGGGTTTGAGCCTCCATTACCTCATTACAGCATTCCATAGAGAGAACAAAGCCAAATGTATACAGTGGTGCTTGAAAGTTTGTGAACCCTTTAGAATTTGCTATATTTCTGCATAAATTTGACCTAAAACATCATCAGATTTTCACACAAGTCCTAAAAGTAGATAAAGAGAACCCAGTTAAACAAATGAGACAAAAATATTATGCTTAGTCATTTATTTATTGAGGAAAATGACCCAACGTTACATATTAGTGAGTGGCAAAAGTATGTGAACCTTTGCTTTCAGTATCTGGTGTGACCCCCCTGTGCAGCAATAACTGCAACTAAATGTTTCCTGTAGCTGTTGATCAGTCCTGCACACCGGCTTGGAGGAATTTTAGCCCATTCCTCCGTACAGAACAGCTTCAGCTCTGGGATGTTGGTGGGTTTCCTCACATTAGCTGCTCACTTCAGGTCCTTCCACAACATTTCCATTGGATTAAGGTCAGGACTTGACTTGGCCATTCCCAAACATGAACTTTATTCTTCTTTTAACCATTCTTTGGTGGAACGGCCTTGTGTGTGGCTTAGGGTCGTTGTCTTGCTGCATGGCCCACCTTCTGTTGAGATTCAGTTCATGGACAGATGTCCTGTCATTTTCCTTTAGAATTCTCTGATATTATTCAGAATTCATTGTTACATCAATGATGGCAAGCCGTCCTGGGCCCAGATGCAGTCAAAACAGCCCCAAACCAATGATACTACCACCACCATGTTTCACAAGATGGGATACGGTTCTTATGCTGGAATGCAGTGTTTTCTTTTCTCCAAGCATAACGCTTTTCTTTTAAACCAAAAAGTTCTATTTTGGTCTCATCCGTCACAAAACATTCTTCCTGTAGCTGCTTCTGGCTTGTCCACGTGATCTTTAGCAAACTGCAGACGAGCAGCAATGTTTTTTTTTTGGAGAGCAGTGGCTTTCTCCTTGCAACCCTGCCATGCACACCATTGTTGTTCAGTGTTTCTCCTGATGGTGGTGACTCATGAACATTAACATTAGCCAATGTGTGAGAGGCCTTCAGTTGCTTAGAAGTTCCCCTGGAGTCCTTTGTGACCTCGCCAACTATTACACGCCTTGTTCTTGGAGTGATCTTTGTTGGGCGACCACTCCTGGGGAGGGTAACCATGGTCTTGAATTTCTTCCATTTGTACACAATCTGTCTGGCTGTGGATTGGTGGAGTCCAAACTCTTTAGAGATGGTTTTGTAACCTTTTTCAGCCTGATGAGCATCAACAACTCTTTTTCTGAGATCCTCAGAAATCTCCTTTGTTTGTGCCATGATACACTTCCATAGACATGTTGTGAAAAGCAGACTTTGATAGATCCCTGTTCTTTAAATAAAACAGGGTGCCCACTCACACCTGATTGTCATCCCATTGATGGAAAACACCTGACTCTAATTTCACGTTCAAATTAACTGCTAATAGAGGTTCACATACTTTTGCCACTCACTACTATGTAATATTGGATAATTTTTGTCTCATTTGTTTAAGTGGGTTCTCTTGATCTACTTTTAGGACTTGTGTGAAAATCTGATGATGTTTTAGGTCATATTTATGCAGAAATATAGAAAATTATAAAGGATTCACAAACTTTCAAGCACCACTGTAAGCCTGGGTGACTGTAGAGAGACAGGCCTACTGGTCACTGTATAAAGTCTATAGGTGCTTACTGAACATTGCATTAAAATGTACATTACTGTGCAAAAGTCTTAGGTCTAGTGTTGTAGTACTCGTTTATGGTCTATCGGTCTCCTCTTGTGCATAGGGAAGGGGATTTGGAAATCGTTGTCGAGATCAGTCGAGTCCATTGCGTCTTTACTTTACTTTACGAGCTAAATATAGAATTATTATTTAGTTATAAAAATGGATGTTGTTGGCTATATTGAGTTGACTTTATGTTGTGACATCCTGATTCAGTTTGACTAAGACTATAATATAATGATAATTTATAATAATTTTAGGCAACATATAATTGAATGTTACATGTTACAAAATCTATTATGAAATGTTTTATTATTTATTAATAATTACAATTAGATTGTATAATGAATGTAAAGTGAATTACAAACTAATTACATTTTTTCCATTTTCTTCTGTTTATTCTCGTAAGATGAAACAAAAAAATCGTAATCTGGTCTCGGTCTTCTTTTAACTGTCGAAGGGTCAACTTGATGACGCTGCCAGATGCTGCTATTGCTCAAGTGTAAAAGAAGCTCACACTTAACACTGAAGCCTATAGAAGCTGTTGTTTTAATACTGCATACAAATTTCCTACATTTTCTGATTGTGTTCTAATAAACACATGGAGAATAATAATAAATGGTCATTATACCATTGCTAAAACAACAAATCTAATGATGGCCTAAGACTTTTGCACAGTACTGTACTATAAGAATTTACACTCTAACACTAGATCATGAGATCATGTTTTGTTTGGGTTGAGATCAGGACTCAAGCAAGTCAGTCAGGTTCTTCCATTACATAACATTACATTACATAGAGACTCAAGCATTTGGAAAGACGCTGGAGCATTATGGGAATTGTAGTGCCTGCAGCGAATTTGCATAATTCTGCTCAGCAATCCAGGAAATGAACGTTTTACCCTCAGTTTTACTGAGGCACGTGACCGGGTCTGATGACGCCCTTTCTTCATGTAAACATAGCTAGTAATACATTTTATGCTGATTTATGTGAGTAGTTCTGGTACTGTACGAGTAGTGTGTGGGGTGTCTTTGTAGGTGTCAGCAGTAGGTCATAGTGACAGACTGTGTGTGTGTGTGTGTGTGTGTGTGTGTGTGTATACAAACTCAAATCTACCTGTCATTAGCAGGCTTCTGTAAGACACAACAGGTGAGGAATGGAGCAGCTGCTCTTCCCTCTGGCTTTCTTAAATCCAGCTTTGTGCTTAGGTGACATTTGGCCTCTTTTAATTTGTAATAGAAACAGGTGGTGGCACGCTGTCAGCTGTCAGGGGTCTTACAAAGAGAAGCAGCTGGAGAATGCTATCGCAGATCTATCAGCAGTGGATCGAACTCCTCAGATCAGCAAAGCAGTGCTGAGGTTAAAACGAACAGAAACACACTTGTGTATGGAAACCACCACAATATCTCCCAAAAACAGTTCCCAAAAAACTCGGATGAACATCATATAAATGGGAAAATAATAGTACAGGATCTCCAGAGGCCAGAAATTTTGATACTTTTGTTATGTAGGTTTTTTGTTTTTTTTTTAGAAATAAATAGACTTTAATTGAAGGTTAGACTTGTTTTCTGTGTGTATTGGGGGGTTGTTTCTTGTCACTTGTAATAATTCCACTAGTAAAGGTGATTTGTCAATTCATTTTGTTCTGTACAATAAGAAGCTGTAGTTTTGTATGAATTACAATGTTTAAAACCGATTTCAGAAGATTCTGGAAACAAATAATGTGTAGTATTTTTATCTACAAAAGAGGGACACTGCAAAAAAAGTTTGGGAACCACTGTATTAAGCGATGGAATAATAATAAATTCAAGAAAGCTTCTTAGTTGTGGAGCCTAACCCCAGAATTCACTAGAGAAAGGTTCCATAGTCGCACCAGCTGACTTTGACGTTCACACCCAGGACCTCTGGAACTACTGTTTCCACTGGTTGACTCTTACTGACCTACCAGAGCTGCTTGGAGCCAAAAGTACATAAACGAAATATATTTCGTCTGACAAACTAACATAATTTTAGCTCACTATTTTGAAAAGTGTAACACTTCTGACCTGCCTCTGGGTTGAAAACCTGAAGGTCAGTCGATTAATGTTTACGTTCTGCCCTGCGCATGGCCTCTGAGAGCGGGCTCGCCCTTTAATCAGTGGCACCGAGGCGTGGATACACAACAACAGATGGCTAAAGGCGTTCCCTTCACGGTCTCAGAAAACATACAGCTACATGATTTTATAATTTCATGTTTGATGTAAACCGAGATGGCAGAGTGCTGTTGACATGAACAGATGGGTGATGCCGCCAACCTCCTTGCAGCACGCACAAACACACAACGTGTGTCAACGACCACCACACAAAACTATTAAACCAGCTTCACTGCTTCCATTAAAGCACTGGTTCTCAAACTTTTGTAGATTAGACTCTTTTTTGCCGATTTTAAACACTGTAAAATTTGAACAAAACTGCAGCTTCTTGGTGAACAAAACAAAAAGTGACAAATCACCTTTATTATGGAATTATTAGAAGTGACATGCATTAAGTATCTTAAACATGCCTCATTCATATGCCTTGCTGTGCTGTAACCACAGAGCAAAATTGGGGTTATCCAAGCAGTTTTAGTTAAATTCGCCAACTATTGTCTCTTCTAGCTAAAGGCAAGCAATAAACGGACCTGACATGAGCGCCCGTTGGAGCCATAAATAATGCTAGTTAGGTCAGCCGTTAGCACAGTACGCTAACTTGCATACGAACTCTGGAAATTGTGAAACGCAACATTGTATTTACTGTCTGGGGCATTTTAAGACTTTTGGGAGATGGATTTAAGACATTTTAAGAAAATTTAAGGCATTTAAAAAAAAAAAAAAAACAAGCGAATTTAAGACTCTTCAAAGGATTCGCGAACACCCTGCTATTGTATTGAATACAGCGGCATCTATTGGTCTGACTCCGTAACTGCATCCTTCCAACATTAATAGCTTTTTGCCATTCACACAAGTTAGGAATACACGAGTTTGTTCAGTTTATACTGGTTTATTTACTGAAAACCCAGGTGAAGTTACTGGTTTATTTCCGTGTTGCTATTTCTCTCAAACATGTCTGGAAGAATTAAACTAAAAAAAACAAGAGCTAGTCAATGTACATCATTCTATCATAGGCAAACTCGAACAAAAAAGTGGAACACGCTGATATGCAGACAGACTGTATGTGTGTGTGGTTGGGTGTAGATGTGTGTCTTATTAAGTATACATTTCCCCCAAAACACTTCATCGAAAAACATGTGGTTACACAGACAGGGTTGAAGGATGGATGAAAGCAGGGTATATAGGAATACAGGAGGAAGATTAGGAGACGAAGGTAAGGTTTAATACGTGTTTAAAATCAGAAAGCTTGCTTCTCACATCGCTTTGACTACATTGTTTTTCCACCAGGGTAGAAATGATCACGATGATCTCGCCGTGTACGTCATCCCCCATTCAGTTTCCTTCTTGTAGTAGTCACCCATTCAGCCCTTCACCGCTTTTTGGGTGGGGTGGCTGTGCGGGGCGGGGTTACAGGACGCCCCGAGTTCATCCCTCCATACTGGTACTTTGCCTTCTTCTCCGAAGGCTTCAGAATCTAATCAGAAAGCAGACCGAGGATTTTGTTAACGCGGGTTTAGGCAAAGCGAACATCGCAATGGCAGAAAGTCCATCACATTGAGTCTGTTTGCATGCACCGAGTAGATTTCTGCAGTTATCGGATTATTCGAGTGCTCATGTAAACAGCATACTCTGATTTCTTAGATCAGATTATGGACTAGAATCAGATAAAGCTGGATTTTAGCTCACTAATCGGGCTTTTGGGATTGATTCCACAGACCTGATTGCTTGTTTCTCTCTAGGGATCTGGCAACCCTGGAATCATACTGCGTTTCAGAATATGCTCGGAGAAATTAAAGTTTGAAGTTTACATGCCATCCTTCTGTGAGATTATGGGCTTTTTGCAAAGTGGAAACCGGATTACCTCGTGTAAACCCGGAGCTTTCAAATTACCTGCTCACCCAAGTGCAGCTAAACTGACAGAATCTGATTTCCTGCAGTTACTGGGTTACTAAGCCCATGTAAACACACTCACCATTACTCATTCCTTCCTTCCTGTCTAGGGTTTGACACAAAGTAAGCCCGACTACTTATTTTAATGTGAAACAGCACCAGGCACAGATAATACAATATATCTGCTCGTTAGTATGAAATATTGGACATTAACACACGATTTTTGTCATTGTTTGTTTCTCTTGGTTGTTAGACACTACATAGTTCTGTTTTACTCCGTTTCAAAGATTTTTTTCTTAGTGTTCCTTTCGACACTGTTTACACTTGGCTTTTTAATACGTCTTGTACCTGGAGTGTATCCAGGCAAGATCTTTACCATGCACAATTTAACTTAATAGTTCAATGCGTCTGCAGTCAGCCAGATCCGGAGAATATGGAAATTGGCTCATAACAATAGACATCTGCTTTGTGTGTTGTTTACAGTTTTTATTTGCAAAAGACGCACGCTGCATCAGATGCTGCACAACTGTGAAATAACCCTTCACAGGACACCATGCCAACCATAATCTAAACTCAACACCCTGCTGTACAGTGACACCTGCTGGAAAATAATATTCCTTATTCAGACCTGTATCATTGAGACGTTTTGGACTATGGACTATTATTTGTTTTTACTTTTGACTACAGTTAGATGTTCTGTGTACGACTTTTTCTGAGAATTATTTCATCATAAGCTCTTGATAGTAACTGTAGGGTCTGTATAAGAAAGTAGTCATAGTTAATTTACAGGTATGCACTGTTTAGTACTCGTGCACTCAGTACCATGACTCATGATTTTATCGATTCATTACATCCCTAATGATGAATCACATGAGTGTGTGTGTGTGTGTGTGTGTGCGCAATACCTGGAAGGAACACATGAGTGTCTCATCTACGCTCATCATGCCCCCAGCGTTATCAAACTCTCCGCAGTAGTTCGGAGCGGAGAACAAAGTCACCAGCTGCCTTTTAGCAAAGAACTCATAGCCATCCTCAACCACCTGCACACACACACAAGCCACATTAAGTACACACACACACACAAGTATGAACAGAACATGCATTGCTCGTACACACCTAAGATCTTTTGCATACCCACAACACTCAAAATGGACAGAGAATGTGTGTGTGTGTGTGTTCACCTGGTGCGCTCTGCAGATTAGGTCTAGATCGTGGCGGTTGAGGAATTTGCTGACCACGTCCGCTCCGAACGTGAAAGACACGCCGCGGTCGTTTTCTCCCCAACCCTGAACATCTTTATCCGGGTCAGACCAGAGCAGGTCACACAGCAGCCCTGTACATCAATACAACACAACATGCATTCCTTTAAAATGCAGCACAAAGTACTAGATACTTTCCTGAAGCATTTACATTTACAGCATTTAGCAGACGCCCTTATCCAGAGCGACTTACAATTAATACAGTCTTACAATCCAAGCAATTGTGGGTTAAGGGTCTTGCTCAAGGACCCAACAGTGGCAGCTTTGAACCCTGGGATTTGGGAAGGTGGGATTTGAACCCTGGACCTTCTGGTTCATAGTCCTGTACCTTAACCACTAGGCCACCACAGTCCCTGAAGCACTGGAAGAACCCAGTGTTCCCGGTCCAAAACTGGAGTGAATGCATGGAGTGGACTATCCGAGGGAAATGAGAGTGCCATACTCTGCGGTCAGCAGGTGTCCCATGGGTTCACCCGTACTAGTTTTCTATCATTCAGACATGCTTTAGATGTATATAAGACAGATTTTTATTTCCTATTATAATTCTTAAGACCTGGGCCATGAAAGCCAACAGACGCTGATGGGTTAAACTGCACATATCTGTATTTACAGAATAGCTATGCTGTATGTATTTCTGGCTGTTTAGCTCTAGGTAACACTATCTAGCAATCCTGGTCCTGGAGCTCCCCTGCTCTGCACATTTTAGGGCTTTTCCTGTTTAAACACACCCACTTTACCTGGGTAATGGGCTTCCTAATGAGCTTAGCAATTGGGTCAGGTGTTTTTGGAGCAGGGAAGACACTAAAGCTTGCAGAAGTGTGAGGCCCCAGGACCAGGATTCACAAACCCTGATCTAATGCAGTTACCTGCAACGTTTGAGCTCAGGTTTGACTGCTGTAATGGGAACAGCTAGACGTTTATTTTACCTGCATTTATTTCCATGCCAGCGCCCTAGCTTCTGATAACCAGTACAAAAACACACTATATAGGCACACTCGAGTCACACTCAGCTAGTGCCTAGGTTTAACACTACCTATGACACAGGGAGGCGGAGCAAGCAGTGGCTTGTTATCATTTAAAGGACCAGGCAGTCAAGCTAGCTGTCCATTTTGACCAAAGAATGTCACCGAATTTTATTAAGGCCTCATAGAGATGATGAATTGTAGAAAATGGATTTAGGTCAGCTCAAGAATAAATTCAATAACAAAGGACATTTTTACAACTTAGTGCCATTACTTTTAGAGCTGACTGCATGCAATGCAACTACTTATTTTATTTTTTACCTTACTCTGATTAAGCCTAACATTTTGTCACTAAATAAACCAAGGTCTGTCAATAGAATGTGAGTGCACACGTACCGGTGTCCGGTACGTCCGTGGGCCTCATGATGCGTCTGATCTGCTCCATAGACTGCAGGTCAGGCGACAGGCCTGAAAAAGATGAGAGAAATAATTAAATACAAATAATTAAGATTAAGTTTGGAATGCTAAACATTAGTTACACCAGTTTATAAATTAAACAATTCAAACGCCGCTATCCAGACTTGTAATATATCATCTGAAATGCTATTGTAACGAGGTATTTTAATCCACTAAAGCGCTATAACGAATGACGATTGGGAAAGGAATGGAAGCGGATCACGACAGATTGTGAACAGGTTCTTATCTGCACCTGTGATGTATACGTCAGGAATGAGACACTGCGTGTCAGAAAGCTGAAGCCCAGGTTGAATACACATATCAGGCAGACAGAAGAACCAAAAGTAGAGTAGACATAAGTAGAGTTTTAAAGGTACACGAACCAGATATGGGTTGCCATATTATGGAAATAAGACTCTTGTGATATTCAAATATTCATTAACTGAACCATTTCCCATAACAAGATGCAGTCGGATAATGCAAACTGATTGGAACGTGTTTGTTTGTTTATTATGGCTTTAATTGTACCAGCACACTTTTTGTTGTGTGACAGACCTACACCAAGTCTTTTCTATTGAGGTTTGACAAATAGTTTATTTTCCTGTCTTTGATGTTGGTCTCATTGAAGAAGTTTTCCCTTGTTAGGTTCAGGGTAGGACAGCTGATGATGATGTGTTTCGTTGTTAACAGCTCTTGGCATAGTGAGCATCTTGCCTGGTCATTTCCTGAAACTTGGTATCCATGTGTGAGGCTGGTGTGTCCGATGTAGCCCTTTGTGAGGATTTTGATTGAATCCATCTCTTGACATTGTATTTTAGGTTGAATTTCATGCAGTTTGTTGGTCTGTTCTTTGTCCTATTCGTCTTGCCATTTGGAGAGGATATATTGGTTGGTTTTTGAAAGGAAGTCTGTTGGAGGGAGTTTTTCATTTCCAGCAATCCCAACATGGCTTTGGATCCAGCAGTATGTTATGTTTTATTGTTGGCTTTTGGGGATTTTGTTTTGTTTCAGTATCTCTGAGATGAGGCTGTTAGCTTCATTGTTAGCTGAGTCTTTGGACGCATTCGGACGCATTTATGGTACTTAGGAGTGACCATGTAACCATGGTTTGGTGATTTTGAACTAATATATATATATATATATATATATATATATATATATATATATATATATATATAGTATATATCTATATATATACATACATACAACACACACACATATATATATATATATATATATATATATATATATATATATATATATATATATATATATATGTATATTGTAAAGGCTCTAAGTGCATTTAAATGATCAAGCTGAGCTGCATTAAACTACCAACCACACATCGTTAGTCATTTACAGTGGAAGAGCAAGCTTTAACAGATCACAGCATTAACAGATCCTGTGGTAGCCCACCTCCATGGCAGCAGAAGATTTTCTCGTCGACAATGGCAGCGATGGGCAGACAGTTGAAGCAGTCGGTGAACGTCTTCCATAGCTTGATATTAAACCTGCGCTTGCCTGAGGAAAGAACAGAGATAATGAGAATACTTTGTGGAGGACAAATGTAGAAAATGAGCAAAAATATATAAGGAATGTATATTTGAATATAACAATTGTCCCTTGTTGAATTTGCAGATTCCTAATCTAGGCAAATAGGCAAAAAATGAGGCTCTATCTAGTACTAGTATAGCATTAGACGATATATATTGTATTATATATATACACAAATATATATATGTGTGTGTATGTGTGTCCACAGGATGTGTCTTTAAAGATGGTTGCGAAGCTCCTCACTGCATCAGTTAGGGTTAAATAACTTGTTGCCAGCTGAAACATAATCACCAATGCAGTAATTATCTGATGGGAGGCTCTTTTTTTAACTATTGAACTATTTGTTTAGTCCAGACCTTTTTTGGCCAGGCTAAATATATATTCTTCAACAGGTTGAGAGAAATATTGTTATTCCATATAAACAACAAATCACTTGCACTTTGACACTATTCTGTCCACCAGGTGGCACTACAGCTGATGAGTGAAACCTATTTCACCTTGGTACAGAAATAAAACAGTGGAAATCCTAATGTCTGGTGGTGACACACGCAACATTGAGCATATGAGAGAGAGTGAGAGAGACGGCCAGACAGACAGACAGAGAGAGAGAGAGCTTACATTCATCGTAGAAGCCGTAGATGCGGTTGATAGAGGCACACTCGTGGTTTCCTCGCAGCAGGAAGAAATTCTCCGGGTATTTGATCTTATAAGCCAGCAGGAGGCAGATGGTTTCCAGAGACTGCTTCCCTCGGTCCACGTAATCACCCAGAAACAGGTAGTTGGCCTCCGGGGGAAAGCCGCCGTACTCAAACAGCCTGAGCAGGTCTGTGTACTGACCATGGATGTCACCTATACACAGAGGTGTCAGAATGGAAAGGCAGGGGGCTAGAGATTAGAAAACTGGGGACAACAAATGAATTTATAAATGAATAGGATCGGGATGATCACACATCTAAACAGCGGAATCGTTTGACAGCATTTGACCACTTGTGTTAAGGTGTTGTGTAATACTGACCGCAGATTTTAAGCGGTGCCTCCAGCTCCAGCAGGATGGGCTGGCTCAGGAAGATCTCTCTAGATTTAATACATAGCCCTCGCACCTCCGCCTCCGTCATCTGCACTATCTTTCCCGGGCGACATCCTCGCACTGTTAGACAGAAACAGAGAGAGAAGGTTAATGCTACTGGAAGCTAACATGGCAGATTAAACACCATATTTGCAAAAAGAGAGCATGTACACTACAGGACAGCGGTTCCCCACCCACAGGGGCACACAGACCAGAAGAATAAAGTGATTCATTGCAAGTTTTTATTGACAAAAATTCACATAATTTATAGCTTTTATTTCTTTTTCTCTTGGGGTCCTTTTCTAGCTTTTTTCGTTTTGGCTCCTTTTTTCTTTTCAATGCAGCTAAACATTTAGTTAAAAATCAAACATAAGGTGGGCATATTTCTTCCAACAAAGTAGGCCTGTACACACATCCTTACATAATAATAATGACTCATTATGAGTGTAATAAGTGATTAATCAGCACCTATACTTATAACTCTTACAACTCTTTTTATTCAGTGAAAATATATTTTTAAGAAATTTTATATACAGATTTCCATATTACTCATTTCCACCGCGGGTCATTTTAAATGTGCAAATTATATTTTGACAAACTCAGAGCAACTCAGGGCAGAAAAAGCCTCGGTCATTATATAATATAATATTTTTAGAATATCTTGAGTGAACAATATACACTCCCTTCCATGTTTCTACTCTCATTGTCCATTTTATCCGCTCCACTTACTCTATCGTTCTATAATTACAGACTGTAGTCCATCTGTTTCTCTACAGGCTTTGTTCCTTTCCTTTACTCTGCTCTCTAATCGATTAATGGTTCTGAATGTTGGTTTCGAATAACTTTCGATTAACCGCCCAATCCTAAGTTTTGACCTGCTTATCATGGTTGAAAGGGGTTCCTGGGCCCATCCCGGAATTCACTGAACGTAGACGAATGTGCCCCATGATGCAAGCCCAGCCCAAAGCTTAAATATAGGTGCATTTTCCAGGAGCTGGCTCTCATTTTTAACTCAGTTACATGGCAACTAAACATAACTGATAGAGGTCACTGTGCCTGCTACAATGGGTGTAATCAGGACGTTCGTGCGCTCTGCACAGGCGGATCACAGGCGTGTTTATCCCGCACCGGAGGCGAGCTGCCTTACACAATTCACAGGAGAGAAAGCAGAAAAGTTGAGTGGAAAAAGAACAGCATGTGACACCCAATCCAGTCTAGCAGAGCCAGCAAAACCAGCGTGACTCGAGGCGCAGCGACCCACAGGAATGCGGCACAGAAAGCTCTCCGCGTACAACAACGTAGCTGTGCACAGGAAGCAGAGTTCGAGCAGATTCAGAGATAGAGGTGTGTGTGGTGTGTTTAAGAACGAGAGACGGGCAGAGGGCAGAGAGACAGACGTATACACGAGTCTGTCCCAAAATGAAGTCCTTATATGGATAGATACAGAGGATAGAGAGAAGGCAGCTTACATCAACCACACAAATGTATGTAGACACTCAAGGCTGAGATTCAATTGGGAGTGACTAAGTACAATAAGAGTCACTGAAATACCAAGTTAATTCAACATTTATGGCTAATACATTGACAGCCCAGGTCTTTTTAGACTTTAGATAGTCCATCTACCTTACAGCAGTTCCCGTCGACACACTGGGTGTTTGCAGTTAGTTTTGTTTCGTTTAAACAAACAAAAACGTCATGGCACTTGGTGTGAACGTCCCACTATGGTAAAAACTGCATCCATTTTTTTCCATTCGGAAAAATCGTCCTCAACTTTTTCTTTCCAACCCTGGTCGTCTCTCCAATGACATAATCAGCATATTAAGGACTAGAATTTATTTTGTCATTTCATTTATTTTATTTACATTTTTTATTCAAATATATTCTATATACAGCATTTAAAGAATAAGCTTTTCCATGAAACCATTTTTATTATTATGCCATTCATTTTTGTCAGAGTTTCTCATGGATTTGAGAAAACAGGCACATCCAGAATGTGAGGTAAAGACATGAGGCCTTTTCCCCACAAGACACAATCAGCTACAGAGACACAGTGTTCCTAATAGAGCCAGTAGTTCTTGCATGACTCCCAAGTGCACACTTGGTGAGGTCACTGATGCATGGTTACAGCACGAGTAAAAACGTTGGTGCTTCCCGGAAATTACAGTACTCACTACTTTCCTTTGTTGTGAAACTAAGAAAGAGAGCGCTCAAACTGGACTGTGTTCCAAAATATATAGGCTATACATCCAGTGATATCCAGCAAGGAGAAGGACTTTCTATGAATAACAAGAGAACTGGGCAACATATAATACAAACCTTATCACGATAATCTTTTTCATATCAGTCGATAACGATATAGATCACAATATAAATCAATTCACTATTTCTGACAAGCTTAAAGGTTCCTTTTTACTCCTGAATGAGATGTGAAGATATAAGGTTAATTTGCGTTTAACATGATAGATGTACTGTAGAACATTATGCGACTGTATTTCAAGTAAATAAAAAGAAAATATAAATCTTACATGTTAGAACACAAACAAAATGGACAGCTCACTTCTTTAGGTGGGCGATATGGTAAATTTTATACCACAATACTTGGTGATTCTTATTCAAAATGTCCAGCACTTTCATTCTAACAAGAAAAATTAGACTCTTTATAATAAAACATGCAGTTTTTCCATTGTTCTTTAAGCACTGACGATATCCTCAGAAAAACATATCGTCTATACCGATAACAAAATTTATCACGATACAATAAATTATTGTCATATTGCCCACCCCTACTGCTGAGGCTCTTGTAATAGGGAGCAAAAAACCACACTTGTAAGCTGGACTTAAAACCTGCACGTAACAGGCATCAACCCCAGCTCTGTGTACATAACAACTAAATCCAGTCTGTATTCAGACCTGCATAACTGATGATGTCATGAGGGTGTACATACGCGCTTGCATGTTTGTGTTTTTACCCAGAATCAATCTGCCTGAGTCTTACACAAACAAATCGGGCACCCTTGGTCAACGTACCAATTGATTTTCTATATATAACTAAGTTACACAACTTCTGTAGGGCTCAATCTTAAACATAACTGATGAATCATTAACAACTGAAACCTTAAAACACTGAAGGATCAGCTTTTTTAAAGGTGCCCCAAACTTTGTGTGCAAAATTTAGTTTCATTTTCTTCCAATGTTTTGCACACTAACGAGAAAGCAAAAGCAGATGGAGAGATTTCAGAGACTTTCGCTTCGGCAAAAGTACGTCATCGGACTTTATCACTATTAAAATCGCAGCCATTTTTTTTGGATTGAAAGTAATCATACTCGTGTGAATAGGCCTATATTGTGTCATAATCCTGAGCACCATCACAGCTTTTAGTAAATTGTACATTTACATTACAACTGGATGACTATGGACCTGAAGGTCCAGGGTTCAAATCCCAACTCTGCCAAGCTGCCATTGTTGGGTCCTTAAGCAAGGCTCTTAACCCACAATTGCTTGGGTTGTAAGATTAATATCAGTTGCAAGTCACTCTGGATAAGGACGTCTTCTAAATGACAGAAAGGTACATCTCAGTAAATACTGAAGATCTTCTCGACTTTTCTTTCCACCACTGGTAGTCTCTCCAATGACCTGATCAGCATTTTAAGACTGGAATTTATGTAATTCCATTGACTTTTTACATTTTTATTCAAATATATGGGCAGGACGGTGGCTCGGTGGTTAGCACCGCCGCTTCACAGCAAGATCCTGGGTTCAATCCCAGGGTGGAGCAGCCTGGGTCCTTTCTGTGTGGAGTCTGCATGTCCTCCCAATGTCTGTGTGGGTTTACTCGGAGTACTCCAGTTTCCTCCCACAGTCCAAAGACATGTACGTTAGGTTAATTGATTACTCTAAATTGGCACTTAAGTGTGTGTGTATATATATGACTAGTCTTGATGTAACCTTGTGTCTAGATGTAACTTTGGGTGTGTCGCTGAAATGGCCACTGACGCTGATAATGACATTAAATAAACAAACAATTCAAATCAATTATAAGTAATATTTAAAGAAAGTCATGATGCTACAGTGTTGAGAAATCAGCCAACCCAAAATATTTTGTAAAGACCGCCTGCATTTTCCCCGCGAGACACAATCAGCTACTGGAAAACAAACGTTACATTTTTCCTAATGTTTTGCACACTAACAAGACCCCCAACCCCAACATACATACACAGGCACAATTATCTCCAGCTCTCTCTGTCTTATTTCAGACACAGCATCCCACATGGAGGGAAAACCATGACCCTGCACTGCCTTGTGGTGTCCTTGCCTGAAAATGGAAACAAATGCTGCTGTACATTCTGCCTTTCACTGTTTGTGGCATGCTGAATACCTCTCATTGTGTGTGTGGTTTAATTAGTCTCCTGGACTAAAGGCATTATGGCATCATGGTGCCAGCTGGGGAAAACAGCACAGAAACTAGACCATACTTATAGAGCCTATCTTGGGTCTGGAGTACTCGAAAGTTATTCAAAGCCAAGGTTAATTGACCCTTGTAGCATGGTGCATCATCCTGCTTAAAGTGTCCTTCTGCCCTAGGGGAAACATCTCAGCTGGGGTGGGCAATATGACGATATTTTATTTTATTGCGATACATTTTGTTATCGTGATAGACGATATACTTTTCTGAGCATATCGTGAATATCGTCAGTGCTTACAGAACACTGACCAGCTGCTTAATCAGATGAAGAGCAGTACATATTAAATATAATTGACTTTACCAAGTAAGGGATAATATGGGACTGTGGTAGCGTAGCGGTTAAGGTACTGGACTCTGAACCAGAAGGTCCAGGGTTCAAATCCCACCTCTGCCAAGCTGCCACTGTTGAGTCCTTGAGCAAGACCCTTAACCCACAATTGCCCGAAGTTTCTACTGACTGTATCAGTTGTAAGTCGCTCTGGATAAGGGCGTCTGCTAAATGCTGTAAATGTAAATAGTGTATCGTGTACATGTCTTTAATTATCGCGATATATTTTTACCGTATCGCCCACCCCTAATCCCAACTATACCTAGACAAACAAATGTGCAATCCAAACATAAAAGGCTGATAGATCAGCACAGGCCTATGCATAAAATAAATAACAGACTGGGTGGTGTAAATGAAGGGTAAACATCGAAAATCAGACAGAAACAGATGGGGTGGATATGGGGAACACCCTGATGCCGAGAGACCCTTATTTTCTGATATAGGGACACTTGAGCAATCATCTTCTTGCAGTATCAACTACTTACTGGGTTAAGTCTTTCCAAATTTCAAATCTGCCACACCAAAGCCTAACATTAATGCACTTTTAACAAACAGAGCTTAGGGAACAAAGACTTGTAGACTTCAAAATATGGAGATATTCTATATCAGAATGGTTTATGACTGTATTAAGTAAAAAGAGTGTGAGCTTCTTATCAGCAGCAGTTTATAATTGTTTTACTGTGCATTACAGCCAAACGGGTAGAATGGAAAATGGCTGGTGTTACTCTGCTTGCGAGTGTTTGTGTATAATGGCGAGAGAAACAGAAAGGAGAGAGAGAAGACAGAGCTGCTGTTGTTTTACACTCCGCATAGGGTGAACGAGCGAAATGAGCACTGACTCATAGAACCCATACACACCCCCTCACACCCCCACACTTATATCTGAGGCTCCATTAAACTTAATGAGAAACAGTGAAGGAGGGTGAAACACTGGAGGTGCTGCAAAAACAAACAGTTCTTTCACCATGACATTTAAAGTAGCGAAAACAGCTCGAAGCACTCGTTCACCTCGCCATCCGTTCAGCAGTTATTGGAATTCTGTCGCTCAAGCGAATTAATATTTACTGAATTTAGCATGCGTTCTTACATGACCTCTAATTTGCTTGAACTAAGACGCTCAGGTTAACGTTTAGAAAAAGGTGGCTGTTATAAATGTTCGAAACTGCAAATGTACAAAGGTACATCTACAGTCAGTGTTCACGTGCACCTAATAACTCCAGAACTGCAGAAACTAAGAGTTTGGCCATAATCCGATCAGTCAGTTTACATGCACTTACATGGCTCATAATATTTGGATTCCTACTTTGCAACCAGCCAATAATCTCACAGAAGGATGGTATGGAAGCGGCAAACTTCCTGCTTTGGCTTTTTGAAAAATGGATGCCTGGTACCGCCAAATACGGAGCTTTGTTTTTTTTTTAATGACATCTAATAATACACAGTGCTGCCCTTCTTACAACTTCCTCTATATTGCTGCAAAACCAGAAACAAGCTTTTTTGAAAAAACTATTTCACGGGTGCTACATGAAATTACAGGGTTGCCAGATCACACAAGACAAACGAGCAGCCAGGTCTATAAATAAGCTAATTGGCCCAAAAATAGGTCCAAAACAGGCGACCTACTGCAATGTGAGAGTGACCACTTGATGTGTTAAATATAATAATAATGATGTCCATTTTCTTTTTAATTTTAGATAATGAACAAACCAACTTGCGCGAGAGAGAGAGAGCGAGAGAGAGAGAGCGAGAGAGAATGAGAATGAGAATGAATATCAGGGAGAGAGCCCAAACAGGAAACTACATTTTAGAAACAAGCCCCAAAAACCGTGCAATCCACATCTACCAATATTTATAAGCAACTCTACAGAAAAAAGGCCAAAGTTGCTTATATTAAACTGACATGGCAACTGTGTTTGATTCTGTAAGCTGCTTAGGTCCAGTTATGGCTGTGTGCATGCACAGATTTAAGCATGAAATCAGATTTAAGGTACACATGCACTCAGAAATCTGATTACAGGAGGTCCTCGGGTTACGTTAGTTCCGAGTTACGATGTTTCGTGGTTACGACGCATCTCCCATTTACTGTATAAAGCCTTGTTTCGACTTAAGTGGTTTTGCGTCGTAAACGTCATAACGCGAACTTCGGCAGATGATACACGGTTACGCGGCTCGTTTTTTTATAATTACTGTGTTAGGATAGGATAAGTGCTTACAGTATGTTATTTACGTACAGTATGTACGTATGTTCCGACTTACACCGAAAATCGGTTTACGACGTGACGTAAGAACGGATCAATGTCGTAAGTCGAGGACCCCCTGTACTGAACTTAAATCCAGCACTTGCATTTCTTAATCTCATTTTGAGGCCTTAATCCGATCTAGGAAATTGGAGCATGCTGTTTACATGACCACTTCAATAGTCCGATAACTGCAGACATCCAAGTGCATGTAAACAAACTGCGTGACTAATATGGTGTACTGCGTTCACTGTATCCAATCAGATTGCACTGCTGATATATGAAGCCACTGACACACAAGGCGTTGCGGCGAGGTCCTGGTGTGTTTACTGTACAAACTCCGCATGCAGAAATGAAGCCGAGTGGCACGCCGGTGTCCTCGGACTGAGAGGGAGTTGTCAGTAGAGAGAAGGGCCATGATTACTAAGAGACAGCTGTGCCTGTTGACATTTACACAAGAACAGAATCGGGAGGAGGCAGAGAGGTGAAAGTCACTTTAGTCTCTGTGCTCATGCTCTAACGAGCTAAATATCTCTTTACATTCATTACTGAGCACTGCGTGTTCCACTGCTACAGACTCCACTATTTACACCGACTTTACACCGCTAAAGCTCAAACAGCTTGTGTGAAATTGACCATTTTCTTTATCCCTGTGCTGCTAGATGTAAACCATAACAAGCAGTGAGGATAATACAGCCGTTTACTGGGGCATCTGCGAGCACACAGCAGCGCACAATGGCGTGACGCAGATATTCAAGGATGCATAAAATGACCTGTTTATTTATTTAGCAGCCGCGTGTAAACAGCGGTGTCCAGTGCAGCGACGCCGGACGCTTCATTCTCTCAGAGGCATTGATTCACAAAAAGCTGAGACGGTAATAAAAAGAGAGAACTAAAAGTAAACCAACCGCAACCAACAAATAAGCACTGATCAGAAATGTATTAAATAATAAACAATTTACTAATATACATGGAAAAATGACAAGATTTTATTTAATCTATATTAATAAAGGTTTATCCAGTTTTGTGCTGTTCACAAAACCACAAAACAAAATTATCGTTTAATAGAGTTTAATAATCGTTTTTATTAAATGTGCCGTGTCAGTTTTTAACTGTTGCTTTTCTACATTCATTCCAGTGTATGGTCAGTATATAACACTACTACTATACATATACCGAGTGCAGTGAACTCATTGTCGTGTTCAAGAATCCAATGTGTGACCATTTGTGCTTCATGACATGGTGCATTATCCAGCTGGAAGTAGCCATCAGAAGGAAGGGAAGCACATGGTCAGCAATAGTACTCGTGTAGGCTGTGGGTTTAAGTGATGCCCAGTTGTCAAGAAAATATCCCCTACACCATTACACCACCAGCCTGTAGCGTTGTTACAAGACAGGACGGATCCATGCTTTCATGTTGTCCATGCCAAATTCTGACCCTACCATCTGAATGTCGCAGCAGAAATCGAGACTCCCCAGACCAGGCAACGTTTTATTCTATTGTCCGATTTTGGTGAATCCGTGTGAATTGTTGCCTCAGTTGCCTGTTCTTAGCTGACAGGAGTGGCACCTAGTGTGGTCTCGACATGTAGTGCATTCAGAGATGCTCTTCTGCATACCTCGGTGGCAACAAGCGGTTATTTGCATTATTGTTTCCTTTTTATCAACTGGAACCAGTCTGGGCATTTTTGCCCAGACAACTGCGCTCTCGGAATATTTTCTTTTTTGGACCATTCTCTGTAAACCCTAGATATAGCCATGCATGAAAATCCCAGCAGATCAGCTGTTTCTCAGACCAGCCTGTCAGTTGCCATTAGGTATTTGCGTTCAAATTTGTGGGACCTCAAAGTGTGGGATTGTGGTAGGCTAGCGGATAAGGTACTGGACTATGGACCAGAAGGTTCAGGGTTCAAATCCCTGGACCTTGAGCAAGACCCTTAATCCACAACTGCTTGGATTGTCAGGTTGTACCAATTGTAAGTCCCTCTGGATAAGGTCTGGTAAATGACTGGTAACTGTATAGAAGATTGCTCTTAATTGTGTTCTATACAAACAGAAAATCAACTAATTAGCAACGCATATACATACCAGACAACACTTTTCCATCTGACCAAGTATGCTGGAATATGTGCTAACGTGCCAGTGTGGTGATATACTGGAGTCAATTGAACAGACAGGCAGAAGCACTAGATGTTAATGTTCCACGGCATCTGTGCTCAGATGCTTCACATTGCATTTCAAGGGTGGTAGATGAAGGAAAATAACCAAACATGCAGCAACGAAGCAGGCAGCAGGTCAGACCAGGCATTTGTTGGATAAATTTGTGACTGTTGACAGAATGCTGTCAAACTGGCATCACCCTCTTAGCCTGATGTCTCTTGTTTCAGAAAGTACAGCGAAGCACCGATGTTCTGATCCCATTACATGGAATGACTGATTACAGAATTGTTAGGATGCTTTAACCGCAAGAATACTAATTAATTAACCAACTATGTGATAACACCCCAGGGAAGACCCAGGATGCAACAGAGGGATTATATCTCAGAGCTGGCTTGGGAACGCCATGGAATCCCACAGGAGGTGCCGGAATCTGTGGCTGGGGATAGAGTAGTCTTGGTTGACCTTTGCAGGATGTCACCATTGCCAGGAATAATGGAAGGTAACAAACTGAAACTGAAGCTATCCAGTAGACTAATTACAGTAGTTATATAACCAACGGAAAAATGCATGCTATGTTGTAAGACCAGAAGGTCCAGGGTTCAAATCCCACCTCTGCCAAGCTGCCACTGTTGGGTCCTTGAGCAAGGCCCTTAACCCACAATTGCTTGGATTGTAAGACTGTACCAATTGTAAGTTGCTCTGGATAAGGGCGTCTGCTAAATGGTGTAAATGTAAATCATTTGGATTATACCATTTATCGTGATAATCCTTCAGATGATAATCGTTTGTCTAGAATTCACAATCGTATCAAGCCCACACTTTACAGATGAATCTATGCGCTGAACATCAGTGCCTGTTCGCTTTAACAACTGAGGTCTTAATAGTAACAGGAAATAAAAATCTGTCTTAACTCCGGACTTCACGGACGTAAACAGCCAATCAATGCCGTGGATCCATTAGCAGAGGCGGGAGTTTAAGATCACTGTGTGTGTGAGAGAGTAACTAACTTTGCTCATTAGCTCACGTTTGGACTAGTTGTGTGTTTACAGACCTTTTTAAGTTCCCCATATTTGTGTGGACGACTTTCCACTACTTATTTGT
Organism: Ancistrus triradiatus; assembly: GCA_025084515.1. Classification (NCBI taxonomy): domain Eukaryota; kingdom Metazoa; phylum Chordata; class Actinopteri; order Siluriformes; family Loricariidae; genus Ancistrus; species Ancistrus triradiatus. Next base: position 190,260 of record JAJAGP010000992.1, read on the forward strand.
ACCAAAGTGTAAGTCTATGTACCTGTCCTATTGTATGTAGTACTCCTTTGTTTGTCCCTCCCACTACCTGTATATTCTCTCTAACCTATAACTACTGTATATAAACTGGTTCACATTCACTCTGAGTCTCTGTTTCATCTGGCTGACTATCTTTATGGACATCTAATAATGTTGTTGCATTCTTTGAATACCAGAGGGGAATCCTACATTATATACGTCATATCTTCTCCAATGGAAACTGAAGAGATTTGGGATGTTTGAAGGTCTTTGTATAGTGCTTTTCACACACACTGTTGATACAAAAATGAAATCTCAAAAGTCAAAGCTTAAAACAAGTCAGTACATTAATTTGAATCTGACTAATATTATCAGACCGTGATCCAGCAGTTTGTCACTTTCTGTATCATTAGCCACATCTTTAAACCGGACCACAAAGCAACAAATTTCCCTCGGTGATCTTGAATCAAAGGAAAAGCTTCAAGCACACCTCATTTACTGAGGTGACTCGATTCTTCTCTGTCATCTTCTGCTATCTGGAATGGGCCCTGCTTTAATGATGATGGTCATAATAGGGCCTTCTTCCATCATAAGTCGCAGGACACGAGGCTATTTTAAGATCCCACATTTTACAGCGAACAGTCAAAGCAGAGGCCATGTCCAAATAAGGCTCTGAGTGAAGGCATGTGTGCGCTTTCCTGCTTCTCGAAGGGTTCCTCTGTCGTGATAAAGGTCACCTCCATGCTCAGCATGGCTCAATACCATCGACAGGCATAAGATTACTGTTTGCAAACAAAAAGCATGGTTGCTTCAGGACATACAAACATATGGTCATGTTTAATAATGGGGGGTTGTCACACATGGATTATTGTTAGCGTTGGACTAAGCTGAATGGTTGCGCTTTACGTTCAAAATCATTTGTTATGATAAAAGCAGATGTTTGGGCGCAGTTCAACACTGGCTGTATGGAGGTGCTCCCTGTTTTATGATGTTTTCAACTTTACAATGGGAATCAAAATGAAGTTTGTTTTTGTTTCCTGGGAAAGCCATACACAGTACAATTCTCTCCTGTGCTAAATGTGGAAATCAGGAGTGATGGGGCGGGAGTGATGAGCACTTGGAAATGGAGTGTGGAAAAGTCATGACAATAACCATTTTGTATTTGTGTTTCATTTTCAATACATTATTCAATATTCTTTCAAAATTATGAGATATTCATATTAGAGATGAGATATATACACATCTTAAATTAAATATGTTTAAATGATTAGCACACATTTGAATAGCCAAGATCAAATGTGGCTGGACGATGCAAACCACGGACCTAACTCATGGGTTTTCATTTGTACGTTCTCTTTACCTTTCTAGAAAATGAATAGAACTCACATCCAAGTTTATCCACTTTCAATCAACCATAATGCAACATTAAAAGACAGACACAGTTCTGGAAATCACAATTGCCATGATGGACAGGCTAAAAACAGCACGTTTGTTTAAACCAAGGCTGTCAATCTGGCTCAAACATTAAATTTGAATGTCCCATCTACGTTACCTGCAAAATAAATGAATTTTAATTTTACCATACAGCTATGCGACGTTTAATCCATCTGATCAACGTACGTTCACTTTAACGGCCGAGCTTTTAAGAACTATAACAGGAAATACAAATCTGTCTTGAATCAATTTTATTCACGTCTGAATGACAGAAAACTAGGACTTAGCACTTGCTGACAGAAAAGAGAATTGCAGTCTCGAAAGGCAAAAAACAAGACAGCGTTGCACTCCTGGTTCTGTTTTTGATAAGTGTTCCAAGTTCTATAAAAGATACGAATAGATAAGTAAAGATAAGAATTATGGTAAGCTGTATTGTACAGCACAGCACTGTACTAAATGTTTCTTTTAATTAATATGATAGTTGAAAATAAAACACTAAGTATCTACACTATGTGAATATGGTAACATCCAGGCTATGTCCATTTTGGTCCTGTTTCTTCCATGTTGCTTGTCGTATTACCAAAAGTGGGCTTTTCAGTGATTCAAATGTCAAGCATTCAAAGGCGCGCTGTTATTTTTAACATCATCACCATGTTGTGTAATGTGGAAATACAAGTTATTTAATGCAATTCTGAGTTATTTGCTTGCTCACAGAACCCTGACCGGGTATCTACAGCATGGGTCAACACTCGTTCCAAGTTTGGAAAGCTCTCGTCATCCACTTTCATTATCGCATGCATATCTTTCCACATCTATGCTGCTCATTTTTCGTTGCTACTTACTACTGCTTTTAAACTGACAGTACATGTTGTAATCAGGGGCTAGAAAGCGGTTAGGAAGGGCAGTATGTTTACTGTATAGCAGTATGTAACCTAACAGTAATAAAATGCCTGCCTTTAGAGATTTTACTATAGGTTTCATAAAAACATTTCAGAAATACATTAATAGCAACGTTTGCTGCTAGACAAACAAAGGAGGCGGCAACACTGTCAATCTTTAATCATCTTAAAACAAAGCAGGCTAAGCAGCAAAATGAAAGGCGCCACCGTCGGGGATTAACAGTAAATCCAAACAGCCACCTACCAAGCAGTAACCTTTCCGTCATGAAGGTTTGGCTGCACGATACATGTATACAATACAACGACTTGTATGGACATGGTCTCGATTCCCACAGTTGAAAAGGAAATAATCAAAAGCCTTGATTTGAGGCATGCAATTCTGAACCGCAGGCACTTGAGAACCCGAAGAGGAGATCCCTCGATTTTGTGGCAATCATCAGGACACCAAGTTGACCCTTCTACACTCCAAAGCAGCTTGACCAGCTTTGGGCTGTAGAAGAGGGAGAAAAGGTTAAGATATGCTAAAGCTCACAAAGACTGGAATGAAGATCAGTGGGAAAGAGAATTATGGAGAGACGATTCCAAGTTCGAAATTTTGGGGGCCGATTGTAGACAGTGTGTTAGATATGGTCATTACACCATTACTAAAACAACAAATCTAATGGTGGCCTAAGACTTTTGCACAGTACTGTACATACAGGATACCAGGATTTTCCCCCCAGTCACAACCCTCTAATTCCTACAATCCCCTTACTAAAAAAAACTGATACAACAATATATCGCAGCATTTAACTTTGATATACTACAGCGATTTTCAGCTCGAAATATCAACTTTTTTTGAAGGAAGGAAAAAAAAAATTGTCATGTGATGCAATAATGCAACCATAACTCTAACATGTTTACTCTTCTGACCTGGACAGGAATTCACTGTGCAAACACATCAGATCAGCTCTAATTGATGCATGAGCTTGGAGGTGGTTTAAATTCTTTTGGATTAGATATGAAACTTCCTGTTAGTCACTGACCGTTTCAGTGACTGACACGAGCAGAACATTTTCAAGAGGAGCTGAGGTTGTGGAAGAACAGTGCATGAGGAATGAAGAAATTAAAGTCAAGTGCATCAATTTCCAAAAACAGAAAGCACAGCAAAATGCTCAGATTACCACAATAAAGAGAGAGCGCTGACTATCTGGAGCAACTTCAGGGCCTGTAGAACATATTTCAGCTCCTAACATTCATTTCTTATTGATGTGAAAGCCGGGGGCAAGGCAGGAACAACCCTAGACTGGTAAAAAAAGTCTGTACCAGTCTGATGAGACATCAACTCGCAATTTTGTTAGGTGCAGGGTACCTCCACAACCCAGACCTCCAACCCCATCTCACTATCTGACCTGACTTTTAGTCAGCCCAGTGTCAGCCCAGTGTTTCACATTTTCCTCCAGATGAACCAGTATAACAAAAAAAGACATGACTTTTGCTTGTATCAGATGAAGTAATTATATAGTAATAAGTAATTAATGAGAAATCCAGATAAGTAACATACACAAGACTGATAAATATCTGACTCAGGTCCAGCATTCAGGCCCGTATTGTCTCTGATTACTGACCAGAAGGACATGCATTCAGTTCCAGCCACTTAAATAAGGTCCTTAAACCATGTAAGGCTGTATAAGCTGTAATTACCTGTAGGTATACTACAAATGTCCTTACCTGACCAAAGCATCCTTAACAGGAATAATGCCAAAGACTGTCACCAGTTATGGTAGTGCAACTATTGTTGGATCATTTGTATTAGATATTATATATAATAAACATCTGATGTTTCTGTAGCTTCGTATAAGTGGTAAACCATTACTGCAACTCTCCTAAAAAATCTGCTGAAATGATTAGTTTGTGCTTTCTTACAATCATACAAAAGTATTCGGACATCAAACTAGTAAGATTCCTCTAACTGGTGGTGATTTGAGTTTGAGAAGTTGTTTTAAGCAGCGTACATGGACTCTGGTCAATAACGTTAATTAGACAATACTTGGCATCTTTCTAGTCACCAGCAAGTCTCAAGTCTTACCCTTCAAGTCTCAAGAAGGTCCCAAGTTACTGTGGCAAAATTCAAGTAATCAGATGCCTGCGATAAGTCAAAGTCAAGTCATACGAATTTATGATCCTCAGCGGTGGCCAGTTCACTCATTTTTCATCCACCGACCTTGGATATCACTGTTCCAACCTCGAATCAACACCACTATTTTTGTTGCTTCCATGTTGCGTGCCCCTTCGTACGTTTGTCTCTGCTGGTTTCCCATGTTCTAACAGGTTGCCAGATTTGCGAGCATTGGCATCCTTCTATTCACCAGCAAGCAATTCAAGTAATCAGTAGTCATGCCTGCGATAAGTCAAGTCATATGAATTTATGATGCCCAGTGGTGGGCAGTTCACTAATTTTTCATCCACAGACCTTGCATATCACTGTTCTCTTTTTTACTAATTTAATCAACAATATAAACCTCGAATCAACACCACTATTTTTGTCGCTTCCACGTTACGCGCCTCTTCGTAAGTTTGTCTCGTTCTAATAGGTTGCCAGATTTGCGAGATTTGAACAGAAATCACCTACTCGTGTTTTGTAAAACTTCTCAACACCTAAGAATGCAAATATTTTATAACAAAATCATTGATCTGTCTCAATTCTAATCAAGTTCTTAATCAAGAAAACCAAACCAAAGTCCAGTCTTTTATCAATGCCAGTCGAGAAAGTGTCAAGTGCAAAGTCATGTCACTTGAGTCCCCCAACTCCAATATATACTGTAAACAATGAGTGCACTGTCTGAGTCATTCAGATCTTAAAAAGCATCAGGAAAGCACTAGATACCATAATATTCTTCTAAGAGAGGAAAATACAAATTCATATTTTCCCCATTAATGACATTTGATCCAATATATTTGTAATGACTTCATATGTCTCTATATGGCAAATTCCAGGAGTAGTACTAAAACTGCAGACATTATTACAGTAATTTTTTCTGCAAATCCTGGCTAAATGTTGACCATTTATACAAATCTGATTCATATTAAACTGTTAGTAAAGTTGGAAAAAAAATAAGTGTTAGTTGTCACATAAGAACACTAAACTGGTGATGCACTGCTGTTGTTTTGATCTTTATTCCAGCAAAAGAACAACCTCACAAGATCCCCATGTTTTTGGACTCGATTCTATTTCTATAAAGCTAATAAAAACCATATTGCACTGTTTTACAATAGAAACAAAGTGAGCTGAAGGTGTGACCGTTTACTCCATTATACACCGACATATTACAGCAGCCGCAAAAAACAGGCCTCTCGGGCGAAAGCACATCTATAACACGCCTTATAGCCGATAGTTTCGTGTATATATCGCCTTAAACGCGACATATAACCCACATTAACCCGGTTACAGACAAATATCAGTAAAACTCACCCTCTAAAAGCCTGGAGATGAGCGAATCAACGTCCAATTCCCCCTCCGCCATATTTGAAGGTGTTCGCCTTCTCTGGGCTAGCGCGCGTGCCCGATCAGCACGTATGCGCGAGCCCGTGCTTAAGAGACGAGACCGCGCACGTAGCAGGAGGAAAAGCGCGCCCCGAGCCGCGCCTTCCTTAAGAGACGTTTTGCGTTTTTTGTGGTGAGGCCGAGTGTTTTTTAACCGATATTTTCACACACTGTTACTTCAGATAAGAAATTACTCTGTGGTGCAAATGTTAACGTATGCAAACACAGACCCAAGCATGTGTTCCGTTCAATTCTGCTCTGTTTTTAATGTTTACTAGACTATCAGATATAAATTGAATCTGTAGATCTGATTATGGAACATAATATTAAAAGGAACTGAAATAACCCGCTTCACACATATGACTTACTCACTAAATATACATTCAGTTTCACATACAGATGTAATAGTCCTGATAAAGACTATCTATAGATGTGAAAATGCAAACAAACATCCCTCAACCCCAGCTCAACCACCCCTGACACAGTCTGCTAGCTCACGGTAGGTACATCCATGGTCACACCAGTTACACAGAGAGCACATATAATACACGCACATGAGCTTTTATATAACTAACAGAACTACACAACACGACAAGACATGAACACACACATACAAAATACCCCCATAACGTGGCCACCGAGCCGCAATGCACTCTGGGACACGGAACACGCCCACCTGGGGTCACCGAGGTTACGATATACAGTCTTTAACAAACATTAATCCATCCATCTACTGATACATCCATATATCCATCCATCCATCCCTCAACTCATCATTAGTCCATCACTCCATCCATTCACCTATCCTTCTATCCACTAACCACATTCACCAATCCATCTATCTGTATAACCATACATCATCTACACATCAATCCAATCATTCATCCATCCATTGGTCCATGAATCCATCCATCCACTGACTCATCAATCCGTTATCCTTATATCCACACACAGAGACATCCATATTGATTCTTGCATCCATCCATCTATCCAGGGGAGTTTCTAGACTACTTGTACTGGGGCTAACACAGAATTTAGAGGGGCACAGCTGTACCATTCTGCTTGCCAATCAGTTGTAGTTGTAGTTCTATGCAACTGTGCATAAAAAATAAGCCTGTTAACCACTAAATAGTTTAAGTGATTTAGCACTAAAGTGGGTGTTACTTTGCCGTGAATGAGAAATGTAGTAGAAATGAACACTAATTTTTATTAATTGCTTCAACTGAAAATAAGCTTGTCTGCAGCATGACAGACTTTCTTTTAAAAATCTACTCCACGAGAAAAGAAAAACAAAAGAAACTGGCTGAAACCTTTGGAAAGATGCTGTGGTATTATGGGAAATGTGGTGCATGTAGTGAAGTATGGTGTCCTGTAGTTCTTTTACTTTTAATACAATTAGTTTGTTATACTTTGTAAATCAACTGATTGTGAACTTGGAATTTGAAATAAAGGAGCGCGCGCGCGCGCGTGTGTGTGTGTGTGTGTGTGTGTGTGTGTGTGTTAATCAATTTTTCTCTTAGTTTATTACATTTTCGAAAACACCAGTTGAGCAATGAATTAAATTACAGCCTACAAATAACGTTCTATAGTTGCCGCGTTATCACTGAAAATATCGCTATTGGCTCTCTTGCCATGTTGCTCTGAGCGTAATTGGTTAATCTGACTGATATTCAAAAACTGACCAATGACCACTTAGCTTTCACTGGTTAAATTTGCATATACAGTGGTACTTAATTATTTCCGAAAGGCAAGTCGAGCGCCGAAAATGAGGAGTACTGAGAGAATATTTCTCTTGAGGAATTTAAACTGAATTAACCCGTTCTATCTTTAACTACATGAGTAAAATATATAAACCATACTTCAACTTTTAGTATTATTATCAGATTAGCAGTATATATATATTTTTTTTTGCTTAAGTAAAGAACTTGTGTACTTCTGCTACCACTGTTTAAAGCTTTGACCCTACCCAGGAAAAAAATTTACTGTGAATTTTCAAAGTAAAACTGTGAATTGCTTGACAGTTTTAATGCGAACTTTCACAGTTATTCTATGAATTTTTGATGGTAATTTGGCCACTTCATGGTTCTACTCTGAAATTTCATAGTACAACTGTAAACTTGGTGGACTATGAACTGACCATGAATTATTTCACAGTTCTACTTTGAATTTTGGTGGTAATTTGGCCACTTCATGGTTCTGCTGTCAAATTTAACAGTACAACAGTATAATTTTTTCCTGCCAGGCGCCTGTCCCCACTGCAGTCCAGTTGGTGGCGCCAGATGCACCTAAAAACTGGTTTCAAGCCAACAGCTTGTTAAAAATAGAAATAACAAGAAGAAAAGCGGAGGGTAAGGTGTTGTTTTTGGTTAACGGATTGCCCCTCGGTCTGTGCGTCACTAAATCTACCAGATAGTAAATATTAGTTAAGAGTTTTACCAACAGGTGATGGACATACTGCAACCAGCATCTTGGACTGCTTGATCAAGATGTTGTGTGTTAAAGTGAGAAGTTAATCACATCTGTGATTACCCGATCTGCGTCGATATTAGCAAATATAATTGTGGTATTGTTTAACGTTACTGAGTGTTATGTTATGTTGTCATTTTGTATTAAGCTCAAACGAGCTCGGCATAAGAAATATAGGAGTTTTTGGAATGATAAAGCCAATGGTTATTGGTTATTTATATCTATGTATGTTTGTAGGTAGGTAGGTATGTATGTATGTATGTATACGTGTGATTATTAATAGGTTTTAATCCAGTTTTTATTCATAGTTTACAACGAATACACCAGTTGAGCAACGAATTAAATAACAGCCTACAAGTAAAACAAAATGCACATGTTTCTGTCTTTTAAAACAATCTTTTTTGCTATATTGGCCGTCTCGCCCTGTTGCTCTGTAGCATGATTGGCTAATCTAGCTGTCATCCACGAAACTAACCAATGACCACTTAGCTCTCACCGGTCAAATTTGCATATATAGTGCTAATTTAATTACCGAAAACGAAGAGTACCGAGAGAATATTCCCTCGGTTTATTGGTAAATTCATCTTAAAATGGATTTGTCAGAACGTATCTCCTTCATAAATCGTGGAGTACCTGTACGTTGGTCGGTGAATAGTACATTTATTAAAGTGGGGGTTACTTTATAGACATTGTGTATACACAGACAAAAATAAAAATAATGATTAGATGAAATATAAGAGCTATGGTTTATTATAAATATATTAAGCTCTGTCGTGGTTCTCACTGTTTTCCTTTTTGGTTGGCTGTTATCACTAACCTTCTTAGGACTCATAGTGAGTTACTTGCACTAAGAATATATGTAAAGATAAAAAAGAGAAATATTACCGTGGATTTCAGCAGATTTTAGATCTGCACTGAGCTGAGACTAACATCCTAAAAGCCTCCTGCCCCAAGACCTTCGGTGGCAGTGAGTATCCATGTCATCCTGAAATGAAGACAGTGAATGGATACCATGCATGCTAGTTTCCACGTCGCCAGGTCGTCAACACATGTTAACATTATTTGTTTTATTGAGTGTTTACAGTGACCCTTTCTTGGTGGGAGGAAACATGAACACAGATGCTGAATCTGTAAACTCCTTAGAGAGGCAGCAGTCTGGCTGAAGCCCTTCAAACGATAGTTGCGTTTACATGACTCAGCAGTTATCGAGTTTGTACTTTGCAGCCAGCCAGTAATCTCACTGACTGATGTCACATAATCCACATTTTATCAGAGAGTCCCTTAATGTCTCTGTTTGGATGTTTCCCACCATCTAGAACTCAAATTCTTCATTTCTGACAACATAGCATATGGTTACGGTTAATAACCTTTATAATATGGATAAGCACGTGACGTGATTGGATGCTGACCGAAAGAAGGTTGTGTGGCGAATACCTGTAAAAAATTGCTTTTTAAAAATTAAGCTTTTAATGGTCTCATCAGAAAGAAAAGAAATGTTCTTCATCTGCTGAGTTACACTGTCACTTATGGTATAGATTCTGGGTTTTGAGCTGTGTTTGAATTTTACTTATTGATACACTGTGTAGTTAGGATTCTGAATTAAAACACACATCAGAACTATACAGAGCTCCCAGAGAATATTGGGGATAAGAGTATAATCTTTCATTGGAAAATACATGTTAAAAACCAACTGGAAAAAAATGAGTTGCTGTATCCCCCTGTTTCATCATAATAATCCTTATAGCAACTCCAACAGCACTTTTTTTCTGGAGGATCTAAAGAACTGGTTGTGAATAATTGCTTGATACTGTAGATTTACCCCTGAATGCATTAAATAAAGGAGTTTTAAAATCAATATTGGAGTGTACTTTATTTGTAACCAAGCTTCCAGTCCCACTTTAATTATAATGCTGAAAACAACTCCGTTATCAACATATCTTTTGTATTTCTTAAAACTCTAGAAGTTAGAGAGGATTTAATATTTTATACATTGTTTTTCAGACAATATACTTCCACAAAATGTATTTTACAATACTGAATATGTAAAATATTACATTTTATGTTGGGTGATTGTAATAATTCTGGAAGGATCAGTAATATAAGGTCTTAAATAAGGTTTCTCTGCACAATTTGTAGTGCTGTCACATTATTGAAGGTGTTTAATCGTAATAAGTTAAGAAAATTTGTAGAACAAGTCTCTCTGCAGGACTATTAGGATATAATAATATAATACTATAGATTCCTTGACAGTAAGTTGATTATTGTTCTTTATTTAATTTCTTTGAATTACTTAAATTTTTTTGTTTGGAAGCCATATCTGCCAATCATTTGACAGTTTTTATTACAGTATCATTTAACCAGGCTTAATTATACAAACACAACCATGGTAATAAGTCAAGACTTGGATGATTGGCCATTTAATTTAAGTCATTTATTTCTTATTTATTATTAAAGCCATAAGCAAACTCAACAACCCGTGTACAGATAAATGTATACTTCTAAATGTAGAGCTGGAATCTTAAGCAGCCATTGTTTTATTTTCATAAATCTAAAATAATCTCCACCAATAATTTAACATTAAGCTGCTTACCAGCACAAACATTTAAGTTTAGTAATAAATACTAAATATTAAAGGTGTTTTTTGGGACTGCGGTAGTCTAGCGGTTAAGGTACCGGACTATGGACCAAAAGGTCTAGGGTTCAATTCCCACCTCCGCCAAGCTGCTACTGTTGGGTCCTTGAGCAAGACCCTTAACCCACGATTGTAAGATTGTACCAATTGTAAGTCGCTCTGGATATGGGCGTCTGCTAAATGCTGTAAATGTAAATGTTTTTTCTGATTGTGCTTACTGCTCTTTGTCCACTAGGTGGAGAAATATAGTCAAGTAAATAGAGCAGAGAGTTTCTACGTTCAGGCACGGGCGGCACAATCTACTGTAGTAGTCCAGTGTTTAAGCTACTGGACAATGGCCCCAGCGGCATCGGACATGGGGGGTGGTCCTCCAACACCCTCGAAAATAAATTTATTTTGGCTGGTAATTTTCATACTCTGTTATTAGAGAAATAAATAATTAGACAGTGCCTTTATTTATACATTTATAGTCTTTATAAGCTCTGCTTATCTGCGTATTGTGTTCTTCAACTTATCCCCCTACCCCCTGCCTCAAAAGCACAAGTGGTTTGACCCTCCTGCTTACAGATCTATCGTTTAATTTCAATGTGAAACCGAATTTAAAATGAAACCGAAATTAGGATTTCAAAAATGCAAGGAGCGCAGAGCGAAAGAAAACGAGAAGTGGTCATTTATGACCTATTTCTTTCAGAGAACAGGTGACCTTAATGTGTCCCAGACACTAAATATGCTGTAGTAATGTCTTAAGCTACTTTAGCTGTCATCTATATATAGTACAGTATAGAATTTCAACAATCATTTTTTCAGTAAAAACAGTGTTTCTGTTGTGATAACCCAACGAATTTGGCTTCAGCCCAGCCCAACTGGTGAAATGCACATTGTTGGTTTCAGAAGCAGCCACAGTCCTTCTGGAAGAACGAGCAGCACCACTTTCTGTTCTCATGCACCGGAAAATTCGGGACAAGGTGAGTTCACCAAAGTATTTAATAAGGTGTTTCTACTCTAAAGAAACCATTAGTTGAACAGTTCAATAAAATGACAGTAAATATATATATATATATATATATATATATATATATATAATGTAAGTTAGATGTTAGTGTTACCAGGATTAAAAGCTTATATCAGTTTGCCTACTTATTCTTGTAGAGGAGTCTGTTAGCATAATGGAAGATCAACCTGTGTGTGTGTGTGTGTGTGTGTGTGTGTGTGTGTGTGTGTGTGTGTGTGTGTGTGTGTGTGTGTGTGTGGAGCCCTGACTTTCCAAGGTGTGGACGTGTCAGTTGTGAATTCAATAAATAATTGATATGCTACACAAAACACAATAAAATATAATATATGTATATAATATATATTATGTCCAGATGAACAGATTCAACTGGGATTTTCTTACCTGGATTATTGAGTATGCATCAAGACATGTGTGTATATATATAGTATATATAATGAATAATATAAGAACATCAAGCCTACTATAATACTATAGTTCAATAATATCACAATAATAAAGATTATTATGAAGAAAGCAAAACTGAAACTACAAAAAGTGACATCAGTGACACCGGGTGTGTAGGGCCATAATATAAAGTTGTAAATATAAATGTGAAAGGACCGAAGTCCTCCAGTAGAGAGGTCAAGGGTTTTACTATATTTACATGTGCTAGCCACAAGCAGTGTTAATTTTGACAGCAAATTTTAATTTAGTTTTCGCTACAGTCTTTTGACTAAAATGGAATTTAGTTTTAGTCATAATTTAGTCATCTGAATAGTTTTTAGTTTTAGTCTAGTTTTCGCCGACTAATTATAATAAAATTATAGTCGACTAAAGCTATAGTAGCTTTAGTCGACTAAAATATGAAATGTAAACGATGCAGTACGTAAATGCTTTTTAACATTTCCCTTTTAAGATGAAACATCTACATGCATGCATTGATAATAAAGGTAGACATTAAAGTGGTTATTACTCAACATTTCTACCACAGAGCTGCTTCACACTCGGTGTGGACATTCAGCAGATATCCTAGAGTAGAATCAAGTTGGAATGAATGATATATATTATAAGATCTAATTAAGATATAAGCTCAGGTCTGTATGCATGCATTATAATAACATTATACAGTAAAGTGGTCACCAAAACTAACAATTCCCATCAAAGATCTGCTTCAAACTCGGTGTGGACACTCATGAGATATTGTAGAATAGAATCAAGTTAGAATAAATCATATTATTATGAGCTTTATTAAACATATAAGATCAGAAGATCGGATATATGTGCTGCTCTATATGTATTTATTCATAATTACAGTATAAAATGGTTTTATGTTACCCGAATACTCCTTAAATATAGTATAAACACTTTTAAAGCAAAGTTAAATTATATCCAGGTCGCAAACTGAAAACATATTTTACACCCTACTTTATTCGCTATTTATCTGCTTATAGCTTGAGTGCAGTTTCAGGACGATGCCTGCAGATTTCGTTTAAACTTTGTTGTGTTTTTTTAGTCGCCCTACACGGTTTCCAAAAAGTCTTGTTTTCGTTTATATCAAATGAGAAATGTGTCCATATATCAACTTTCCTCTTTCTCCCAGCTGTTGACATTGTTGAGCTAGTCCAGTCAGATCAAAGACCGCGTCTTACCGCGTTACTGATTGGATCGCTACCCAACTCGTCCTGCCTTTCCACATATACTCAAGTTATGATTGGACCTTTCCTAACTTGTCAGATCTGATTGGATGTCGTCTCTACCAAACATTTTCGTCTCGTTTTAATTCGTTGACAAAAATGTCAGTTCATTTAAATAGGGTAAGATGCAGTCGAATGATCAGCGGTGGCGCCCCCTAATGAGAGCAGTCGAAATGAGAGAATGAAGAAATACATGACTGCTTAAAATAAACACAACAAGCAACACTAACAAGACAGAGTGTTGTGGCAAAATTACTGGGTCAAATCATTTCTGAGATGCTTTTGGGGTTTATGTAGTGATTTTTCATTAAGTTTGAGAGAAGACTGGAATCAAAATCATCACTGTCCAAAAGTTACTTTGCCTTAGTTTAGCTAAGACTATAATATAATAATAAGTATTCATAATTTTACACTATATGTTATTTTATGTTATATTTTACAAATGAACGGTATGGTATTTGCAAATAAAAAATATATAGTGTTCTTTACATTTCCTTTGGCTTTTGTTTCATTGCAGACAGTATGAACCCAATATAGTTCAGTATTTTTCTGGTCAACTTCATTTCATTTGTTAAGAAACATCCATTCCTGTATTTCAGGCCTGCAACACATTCCAAAAATGGGATTGTGGTAGCCCAGTGGATAAGGTACTGGACTCTGGACCAGAAGGTCCAGGGTTCAAATCCCACCTCTGCCAAGCTGCCACTGTTGGGTCCTTTAGCAAGACCCTTAACCCACAATTGCTTGGATTGTAAGACTGTATCAATTGTAAGTCGCTCTGGGTAAGGGCGTCTGCTAAATGCTGTAAATGTAAAAATAAGTTGAGGTCAAGTTAGGTCTATTAATGAGTTAAAAAACATTTGAAACAGGTGATTATAATCTTGATTTGGTACAAAAGAAGTATCTACAAAGATTTTGAGGAGTAAAGATGGGCTTATGATTTCCAGTTTATCAACAAATGTGTAAGAAAATTATTGAAATGTTTAAAAACATTGTTCCTCAAAGAAGGGCTGGAAGGGATTTCCATGTTTCTCGCTCTACAGTGCATAATATCATTAAACAATTCAATGAATCTCGAGGAATTGCGTAAAGGGCAAAGGCACGTGCCTAAACTGAAGAGGTGAGATCCCTCAACAAGACAACAAAAAGTTAGAACTAAAATATGGAAAGCCCTTCCAATCTTTCTTTGAGGAACATTGTTTTTAAACATTTCAGTAAATTTCTCACATATTTGTTGAAAAACTGGAGATCCTCTGTCCATCTTTACTCCTCAAAGACTCTTGTGGATCCTGCTTTTATACCAAATGACGATTATAATCACCTGTTTGAAATCACATCATTATTCTGATTAGTTTTTTTTTACCTCATTACTAGACCTAAATTGCCCTCGTCTCAACATAAAAAAAATGTGTTGCAGGCCTGAAATTCAGGAATAGATGTTTATTAAAAAATAAAATGAAGTTGACCAGAAAAAACCCCAGAAATATCTTTGGTTCATACTGTCTGCAATGAAATAGAAGTCAAAGGAAATTTGCATTTTCCATAACGTCCCAACCTTTTCTGATTTAGGGTTGTATAATGTATTAATAAATAATGTATAATGAATAAAAATGAATGTAAGGTAAATTACAAACTAATTTTATCCTTTCATTTTATTCTTGTATGATGAGAAAAATCTTTACTGGGTCTCAGTCTTGACTTCGACTCGACCACTAAAAGTCTTGGTCTTGACTCAAACTCAGCTCTAGCTCAGCTTTGGCTGCAACACTTCCTCAGCTCCAGAGATCCCTGGTTCGATAACAAACTCGAAGCTTGCACGTCCTCCCTGTGGGTTTTCTTCGGGTACGTTGGTGTCCTCCCGCATTCAAAAGACATGCATTAGTTTTTGGAATTATTTTCCTAATTAATAGGTTAATTGGTTACTCTAAATCGTGTCTGACTAGTATGGATGTAACCTTGCTCCTGGCATGGTTGATGGTGATGTGACCTTAAATAAACAAAACAAACATTATCCTCGTTATTATTTTGCTATTTTCCTCTGGTTCCTGGTTTCTTTGTGTTTTTATGCCCTCATCTTTCTCCTTGTAAACTTTTTTTTTTTTGGTACACTGCGTTTTCTTTCCGTTTTCTGTTTGGTCACGTTTAAGAAATTGACCTCAGTTTTCGCAACGCAACAAGGCGTAACGCAACAGTCTGTTGTGACACGTCACTTCCGCTTTGTGAATGCGGGCGGGGTGCAAACTTTCTTTGGTCTCGGAGAAGCCGGAGCGAAAATCAGCTAGATTTACTTTTAAAGTTGGAACAGACGGACTGAGCGCGACTTTTCTGTGGATTTAGCAGTTTATCTGAGCGGGAGTGACGCCGAAATGGCAGGTAAGTGTCACTCGGAGGCTGTGTGAGGGGGGAATATAGTTGTTTTTGTCCACCTGCGGGGGGGGAAGCCCCAAAACTCCCCATAACGTCAACGCTTTCGGTTGAAACAGGGCCTCACTACAAACGGATGCGTAGTCACTACACATCTAGGGATTCCAGTAACGTTGGTGTGCACACTGCCTAGTGCACTCTGTTGTGAAGTATCCGAGATTCGGTATAAGACCAGGGCTGCCATGTCTTCTAGGAAGTACGATTACAAACTTTAAGGCAAAGATAATGAAGATAGGGCGGGGAAAGTCCAGCTATGTAGATTTAATTAATTATCAATCTTAACTATATAGCAACAAAACGTTTAGTTTAGTTATTTTACACAGAGCCTTTAAAAACAAGTACAAATGCACGTCATTTACCGATCACCGACGTGCGGATTAACCCTATAAACGCTAAATTGCGTTTCAGCTTTTGCCAAAAATACATTTTTAAGCTTTCTGATCAGACTAGTAATAAGGTATAAGTAATATCATGGTAAGATGTCCTACATCAAATAGTTTACATATCGTGAGAGTAATTTAATGTTTTAAAGATGATAAAATCTCACAAACGAGGTGCTTTTGTAAACGCACACGACCAGGTTTCTGCATTATCTGTGCCACCAGAGGTTTATTTTAACCATGCAAACTTCAGCCTTGATTTTACATCCTTATCTGAACTCTTGAGCTCAACTGGCTTTCTCCGTACAGAGTTGGTGGAAATAACTGCTCAAATTTCTTAATTGAACTTAGTTCTACCAGCTAAATAAATTGGTGCATTGAACTACACCAGCAGCTTGTTTGTGTATGTTCTCTCATTGAATGTATGTGGCAAATTTCTGCCTCCTGCAGAATCTAACGCTCAGACCTTTTGGTTTTGTTGTGAAAAGCTTTAGTGGATCTAATTGTAAATGTTGTATTTAATGTATCACATCATAGCCTGATCTTTGTGTGTGGGACTACGGCCTGTGAAAGAAAATCTTCTGATGAACCATTCATTTGTCTGAAGACCTTAGGAAAAACACTAGTGGGTCTTTTAAAAAAGTGTCCTAAGTTATGTGGCCTCAAAATAGCACATTCAAATTTGCGTGCAAGTTTGTTTCCTGCAGAGGTCAACTTGTTTTCATTTAGAAAATGAAACCACAAAACATGTTCCTTTACAATCTGACCTGGCCTCAGGCCTGCACTGGTTTAATCTCTAGGGTGAGAGCTTTGGAAATAGTATGGTTACTGACCTACTTATAATGACAAAGTTCAATGTGGACCAAAAAAAATACTATTTTATAATTAATGCTAATAGGAGGTTAGAATTTATATCTGTGAATTTCTATCCAAAGCAGATTGTAATTTATATTTAGGAATGTGTTGTAATATGAGGTAGGGGTGGGCAATATGATGGTATTTTATCGTATCGTGATACATTTTGTTATTGTAATAGACGATATGCTTTTCTGAGCAAATAGAGGGTATCGGCAGTGTAAGATTCTTTATAAACAGTGTAATTAATCCTGTTTAATCGGATGAAGTGCAGCACATTTGGAATATAAATTACTGCACTAAGTATGGGATAATATTGGAATAGTAGTTTTTAAGAATCTGTGCTACTGATGCAGGTGGTCTGTGATCACATGTATCGTGATGAATATCGTGTATCGTGAAAATGGATTTAAGTGTTGTAAAATAATATTTTTAATATATCGCCCATCCCCAATATGAGGTTAGAATGTATATTTTAGGAGTGATATCAAAAGGAGATTAGAAATAGTATTTTAGAATTTTTTATTGGGTGGTTAGAATTAATATTTTAGAATTGATATAGGAGATTAAAATTTATATTTTAGAACTTATCTTAAAGGAAGCTAGAATTTATATTTTAGAAGTGATATCTATAGGAGATTAGAATTAATATTTTAGAACTTATCTTAAATGAGGCTAGGATTTATATTTTGGAAGTGATATCTTTACTAGATTAGAATTAATATTTTAGAAGTGATTAAAATAGATTAGAATAATTGTTTTAGAACGCATCTTAAAGGAGGCTAGAATTTGTATTTTAGAAGTGATATCAATAGGTTAGAATTAATATTTTAGAATTGATCTTAAGTAGTTAGAATTTATAATTTATTAGTGATGTCTGGAACATCAGAATTACAACTGTAGAGCTTAAAAGAAGATTAGAATGAATAATTTAGAATTTATCTTAAAGGAGGCTAGAATTTATATTTTAGAATTTATATCTTTAGTAGATTAGAATAAATATTTTAAAACTCATTTTAAAGGAGGCTAGAATTTGTATTTTAGAAGTGATATCAATAGGAGATTAGAATTAATATTTTAGAAGTGATATCACTAGACTAGAATTAATATTTTAGAATTTATCTTAAAGGAGGCTAGAATTTGTGCTTTAGAAGTGATATCAATAGGAGATTAGAATTAATATTTTGGAACTTCTCTTAAAGGATGCTAGAATTTGTATTCTAGAAGTGATATCTATTGGAGATTAGAATTAATATTTTAGAAGTGATATCAATAGGAGATTAGAATGAATATTTTAGAATTTATCTTAAAGGAGGCTAGAATTTGTGCTTTAGAAGTGATATCAATAGGAGATTAGAATGAATATTTTAGAAGTGATATCACTAGATTAGAATTTATATTTTAGAATTTATCTTAAAGGAGGCTAGAATTATATTTTAGAAGTGATGTCAGTAGGAGATTAAAATTAATATTTTAGAAGTGATATCAATAGGTTAGAATTAATATTTTAGAATTTATCTTAAGAAGTTAGAATTTATAATATAATAGTGATGTCTGGAACACCAAAATTACAACTGTAGAGCTTAATAGGAGATTAGAATGAATAATTTAGAATTTATCATAAAGGAGGCTAGAATTTGTATTTTAGAAGTGATATCTATAGGAGATTAGAATTAGTATTTTAGAACTTCTCTTAAAGGAGGCTAGAATTTGTATTTTAGAAGTGATATCTATAGTAGATTAGAATTAATATTTTAGAACTGATATCAATAGGAGATTAGAATTTATATTTTAGAAGTGATATCAATAGGAGATTAGAATTAATATTTTAGAATTTATCTTAAATGAGGCTAGAATTTATATTTTAAAGTGATGTCAGTAGAAGATTAGAATTAATATTTTAGAACATGTCTTAAAGGAGGCTAGAATTTGTGCTTAAGAAGTGATATCAATAGGAGATTAGAATTAATATTTTAGAACTTCTCTTAAAGGAGGCTAGAATTAGTATTTTAGAAGTCATCTATAGGAGATTAGAATTCATATTTTAGTTTATCTTAAGTTGTTAGAGTTTATAATTTAGAAGTGGTGTCTAGGACATCAGTTTTACAATTGTAAAGTTTAATGTGATTAGAATGAATAATTTAGAACTTATCTTAAAGGAGGCTAGAATTTATATTTTAGAATTTATATCTTTAGTAGATTAGAATAAATATTTTAAAACTCATTTTAAAGGAGGCTAGAATTTGTATTTTAGAAGTCATATCAATAGGTTAGAATTAATATTTTAGAATTTATCTTAAGTAGTTAGAATTTATAATTTAGTAGTGATGTCTGGAACATCAGAATTACAATTGTAGAGCTTAATAGGAGATTAGAATGAATAATTTAGAATTTATTTTAAAGGAGGCTAGAATTAGTATTTTAGAAGTGATATCTATAGGAGATTAGAATTAGTATTTTAGAAGTGGTATCAATAGGAGATTAGAATTAATATTTTAGAAGTGATATCAATAGGAGATTAGAATGAATATTTTAGAAGTGATATCACTAGATTAGAATTAATATTTTAGAATTTATCTTAAAGGATGCTGGAATTTCTATTTTAGAAGTGATATCAGTAGGAGATTAGAATTAATATTTTAGAAGTGATATCACTAGATTAGAATTAATATTTTAGAATTTATCTTAAAGGATGCTGGAATTTCTATTTTAGAAGTGATATCAGTAGGAGATTAGAATTAATATTTTAGAACTTGTCTTAAGGAGGCTAGAATTAGTATTTTAGAGTTTATCTTAAGTTGTTGGAGGTATAGATGGTTAGGATGTGTATTTCATAACCTATATTATTAGCTGATTAGAATTAATATTTTAAAAGTGCAATTACTAGGTTAAGATTTATATTTTATTTTAATAGTAATATGAGAATTAGAATTTTAAAAATTAGTTATAGAAGTTTTATTAATGGTCTACTGAACCGGTAGGACATTTCGAAATAAAGCAGTGAGTAGTAGAGAGGGAATCATAAGTGTTTGTCCCTAGTAGTCAGTATATGAGAAGAGCCTGCAGCCAGTCCAGTGTGGCATTGCATAACTGTACAGCCTGGTGTCTGTATCATCTGGTATTGTTATATTCCTGTTATTGGTCCAGTTATTCACTGGTACACCATGGCATCAGACTAATCTGGTATTGCTTTAATCTTATTTTCAGTACCGCTTGGTGCCGGTACAGCCTGATGCTGATACATTCTGGTGTTGCTGTTATCATGTTTTTGGTACAGCCTGTTACTGGTAGAGTCTGGGGTCAGCATAGTCTGGAATTGTGGTCTGGTGTTGCTGTAATCATGTTATCTGTATAAACTGTTGCTGGTACAGTGCCATAAGTATCTGGTCGATTTGGGGATCTGGTGTTTACCCATAACGTTAATTGTATTCTTTCTTTCTCTTTCATTTTTTAGATTTATTTGGCTGGCAACAGCCCCAACCCCAGCAGCAAGGTAAAGTGTGTGTGTGTGGGTGTGGATGTGGGTGTGGGTGTGTGGGGGGGCAGTGTTGTCATTGTTGTGTATTCCTTTATAATAAGCTGACTCAACTAAAATGTGTCACGTTTCATTTTGTCACAATCCTTGGTTACGCCTCCTCTCACATAACAGCACCAGTCCTGTTGGGTGAGATTCCACTAACTGAAAACAGCTCAACTAGAGTGTGTAAGCATTAGCCAGTCTGTCCTTACATGCCCCAACACTGCCCCAATCAGTCTTCCTGCCTCAAAATTGACCCCAATTCAATCTATTTTTGTGTATCCCAACACTGTCCCCAGTGCCTGTCCAGACCTAATCGTATTGTAATTCAGATTTAGTCCAGCAACATTTCCACCTTTGTTCACCCAACACCGCTCCCAGTCTGTCTTTATGCCCCATGACTGCCCCAATCAGCATTTGTTCACCCAACATGACTCCCAGTTAGTCTTGATGCCCCAGTAACTCCCAAATCCACCTTTGGGCCTCTGTACCACCTTTAATATGTCTTTGTGCCCCAGCGCTGCCCCAGTCCACTTTATTTATTCTAGTCCGCCTGTGTGCCCCAATACTGCCCCAGTTCACCTTTGTGCCCTTGAACCACTTGCAGTCCACCCAACATCACCCCAATCTGTGTTTGTGCCCCAGTCTGCCTTTGTGCACCAGCACTGCCCCCCAGTCCTCCTTCGTTCCCTCAGCTCTGGCCCCAATCCGTATTTGTGCCCCAACACTGCTAAAATCCATCTTTTTTACCCCAACACCACCCCCAATCCATATTTGTGCCTCAACACTGCCCCAATCCACCTTCGTGCCCCAGCATTACCCCAAATACGACCTTTGTTCCCCCAACACTACCCCCAATTTGTCTTTGTACCCCAACACTGCCCCAGTCCATCTTCCTTTCACCTACACTGCCCAACCTGTCATTGTGCCCCAGCACCGCCCATTCCATCTTTGTGCCCTAGCACTGCTAAAATCAAACTTTTTTCCCCCAACACTGCCCCCAATCCACCTTCGTGCCCCAGCATTACCCCAAATACGACCTTTGTTCCCGCGATTTGTCTTTGTACCCAGACACTGCCCCCAGTCCACCTTTTTTCCCCCAACACTGCCCCAACCTGTCATTGTGCCCCATCACCGCCCATTCCATTTTTGTGCCCCAGCACTGCTAAAATCCACCTTTTTTCCCCAACACCACCTCCAATCCATATTTGTGCCCCAACACTGCCCCAATCCACCTTTGTGCCCCAGCATTACCCCAAATTCCACGTTTGTTCCCCCAACACTGTCCACAATTTGTCTTTGTACCCCAACACTGGCCCAGCCCACCTTCCTTCCCCCAACACTGCCCCAACCTGTCATTGTGCGCCAGCACCGCCCATTCCATCTTTGTGCCGTAGCACTGCTAAAATCCACATTTGTTTCTCCCCAACACCAACCCCAATCCATATTTGTGCCCCAACACTGCCCCAATCCTCCTTCGTGCCCCAGCATTACCCTAAATTCCACGGTTGTTCCTCCAACACTGCCCCAACCTGTCAGTGTACCCCAATATCGCCCCAGTCCACCTTCTCCCAACATCACCCATTCCATCTTTGTGTCTCAACACCGCCCCCAGTCTGCGTTAGTTCCCCCAGCAACGTCCCCCCAGTTCATCTTTGTGCCCAAACACTGCCCCCAATCCGCCTTTATTCCCCCAGCAACACCAACAATACATGTTTGTGTCCCAGCACCACCTCAATCTACCTTTGTACCTCTACACTGCCCTCCATCGGTTTTTATTCCTCAACACCACCCCAATCTGCCCTTGTTCCCAATTTGTCTTGGCTCATCAACACTGCCCCAACCAGTTAGAGCTGTGTCATAACACTGTCCCAAACACCATGTTTTCAAATCCCGAACTTCCATGAAGGACGGTTTCTCACTGTTAATTCCACCGCTGTGTGCATCATGTCTGCTTCTCATCTAGACTTTGTCCCTTCAGTTCCACCATACATAGAGCTGATCGAGCAGCCGAAGGCCAGGGGGATGCGCTTTCGGTACAAGTGCGAAGGCAGGTCAGCTGGCAGCATTCCCGGGGAGAAGAGTAACGACTCCACCAAAACACACCCGACCATCAGGGTGAGCACATGACTGTCCAGTAGACCTGTCCAAATCAAACCTGCAAAACTATGAACAAGTATTTAACCCACACTGTTGATACCCATAGTTCTGTGTGTCCAAAAGAAGTTTCCTAACTTGCAATTCCTCTGATATTAGTATATGACTGTTTAGAGAATTAATTATTTATAAGGATTATGAATTATTTGTAAGAATCGCCTGCATTAAAATTAGGCTTTTGTTGTAGAACCAGTGATCGTTGCACACCTGTGGTGATCAGTCACAGTTTAAGCGCCATCACCGAGGGAAAGTGCACTCACACACACAGATAGTAAGGGCTAATACACACCTTTATTGTAACCTACACCATGATCAGTCACACCCATCCTTTAACACACTCATTGTTGTGGGGATGCCTTTTTCATCAGATTCATACCAGCTTCTCTCTCCTTACACACACCCGAAGCAAATTAACGCACCTACGTGCTGGTTCTGTGTTTTGTCAGTATACATACATGTGAGTAATCCGATAATGGGGAACGCTCCGGGTTTACATGACTCGGGTGAAAATCAGATTTCTATTTTGCAACCAGGTGATAATCTGACAGAAATATGTGACATAAACTTCAAATGAATAGTAAGTCATGAAATTATATGCTGCTTTCAGAGTCTCCACGAAGTGTTCAATAGATGTTTAGAACGTCCTGCGTTTAATCCAGGGTTGCGTTTACATTGTCATTTATCCAGAGCGACTTAGAACTGCTACAATCTTACAATCCAAAGTGGGTTAAGGGTCTTGCTCAAGGGACCAGCAGTGGCAGCTTGGCAGAGGTGGGATTTGAACCCTGGACCTCCTGGTCCATAATCCAGTACCTTAAGCGTTAGGCTACCACAGTTGCCAGGTTGAGCGAGAGAATCCTGCACTAGGTTTATATAAATAAGCCCAAAAGAAGCAAACGCTCTAAGAGTAAGTGGACCTGGCAACAGTGTTTTTTAATCCGCCAGCCGCTCTGCATGCATAGTCAGACAAATCTGATTACTGGGATTAAATCCAGCTCTCTCTATTAGATTTCTAGATTAGAATATGCTGTGTACATGACTGCTTGAATAATCAGATAACTGCAGACATCCGACTCTGGTTGGATTATTGAGTGCATGTAAACACACTCACTGTTTGCTCCTGCACAAACGTCATGCAGATGTAATGGTAAGTAAGCAGTGTTGAGTCCACACCCTCATACTCTCTTATCAGATCAATCATTTGCATGCTATTTTTGCAGAGTAAGCAGTCACCATAAGCAAGGTTGTTTACAGATAGTCATTTAGCAGATATTTTATGCAGAGCAGCTTCTAACTGATGGTTAAGGACCTTGTTCAAGGACTCAACAGTGGTATCTTGGCAGTGCTGGGACTTGAGCCGTGGTCATAGGTTCAGCACCTTAACCACTGGTCCACCATAGTCAGTTGTGATCAGGTTGGGTTTAGAAGCTCTGGGGGGCATGAACAATGACGAGCGTGGATGCATAGGGATGTTAAGAACAGTACTTAAGTTTGCTCAGTACTACCCTGGTACAGTTGGGCAAAAAAGTATTTTGTCAGCCACTGATACTTCTACTTAGAAAGATGAGGGAGGTCTGTAGTTTTCGTCATAGCTACACCTCAACTATGAGAGACAAAATGAGAAAAAAAATTCAGGAAATCACATTGTAGGATTTTTAAAGAATTTAATTGTAAATTATGGTGGAAAATAAGTATTTGGTCAATAACAAAAGTTCAACTCCGTACTTTGTAATATAACCTTTTTTGTCAATGAACGAAGGTCAAACGTTTCCTGTAAGTCTTCACCAGGTTGGCACACACTGTAGCTGGTATTTCGGCCCATTCCTCCATGCAGATCTCCTCTAGAGCAGTGATGTTTTGGGGCAACACGGACTTTCAACTCCCTCCACAAATGTTCTATGGGGTTGAGGTCTGGAGACTGGCTAGGCCACTCCAGGACCTTGAAATACTTTTTCGCCCGAGCGGTGTGTTTGGGATCATTGTCATGCTGGAAGACCCAGCCACGTTCCATCTTCAATGCTCTCACTGATGGAAGGAGGTTTTGGCTTAAAATCTCACGATACATGGCCCCGTTCATTCTTCCCTTAACACGGATCAGTCGTCCCGTCCCCTCTGCAGAAAAACAGCCCCAAAGCATGATGTTTCCACCCCCATGCTTCACAGTAGGTATGGTGTTCTTGGGATGCAACTCAGAATTCTTCTTCCTCCAAACACGATGAGTTGAGTTTTTACCAAAAAGTTCTATTTTGGTTTCATCTGACCACATGATATTCTACTAATCCTCTTCTGGATCATCCATATGATCTCTGCCAAACTTCAGATGGGCCTGGACATGTACTGGCTTAAGCAGGGGGACACGCCTGGCACTGCAGGATCCGAGTCCCTCTCGGCATAGTGTGTTACTGATGGTAGCCTTTGTAACTTTGGTCCCAGCTCTCTGCAGGTCATTCATCAGGTCGCTCCATGTAGTTCTGGGATGTTTGCTCATAATCAGAAGAGCTTCTTAAAGAAGACGTTTAGGTCTGTGCGAGCCAGAAATCTTGCTTGTATATGGGTGACCAAATACTTATTTTCCACCATGACTTACAATGAAATTCTTTAAAAATCCTACAATGTGATTTCCTGGATGTTTTTCCTCATTTTGTCTCTCATAGTTGAAGTGTACCTATGATGAAAATTACAGACCTCTCTCATCTTTCTAAGTAGGAGACCTTGCACAATCAGTGGCTGACTAAGACTGTTTTGCCCCACTGTACATCAGGGGGTGTACAAAGTGATCGTATAGCGGTGCTTGGGAATGCACAAGGGCATAGGGAAGCAGCAGAACAACAGGGCACCCAGGGAATGGAGTCAGGTTAGAGAACATGGGTTTCAGGAGGACATGGTGGGCTGTGATTTTCACCTGTATGCTGGAGTCTCTGCCAGACCTTACTGATAAGATGCTGGGCTTTGTTTGTTTTGTGTTAATATGTTTTAAAAGCTTCTGCTGCGGTTCATTTTTCCTACCGTGCTCACACAATGACTCATTCTAGGCGCCAGACTTGGTTCGATGAAAGTGTAACACTCCATTCCTGCGCGTGTTTCCGTCTGTGGACGGAGGCCTGCGCCTCTTTGGTACTGAGCTCAGAGGAAGTGATTCTCGCGCAGGAAGGAGTAGTTGAATCCAGCTGCGGTGTAACAGAAACATGGAAATTTAAGCTGCATGGCTCCCACGCTGCACGTCTTTAACATCAGTCCGACTGTTTGCATCTCTGATGTTTGGATTTCACCCCCTCCTTTCACCCTTGCATGTAGTCGGTCAATGTAACAGTATCAGTATTGATATGATCTTATCGATGGTAAGCCATGTTACGACCAGAAGGTCCAGGGTTCAAATCCCCCTTCTGCCATGCTATCACTGCTGGGACCTTGAGCAAGACCCTTGATCCAGAATTGCTTGGATTTGAAGGTTGTATCAGTGTCTGAAAAACAGTGTCTGCTGAATGACATAAATGTACGTTGCGATACGTTGCATATTGAGATATTTCACACAGTTTACTGAAAATATAAAACCTTCTATTTTCTTAATACTGTTTTTAATGCATCACATCGATAATTCACTCAACAGAGTCAAAACACTTTATGGCAACATCTACAGGAGCGTAGGTTGTAGTTTACACCCCATTTAATTGATAGTTTGAGCTGAAAACCATTGCATTACTGGCCTTGCATTACTTATAAGCACCACAATGATGAGGCGCAGTTGTTTATGTGAATAACCACACACGAATATTATTTATCATACTTGGACGTTTTGTTTACATATTTTTGCATTTAATTTATGGACACACACATTGATTTACTTTGCATTAACTATGCGCATAAGTACTAACGATGCTGACATTTTTCGAGCAGAGACGGACTTTGCTTGACGCTGCAAGTCAGAGTCATTTACATAAAGCTTATTATATAATGAAGTATTGAGTATCTCATGTAAGTCGTTGACTAATTTATTGACAGTGAAAAACAAACTCACTACATTTCCCGCACTGCCGGGAAACAATCATCAAATACGGGAGAGTATTGCACTGCATGTCGCTCCCCCAGGGAAATTCAAAGGTCAAAATTCAGACTGTGGTTTGTGTTGATTGTGTATTGTTTTATTATCGTGTTCCCATTGTAAAGTTGAAATATCATACGTCGGTGCTATTGTAAAACTGGGAGTACCTGTAATGATGAACTAACTCTATAGACGTCTGTCGGGCAACCATCTGCTCAGATAGTGGTGAGGATTAACTGTGTTTATTTTATAGGTGAACAACTACAATGGGCCAATAAAACTGAGGATCTCTTTGGTGACAAAGAACCCGCCCTATAAACCACACCCGCATGAGCTGGTGGGAAAAGACTGTAAACATGGATATTACGAGGCCGACTTGCCCGAGAGACGACTGCACAGGTGGGTGTGGGAAGAACGCCTTGTGTGAGGGAATACTACTTGATTGTTTAAAATTATTAATACACTACATGGAGTCCCAACAAAACAACGAAAGCTTTTATTTACACAGCTTGCTCACTATCTCTTGGTCATAAGCTGTGTTGTATAAAGAAGTGAGGAAACACTATTCCGCTCTTGCCTCCGGCAGCCGGATCCAGCCCCTGTCCCGCTGAACCTGTTTACACTACAGTGATTCCCATGCATTGATTTATGTGGCGGATTCCTAGGAACTAGATTCCTTTGAGGAAGCAAAATGTGTTGAGATATCACATACCTGCTATGTGTTTACACTGTAAGCATTTAGCTTCCTCAACATATTCAAGGTCAACAATGACAGCTTACATATTGACATATAAATATGTACTTTAGCAATAGAACACGAGAGGGAGTGTGTTATTGTGAATAGAATCACAGCCGGGACTTGGGTGAGTGCTGTAGATGAATAAAGTCAGACACTGAAGTTATTTCACTTTTGATGCTGTTTGATCTGTTTTCTTATATAAACATATCCAAATATACTAAATTAGTAATAAAGCTGTAGTACTATTTACAATTGTTACTCTATTATTTCATTCATTATATTTTAGACCCTTAGTTCCCAACCTGGGGTCCCAGGCCCCCCCTTAGGTGGGCGCCATATAACACACGGACTGCTTTGCGAGGCTTTGTCTGCTTTGTGGTGCCCTGAGTTTGTCAAAATAAAATTTGCACATGCGAAATAAAATTGGAAATAAAATCTGGGAAAAAAATCTGTATATAAAATTACTTTAAAAATGTTTGATTTTTAGCTACAAGGAAAAAAAAGGGGGGGGGGGCTATAAATTGAACCCGTGCGAAAAAGAAAGAAGCTATAATTTATGTACATTTCTGCCAATAAACATTTGCAATGAATCGCTTTATTCTTTTGGTCTGTGTTTATGGGGGATATTCATAGGGGGCTCCAAGGAACGAAAAAAGTTTGGGAACCACTGCTTTAGACTACATCATATGGTATTTATATTCTAAGTATAAGCCAATACTGCTGTACTGTACTGTAGATTGCCTTTGAGTAGATCTGTATCCTTTCACTGTTATAAAAAAATCACAGAAAGTAGACTGTCTCACTGTTTTGTTTTTTTGCTGATGGTTGCATTTTTCGCAATGGCAGTCAATTATAAGAACTTAAAGATTCACTGTTTATTCTTCAATATTTCATAGTGAATGAGCCGAGTTCTGACCTGGAGCGAAAGAAAAACTAAAATAATGAGGATTGAAAGAGCCATTTCCACAACATAAAAACTCTTCTACACGTTTCATATACATTATATTATAAAGGGACGTTTTCATACATAGTAAGCAAGGAAAATAATCCAAATTCATGACGGACAAACGTGAGATTTTTACAGTTTCTTATGACAGTGTATTATTTTCCTCCACGTTAGCTATAGCTTGCCTAACACTGATAACACTCTTAGCGATATTTGAAGTAACTGGAGTCAAAACTTTTGTTGGACTGCATGTAGATCAAAAACCCTTGAATATAAAAACAACCCATTGAAATCGGTTCAGAAATGTATATTATTGTGCTTTTTAACGTAAAAAAAAACGCAGCTCGTCTGTTTTCTTGTATTTGTTTACAGCCCAGTCTTGCCTGGACCAATATGGCCGGCGCGTTTATGTTTCACAGCAACGGGCCGACATGGCTGGCTTCGTGTCGTTTGGCTTTCCGTCCTTATGCACTTAGAAGCCGAAATATTTCCACGCCCCACTACTGCTGATATTTTTATTAACTAAGATGGGCTGTGAACCATAGACATATATAAATATATATATATATATATGTGTGTATATATATGTATACCTAGATGGCGCATTGGCTGCTTCAGCTCATAGCTGTGATAAGCCAACTTGTCTGCCATATTGGTCCAGGCAAGACTGGCTTGTAAACAAATACAAGTCAATGGAGGGAGCTGGGTTTTTTCTGGTTAAAATGCACAGTAACCTCATTATTTCTCAACTGATTTTAATGAGCTGTTTATATATTCAAGGCTTTTGATTTACATGGAGTACAGAAAAGTTTTGACTCCAGTCAACTTACATAGTAGTGACCTGGTTACATGTGTTGGGTCAGTGAACAGGAGAACGAATTATTGAAATTACCCTGGGTTAGAAAGTCGCATCATTCTTACCACATCACTGTCTGGTTTTGTATGTGTGTATGTGTGTTGCTTTCAGTTTGCTTTTACTTTTACTTTAACCTCAGCCTGCCCTTATATGGTACTTACATTTCTCTCTCTCTTTCTCAGTTTCCAGAATCTTGGTATACAATGTGTGAAGAAAAAGGATGTGTCTGAAGCTATTTCCTGCCGCCTGCAAACACAGAACAACCCTTTTAACAGTGAGATACATAGTCATGCACACACACACACTGACACACCCACAAACCCAAAATCTTCCCTCTGTGAGTCATGCACACCACAGTGAACTACTGTCACTACTGTGAAAGTTTGCCATTGTTCCCAGCATTGTTACCTCACAGTAAGCCAAAGAATTCAATTGTGTTCGCTTTTTTAGATGATTCAAATCATGTATAATATGTACTTTATTAGGTACACTTTGTTTCTGTACTCATTGTCCATTTTATCAGTTTCACTCACCATGTAGAAGCACTTTGTAGTTCTACAATTACAGACTGTAGTCCATCTGTTTGTCTACATACTGTCAGGACCAGAACAGATCAGGTCTTATTTTCATGGTGGATCACTCTCAGCACTGCAGTGACCCTGATGTGGTAGTGGTGGGTTAGTGTGTTGTGCTGCTATGAGTGGATCAGACACAGCAGTGCTGCTGGAGTTTTTAAACCCTCACTGCCCACACTACTATACACATCAACCATATTGCTCTAAACTAAAGTCAGAGACAGTAGCTCATCTGTTGTTGCACAGTTTGTTAGTCATATTCTAATCCTGTGTCAGTGCTCACAGGATGCTGGTGGCTGAACATTTTTGGTTAGGGGACTATTCTCAGACCAGTAGTAAAAAAAAAAGTGGTTTAAAAACTCCTGCAGCACTACTGTGTCTGATCCACTTTAACACCATCCATTAAAGAACCATGTTTGATGTAGAAGTATTGAGTCTAGGGTGGTCCAGCAACCTCAAATATGGGCAGGATAAAATAGTATCTAATAGAAAGGCAGCACAGTGGAGCCTCGGAATTCGAACTTAATTGGTTCCAGAAGGCCATTCGCACTCAAATTTCCACATAAGGAGTAATGTAGATAGGATTAAACCATTCCTGATCCTCAAATGATTGTTTTTACGTTACTGATTAATGATTAAATGCATGGTTATCATGAAGGAATGTAATACAATAATAATCAATAAAGACATGAAATAATTGAAATATAAAGTGAAACTTTATAGCCACTGAAGCAGTTTTGGCACGTCTTATCACTGGGACAGCGGCACTGAGACTGGGATTTAATAGATATAATATAATAATAATATAATATGCTTATGTCCGCACCGTATTTTTGTCTTCTTCTTCTGGGAAATTTCTTCTTTCTTTTATGGCGATTGGCATATCATATCATCGCCACTCACTGGACTGGATTACGTGTATTATCTTCTTTTGAACGTCACACCATTTAGTGTTCTTTTTAGGGTGCTGATGTTCAAAGTCTGAATTTTTGGAGGGGAAAAAATTGTAGTAAAAAAAGATTTTATCGTTTAATGGTTATTGGTCTATTATGCTCTTTGCTAAACTTCATGGTGTGCCATTTGAACATCTAAAAAGTCTCTAGGATCAGTGAACGTATAAATGCAGCAGGGAGCTGCTCTGCAGGAGGGAGCAGGACAAAACTACAGTGTGAGCAGGATGTGGTTTACAAAGAAATGCGGCAAACCGAGGTTTAAACTCTGATTATATGCTTATATAGTAGTGACCTGGTTACATGTGATGGGTACGTTAGAGATGTCTCCTGGAGACTTTTGCTGGACCAGAGCAGTGCTGCTGAGTTCTTTCAGAACGGGCAGAAATCAAACCAGATACTGATTTTATTCCTTGTTGTATTAATAGTGGAGTGCATTAAGAGTGGTGAAATCATTAGGCTATTTGGCTGTAGATAAAAGTTGAAGGGGCTCCTCTCAGTTGATCAGATGGTACTTTGTAAGACGAATGAGTGAGTTTAGGCAGAATTTCCTGCTGTGTGATCTGAAAGGTGATTGGTTGCACCTGAGCAAGTTTATAATTGTTATTCTAGAGGGGTATTTTGCTAATGAAATTTTAATAATGGATCAGAATGATATTTTCTCACCAATGTTAAATGGGCTTGTGATGTGTAAATACACCTGGACGTTTTAGTGTGTAATGTAGCAAACACAAGAGCAAGAAGGTCCTGGGATCGATCCCCGAGTGGACCGGTCAGGGTCCTTTCTGTTTGGAGTCTGCCCTTACTCCGGTTACTCCCACAGTCCAAAGTCATGCATTAGGTTAATTGATGACGCTAAATTGGCCTGCGAGTATAAATGACTAGCTTTGAAGTAACCTTGTGTGTTACTTTAATCTTGTGTCTGTCATAGCGACGTTAAATAAATCCAAATAAGCAAACAGACAAAAAAAAAGGTCATGATTTTGACAGGGTGTGATTTATTTTGCTAGACACTAAGTCATTTAGCAGACATCCTTATCCAGAGCGACTTATAACGGACACAGTCTTACAACGCAAGCCGTTGTAGGTTAAGGCTCTGGTTCAAGGACCCAACAGTGACAGCCTGGCAGAGGTGGGATGTGTGCGAGCTTTACTAAAATATGTATTTGGGAAATGACCTCGGGCGTGTCTGCTTCCCCAGGATGTTGTTGGCTCGTTATGATTTTTCACGTTCCTGACTCCTGTGCTGTGCCTTGTTGCGTTGCAGTTGCAGAACCCCAAGTGTGGGAGGAGGAGTACGACCTGAACGCGGTCCGGCTCTGTTTCCAGGCAACCATCAAACTGCAAAACGGCGAAACGTATGCTCTGGATCCCATTGTGTCTCAGCCCATCTATGACAACAGTGAGTCTGCAGACAGTCTCCAGCAGACCCACACAGTGCTCGGTGTCTGTGCCACTGTGTGTCTGTGTGCGTTTTTGTGTCTGTCTGTGTGCGTTTCTGTGTCTGTCTGTGTGTGGGTGTCTGTGTGTGTGTGCTCCTCTGTGTGTGCATCTGCTATGGAAATTAGGAAGATGTTAATGCAAATGGAAGGAGCTGGTTTAGGTCGCACCAAGTGACAACAGATTTGCAAACTGCAGAAGTCTCTTCATAGCTTGTGGTTATATTGGCACCTGGTTATTTACCTCTCAGTTGGCATACTGAAGTTACCAAGTTAGCAACACACACACACACAGCAATCTTCTGCAGAGGTTTCTCAGAAGTCTGCCAGAAGTGGGTGCTAAACCAAAACTCCACTTAATTTAAAATGACCAACGTTTAGTTCATACATATGTTAAGTTCCACAGGTAATACATTAAATACATTGTTCAATCTTGACCAATTATTATTTTGCATTTGCACAGGTACATAGGAACTCCTGCACAATAAAGATCCTTTGCTCAACTACAGTGGGGGAAAAAAGTATTTAGTCAGCCACTGATTGTGCAAGTTCTCCTACTTAGAAAAATGAGAGAGGTCTGTAATTGTCATCATAGCTACACTTCAACTATGAGAGACAAAATGAGAAAGAAAATCCAGGAAATCACATTGAAGGATTTTTTTAAAGAATTTAATTGTAAATTATGGTGGAAGATAAGTATTTGGTCAATAAATTTGGTCCAACTCAATACTTTGTAACCTTTGTTGGCAATGACAGAGGTCAACGTTTCCTGTAAGTCTTCAACCAGGTTGGCACACACTGTAGCTGGTATTTTGGCCCATTCCTCCATGCAGATCTCCTCTAGAGCAGTGATGTTTTGGGGCAACATGGGCTTTCACTTCCCTCCACACATTTTTCTATGGGGTTGAGGTCAGGAGACTGGCTAGGGCCACTCCAGGACCTTGAAATGCTTTTTACGGAGCCACTCCTTCATTGCCCGAGCGGTGTGTTTGGGATCATTGTCATGCTGGAAGACCCAGACACGTTCCATCTTCAATGCTCTCACTGATGGAAGGAGGTTTTGGCTTAAAATCTCACGATACATGGCCCCGTTCATTCTTCCCTTAACACGGATCAGTCGTCCTGTCCCCTCTGCAGAAAAACAGCCCCAAAGCATGATGTTTCCACCCCCATGCTTCACAGTAGGTATGGTGTTCTTGGGATGCGACTCAGCATCCTTTTTCCTCCAGTTGAGTTTTTACCAAAAACTTCTGTTTTGGCTTCATCTGACCACGTGATATTCTCCCAATCCTCTTCTGGATCATCCATAAGCTCTCTGGCAAACTTCAGACGGGCCTGTACATGTACTGGCTTAAGCAGGGGGACACGCCTGGCACTGCAGGATCTCAGTCCCTCTCGGCGTAGTGTGTTACTGATGGTAGCCTTTGTTACTTTGGTCCCAGCTCTCTGCAGGTCATTCATCAGGTCCCTCTGTGTAGTTCTGGGATTTTTGCTCACCGTTCTCATGGTCATTTATCTTGCTGTGTGTTAGGGAAAGTAGGTAGGGAGATTTCACCATGTCATTGTCTTATTCCCATAGGAAATAATGTGCATGCAAACCGGTGTTCAATTTAGGTTACAGAGTTGAATTTGCTTAGAAGTTTGGTTTACTTATGTATATTAAATTCCCATATCTTTAATCATTTTGTAAACTCTATGTGTTGCAGGAGCTCCAAACACAGCTGAGCTGAAGATCTGCCGTGTGAACAGGAACTCCGGCAGCTGCAAAGGAGGAGACGAAATCTTCCTCCTGTGTGACAAAGTGCAGAAAGGTAGGCATACACACTCATACTCATTCTGTCTGTCGACACACTGGGCTAAGGAATGAAGTGTGTACATCGCACATAGGCTGACACTGGTATAAACTGTCCTAGATACCTTGTTCTTGTTGGTGAATTCTCCCTGGTTCCTCTGTCTGGGAAATCTCCAGGAGTGCCCTAGATTCCAGGGTTCATATTCATAAAAATTCCAAGGCCTAAAATTGCTCCAAGTTATGAAATTGTATTTTAAATTAAAGGCTTATAATAGGCTATATTCAGTTCTCCTAGATTCCAGGTGCCCTAGATTGAAGGCTGCCTAGATTCCAAGTGCGCTGTGTACAAACTTTACCGGGTCCGGTTAGCTCTTGTGTAATAGATAAAATTGCTCTGTTAGTCTAATCTCTTTAGCAGTGCCCAGCCTCTTGTGTACGTTCTCTCACGCGGTGGTGTTTCTCCTCAGAGGATATCGAGGTCCGCTTCTTCTTGGACTCGTGGGAGAGTAAAGGCTCTTTCTCTCAAGCCGATGTTCACAGGCAGGTGGCCATCGTGTTTCGCACGCCTCCGTACCGCGTCACCAACCTGAGCGAGCCGGTCCGGGTCAAGATGCAGCTCCGCCGCCCCTCAGACCGTGAAGTCAGTGAGCCTATGGACTTCCAGTACCTGCCAGAACCAGGTGAAGTCATATCTAACCCAACCGGGACTTACAACACACAGACATAATGACACATACACAAAGCACATACACAGAATAGTCAGATGATGAGTTTGGTTAGTTTGCTTAATAAAAAGACATCACACACAACCTCAGTTAGTCATGAAATTTGTTGTGAAATCTGCCCACCACACTAGGTGATCCATTTGTGTATTTATAACATAACTGACAACAATTAAAACATTTAGAACCATCAGAAAAAGTTGGGACGGTATGGAAATTGCAAATTGAATTCATTTGCCCTAGATTTGGAATCTCCTAGATTCCAGGTCTCCTCGATTCCCGGTCTCCTAGTTTCCAGAGCTTGTATTCATAAAAGTTCTTAGTGCTAAGAGTTGCTCCAAGGGACAAAATTCTAAGAACCTGGTCACCCCTGCCGCCTCACTAAGATGAAAGTTTTTGTCTTCTCCTTCCTCAGAGTTGCTCTGATATTGGTTCTGAATTACTCTTAAGCTAAATCCCCTAGCTAGGACTTTTTAAGTTCAGCTATGAGCTCTCTAAGAGGATTTTGTTTATGAATATGGCCCAGGTCCCCTAGATTCCAAGTCTCCTAGGTCCCAGGGCTCATGTTGGGATGTAAATAGTGACGGAATAACAGTGAATAAAAAAAAAAAAACCTCACTAGATCATGCAGGAATAATGTGCCATAGATTCCAAGAGTCCTAGATTGAAATTCTCCTACATTCCAAGTGTCCTACAGTTCAAGTGTCCTAAATTCCAATTCTCCTATGTCCAAGTCTCCTAGATCCCACGTCCCGTACATTACAGTTTCCCAAGATTCCAGGGACTCTAGATTTCAGGTCCCCTGGATTTGAAGTGTCCTAGATTCCAATTCTCCTACATCCAAGTCTTCTAGATTCCAAGTCTCTTAGATTGCAGGTCTCCTACATTCCAGATCCCATAGATTAAGTCCCCTAGATTCCAGGTCTCCTAGTTTCCAGGGCTTGTATTCATAAAAATTCTTAGTGCTAAGAGTTGCTCCAAGGGACGAAATTCTAAGAACCTGGTCACCCCTGCCTCCTCACTAAGTTTTTGTCTTCTCCTTCCTCAGAGTTGCTCTGATATTGGTTCTGAATTACTCTTAAGCTAAATCCCCTAGCTAGGACTTTTTAAGTTCAGTTATGAGCTCTCTAAGAGGATTTTGTTTATGAATACGGCCCAGGTCCCCTAGATTCCAATTCTCCTATATTCCAAGTCTCATACATCCCAGGGCTCGTATTGTGACTTGTAAATAGTGACTATAGCTCCTAGTGACGAAGTTCTAAGAAAAATCTTAAGAGTTGTGGGCGTTAGGAGAAGATCCTAGTAAAGATAAAAGTTACTCATAAAGCATCTTAAACCCTAAGAGAGCAGAAGAATTGGTTCCAAACACGGAATAACAGGGAATTAATCAAAAAATACTGACTAGATCATGCAGGAATAATGTGCCATAGATTCCAGGTCCCCTAGATTCCAAGTGTCCTACAGTCCAAGTGCCCTAGATTCCAATTCTCCTATATCCAAGACTCCTAGATCCCACTTCCCATTCATTACAGTTTCCCAAGATTCCAGGGACTCTAGATTTAAAGTGTCCTAGATTCCAATTCTCCTATATCCAAGTCTTCTAGATTCCAAGTCTCTTAGATTGCAGGTCTCCTACATTCCAGATCCCATAGATTTCAAGTCCCCTAGATTCCAGGTCTCCTAGTTTCCAGGGCTTGTATTCATAATTCTTAGTGCTAAGAGTTGCTCCAAGGGACGAAATTCTAAGAACCTGGTCACCCCTGCCACCTCACTAAGATGAAAGTTTTTGTCTTCTCCTTCCTCAGAGTTGCTCTGATATTGGTTCTGAATTACTCTTAAGCTAAATCCCCTAGCTAGGACTTTTTAAGTTCAGTTATGAGCTCTCTAAGAGGATTTTGTTTATGAATACGGCCCAGGTCCCCTAGATTCCAAGTGCCTACAGTCCAAGCGCCCTAGATTCCAATTCTCCTATATCCAAGACTCCTAGATCCCACGTCCCATACATTACAGTTTCCCAAGATTCCAGGGACTCTAGATTTAAAGTGTCCTAGATTCCAATTCTCCTATATCCAAGTCTTCTAGATTCCAAGTCTCTTAGATTGCAGGTCTCCTATATTCCAGATCCCATAGATTTCAAGTCCCCTAGATCCCAGGTCTCCTAGTTTTCAGGGCTTGTATTCATAATTCTTAGTGCTAAGAGTTGCCCTGGAGAAGGAGTATAAGCTGCCTTATATTCCAGGTCTCCTAGATTGGGTCACCCTGCACTCTCAATATCAACATCGGCCATCTTTCGCATGTGTTTTGGTTATGTCCCAAACATCTAAAAAGTCACCAATGGCTAAAGTAAAATAACGATACTATATAAATGATATAAACAGAACTATGCATTTAGTGATTGAGTGTAGGGTGGTGTTCTGGAGGTCTAGTCCACTTTTTGATGATATATTTCGGCCTACAAGAGAAATTTGTAATTTTGGGCCAGACCTTGTGTAATTTTGGATGGCGTCTGACCTCGATCCCACCCAACATATTTGGGATGAATTGGCCATGGGTCTAACATCCCGAGTCATTCCAGACTCGGGTGAAGAATAGGGGTTTTTAGATCAGCAAATGGAACTTCTTTTATATTAAGAATCCATGGTCTGCTTTTAAGAGTTTAGAGATGTTTGAAAAACCAACATACGTGCACAGATTGTATCTCATTTCTAAGCCCCACCCCACATGCTGAATTCCTGTGGCTAGCCATGTGTTTAAAATGTGCAAGCTGAGGGCAGCCATGCAGAGCAACGCTACACGCGCTCGTTCTTGATACATGTGACGACTTTATACAGTAAGCAGAAGTGTTCTGAGATCGGTTTGAGGTTTACGAGGTCGAAAAGCCTTTCCTGCTTCAGCACCAGGGCTGCGTCACCGCCTGAGTCAACAAACACGCAGTCTGGCTCGCTCGTTCCAGATCAGACCGGTATGATTAGTAGTTGAACGACAGTGCAGAATTTAATAAGTAACATGCGACTAAAGGCTGGTGGTTCACATGTAACGTGAACATGGATGCTGACGGTCGCTGCTGTTGCTCAAACCCGGCTAGACGTTATGCTGCAGGAATACCGCAGAACTCCTTCAACTTCGGTCGTAACCAGGATGACTTCAGGCTTTTCCGGAAACAGGCTGATGTTTCTGGGATCGTGCGGAGCTGGGGCTGCTCTGGGCTGGAAAAAACAGGCCATGTGATTCAGCGGCTTCGGTGATTCACACGAACAAAATGACAGGCTTGGGATGTAGTTCCTCATGAACAGGAGGTTTGACCCACATGAGAGATGGGAATCAGCAGTTATTTTGTCAGTTTTGTGTTTTATCAGTTAATTACACTGTTAGATTCATGATCAGTAGTTTAATCTATGGGTCATTTCACAATTTTAGATGAACAGAAATCGTGCCGTTCTTTGAAAGTTACGTACAGCGATTTACCAAAAGTTTGTGCACACACCCCACGTCTTAGGCCGCCATTAGGTTAGATATAGCGTTGTATTAGGAATGGTATAATGAGCATGTATGATTATTTCTCAGCCTCTTTATGACACCACAAGCAGAAGATACAGGAAAGTTGTGTGTGGTGTTTTAAAACTGAAGTGGCAAGTATTTATTTTGACCTCCTTTTACACTTGAGCAACAGCGGCATCTGGCAGCTTTATCGATCGGGATGCCAAGTTGACCCTCCTGCAGTCCAAAGAAGCTTGGAGGAATGGTCTTTTTGGAAGGGTAGCATCCAAGGAACCACTTTTTCAGATGGTGATCAGATTGG
This sequence comes from Ancistrus triradiatus, assembly GCA_025084515.1. NCBI lineage: Eukaryota > Metazoa > Chordata > Actinopteri > Siluriformes > Loricariidae > Ancistrus > Ancistrus triradiatus. The sequence continues at coordinate 229,086 of JAJAGP010000992.1, forward strand.
AATGAAGATTAGTGGAAAAGGCTATAATGGCATGATGGAATCCAGGTTTGAAATTTCTGGGTCAACAATATGTTGCATATGGTCATTATACGAGTGCTAAAACAGCAGATCTAAGGGCGGACTGAAACTTTTGCTCAGTACTGCATGCTCGTTGAAATACCTCGTTTCAAAACCAGCGCCATTTTAACGTCCTCATTCCGTTCTGTGAAACAGGACATCGAAAGAAATGCACGTTGACCAGACTTTGTTTAGTTTTGAACAATAATATGAATCAAAAGACAGTATGAAAACACTTAGTACAGTACTGTCCTGTACATCGGTCATTCTTTGTATCTGATCTGTGTAGGGTTTATAAAACTTAGGAGACTTACCGAAAACGAAAGGAACCCTAGTCACACTAGTCATTCAGACGTATGCAAGACGTGTCATGATGCATTGGTAAACCCTTAAATGTTACACCTCTACCCAGTAATGAATGAACAGAAATACTGACTCTGTCCAAACAATGTAAGATTGACAAAAATTTCTTAATGGGTTTCTTTTCTGATCAATAGATGAGTACAAATTGAATGAGAAGAGGAAGCGGACAGAAGGATTTCTTCAGAATCTGAATCTTCAGAAACTGGGAAACGTGATGCCAGGTGAGTGCCTGCTTCTCCGGGCCTATATTTAGAGCGTGTACCACAGTAACACTTCTTATCAGACGTCAGGTTTTGTTTAGAGCACTCTCACAGCTGTTAGTCATTTTCCTGCACTGATTCAGTGGCATTGATGCAGTCTTATGGAAAAGGTCGGGTCGAATGACCTCTCTGGTACACAGAGAGTAGCGAGCCGTTTTAGATTCAACCCAGTACGGCTTTGAGCTTTTGGTCACATCAGTCACAGCGTTGGATTATCTGGAATGATGCCCAAGTGTTTCAAAAGCCAAAGTTTGTTTAGTCTTTCCAAGTTGTGGTTTGAAATGTCCTATGTAGGAATGTATATCGTTTGAAACGTATGAGCAGGGGTGCTTAAACCTTTGCGTAAGACCGCAGGTCCTGCACAAGAGACAAAGACGGTGAACTCTTTCATATGAAGTCATACTCAGAATAAGTTGACCATATCTGTGTGGCTACATCTGTCGTGTATGTTTTTAAATAGTTTCCTAACCTTTCCTTTGTTGTTCTGTGCTGTCTGTCTATTCGTCCGTGTGATTAGAGCCCATGGGCCCCAGGTTATACCATACAGCCAGAAGGACACTTCCAACTTCTTCAAAACCATCTGCACCCCTCAGCACTCAACCAGGTAAACACACCTTACACACGTCCAGTTCACTCGTCTATCTCGCACTCCAACCTGGAGAGTCTGTTAGCACTAAACTTAGCTGTGTACTAGACAAACCCTATCGAGACACCAAACCAGAATTAAATGGGGGTGGTCCTTTATTGAAGAACTACAAATCCGAAACCTGATCTAGAGAGCTGGATGATGGATGTGATTTTTGCTGTGTCTGAGCCACTCGTACCAGCACAAACATACCAACACATCAGTGCCGGTGCAGGTCTGAGAAGGATCCACCACCCAAATAGTACCTGATCTGTGGGGGTCCTGACCATTACCTCTTTTCCACGACCACAGGATGCGTCTTTCGATATGGTTGTTTAAAATGAGAAGCTACTCACTGCATCAGTTAGGGTTAAGTAACCAGCTGTAAGTTGCCAGGTGAAACATAATCACCAATGCAGTAATTATCCGATGGGAGCTCTTTTTTAACTATGTAACTATTTTCTTAGTTAAATCCAGGTGGTGACCTTTTTTTTTTTTTTTTTTTTTTGGCCAGGCAATGTATAACCAACAATTAAAAAGCTTAGTAAGATGATGTTTCCCTGTTTGTGCTTGTTTCTGCATTATGACAACCCTAAAGCTTTTCAAACTCAACCAGTAAATACTATTTTTTCAAGCTTGTATCTTAGTTGCGATACAGAACGAGGCTTTTACCAAAATAATGGTTTGTCAATCTATGAAAAGATTTATAGGCACCTATTGAGTAGTTAAGTTAGATATTGGTACTCGGTATCGGCAGATATTTGAACATCAGGCATCGATATCATCATCTGAAGGGAAAAAAGTGGCATCGGTGTATCCCTAATTTATATTTTTGATAATTTGACAGATGTTCTGCTTCATACTTGAAACAGAAATGCTGGTTTGTGAGCAGTTTTACCAGCAGAGCTTTGAATGTGGAAGAACTGTCCTTCTCATCTGGAGTCTTGTATTTTTGTCTCCCTCTAGTGGTAAATCCCGTGTCCTGCAGCAGTCAGGTCAAGCCTCCATCCATGTTCAGCTCTCCACCTCCTGGAGCTCTGTTCACTCAGCTCAAGCCTGAGCCGCCAGCCTCTAACGGGGACACGTGGAAGCTTCTGAACAGTCTCACCATGTCGTCTACCTCGACCTGTCCTGTTCCGCCAAGCACACAGGACTTCCAAACGGTCAACCTGTCCGATCTGCACGACTTCTCCTTCAGCGCCCTGAGCGCTCCCTCGGCCCCCGAGCAGAACCTGTTGAGCAGACCCGAGAACGGGGCGGGGACGACCGGCGCCGGCGCCAAAGTGCTCCAGGAAGTCCCATTCGCGATAGACGAGAACGAGATCCCGGAGTTCCTGAGCTTTTGCGACACTCAGACGTCAGACGTGGAAAACATCAACATCGATGATTTCCAGGCACTGATCAGGCAGAGCGTCGTGTCCGGAGATAGCAACCCGAACCCTCCCGTGTGCCACGGCAATCCGGCGCCCGAGCACGCCATGGCTGGTAACAACCCCAATCTGGAGAGCAGAAACGTGGGGAACGGCACCTGGATGAATTTCCCGCCGAGCATCGTGAACCTGCTGCAGAACGAGCCGATGGCAGACTCGTCCTTGCCCAACACGCCCATCAACATGGGGATGGATCTCAGCGAAATGGACGTGCTCACCTCGGTAGACGACGAACGGTTCATTTCCATATTCGGCAACGGCAACCAAGTCAACTTCCTCTCTGGACATCCCACCTAGACTTGGGCGTAGACCTAGCATCTTCAGAGCGGATATCTGAGACTTTGTGAGGGCGTCGTGTCAAGATGTACAATATGGAGGCCAGCTTTTAGTCCTTGTATCGCCCAGAGTTCCTACTGACCATCTAATCAGCCTGTTAAAGATTTATTGTCTTTCCCCAAATCAGAATTGCCTAAAGATTATTTTTCAGCACGTTCTCATTTGGCGAGAATCAGATTCTATTTCGTTGTTTTCCTCACCTCTCCGTTTCAGTGCCTCGAACCGTACGGATGATCCAGGTAAGCTTGGTCCTGCTTTGATGAACGTTAAAAACCCGGCTTGCTTTCTGGAACGGAGCCTTTTAGAGACTTTTAGAGGATCTCCTGCAGGAACCGTGAACAGAATCGATGCACCTTTTGAGTCAGTTTTGGCACAAAGGAGAAGTGCAGCTGATGTGGAGGAGTGACAGGAGTGATCACTCCTTCCCTTACACTTGGTTAAGCCTTTGCTTCGTTAATAGAAGAGATCTCCAGCTGGTTATGCCGGCGCGTGTGTTGAGTTTATGTAGAGTCATTCGATTAGATATCGCATTGGTTTAGCAATAGTATAATGAACATATCATTACTTCTCATCATTTCTCTCTAGAATACAACCTGGAATAAATGCAGAAAAAGTTTCTGTAGGCTAGAGGGGAAGAATTTAATGTGACATCTCCTTACACTTAAGCAATAGCAGCAGACCCTTCTACAGTCCAAAGAACCTTGATCAGGAACGCTCTTTTATTGGAAGGGTAGCAGCCAAGAAACATTTCCCCAAAGAGTTGCAGGGTGGATAGACTTAAGTTAAGCTAAAGCTCACAGAATTGGAATGAAGATCAATGCAGAACAGTATTATGGAGTGACGAAGCCATCATCAATGACGACAAATCTAATGGCGGCCTAAGACATTTGCACTCTGTGCTGTCCCATAAGTCCAGCAACATTTTAAACAAGGCCAATCAAGAGCTCTCAATGATAGAGCTTGCTTCGTTTCTTAGCCTGTCACGTATGGATTTCCTAGGAGTACAATTATTTTTGGTTGGTGCTTACACACGTTATGTCTGTAAATATATCAAATCGACATTAATCCTGCCACGCCGAATTTACCCGATACCCTGATGATTTCATTCACACGTTTGTTCCCTAGAGGACATGAGGAAGCTCCTACTTTGGGATGGTTACGGTTACGATGGCTCCTTTGCTTCGTTCAGACCGCTCTCGATGCATGTCAGTTGTAAGGGAAGTGTAAAGTAAACTGTTCTTCATCAGCCTCAGTGAGAAGGAGACGTTTCTCTTAACTTGTAAATGTTACTTATGCTCATATTACATAACACTGCAGCAATCGCCTAACATGTTACACACTTTGCAATACTAGCAACCAATTGTACGTTCGTTCAGAAACCTTCCATTTATAAAAGGGAAATGCCTCAGCCTAGCAGCGTTTTGAAATGCATCTGGACAGGTTGACCAAATACAAGCCCAAATCAGAAAAGGTTGGACAGTTTGGAAAAATGTAAAAGAAAAACGCAGTGCTTCTTACATTTCCTTTGACTTTTATTTCATTGCAGACAGCATGAACCCAGGATAGTTCATGTTTTGTCTGATCAGCTTCATTTCATTTGTTCATAAACATCCGTTCCTGCATTTCAGGCCTGCACCCCGAGACAAACCAAAGACAAAAAGGACCATCCAGATTCTTTTAGGTGGTAGCCTAGCGGGTAAGGTACTGGACTATGGACCAGAAGGTCCAGGGTTCAAATCCCACCTCTGCCAAGCTGCCACTGTTGGCTCCTTGACCAAGACCCTTAACCCACAATTGCTTGGATTGTAAGACTGTATCAATTGTAAGTCGCTCTGGATAAGGGCGTCTGCTAAATGCTGTAAATGTTAATGTAAGTCCAAAAGCCTTTAATGGTCTTTAATGGTATGGGGTTGGGGCAGTGCTCTTCTCAAAGGCCATTTTCAGTTCTGTGATGGCAGCATTAATGGGGAAAAGTACACGGAGATTTTAGAGCAACATTAATTCCTTGTCTTAAACATACCAATAATTTTCTTACATATTTGTTGATAAACTGGAGATCATCTGCCCATTTACTCCTCAAAAACTCTTTCATGGATCATGCTTCTAATCACCTGTTGACATTACCTGTTTGAATTCACATCATTATTTAGTTTTTTACCTCATTACTTGACCTAAATTGTCCCTGTCTCTACTTTTTTCAATGTGTCTCAGGCCTGAAATGCAGGAATGGATGATTATTAACAAATCCTTTTTAATTTGCATTTTCCATACCATCCAAACTTTTTCTGATTTGGGTTTGTAATGGATTGAGTGTCTTGTCCAAGTTTAAGTCTGCAAGTTATGGCACCTCTGGTCAAACTACATTTTGTTCATTGTCCTTTTGAAGAGCAGTTAGCACACGGAGGCATCTTTTTTTGTGTAAACATGTCTGGCACTGGTTCGTTACACTCTTGTGGGGTCTGTTTTTTGTTTTATGCAACATAGCTTCAGCATCATTAACGTCGTTGGATCGGACGGACGTTAACAGGTTTAATGTCAATCCGATCAACATCCGTTCAAATTAACTCCCAAGGTCTTAAGAAATATAATGGGAAATTAAAATCTGTCTCGTATACACCTAATTCACGTCTGAATGACAGAAAACTAGTACGAGCAAACCCGGGCAAGGCCTGCTGACAGAAAAGCGAATCTAGGTCTTGTTTTTGGTAAGTGTTTCAAGTATTTAAAATATCCAAAGATTAGAATTGCTGTATTGTACAGTACAGTACTACATGTTTTCATATTGTGTTTTAATTAATATTATTGTCGAATAAGGCATTTTAAGTCATTATTAACAAGTCAGATTAATTCTAGGACATCAGTGGATGTGGAAAAAGTGCCCCGAATTTTGTGCACACCATTTGTTTCATTTCCCCCATTAAATGTGCAGAAATGTGTCATATTTAGGTTTGTTGATGAATGCAATTTAACTGGGACCAGGAATATGAGACGTACCGATATTGGTGTGTGCACAAGTGGTCCACGAGTGCACTTTTTAGGACGTTGGTGACTTGACGTGGCCTTCCCTTGTGTCATGTTTCCCAGTTTTGGGGCTGGAGCCTGTCTTAGAATTCAAGTCAAGTCAGATTTATTTCTATGGCACTTTTTACAATGAAGCATTGTCTCAGAGCAGCTTTACAATTTTAGATCATCTTCTAATATGTAGGGCCAATCTTAAATTGAGCAAACCTAGGGCGACAGGGGCAAGACATTATGAGGAAGAAACCTTGGGAGGACCAAGACCCAATTCATTGAGCAGGGCCCTGTAACCTCAACAACTGCTCAATTCCTCTGTAACCTCAGCAGCTGGTGTTTCCAGCAGCCACTTGTGTTATACCAGGGGTGCCCAAACTTTTGCATTAGACTGTGTGTGTATGTATGTATATGTATGTACACATATATATGGTAAATGGCTTTACATTTGGACAATGGCACGGCAGCAGTTCAAACCCATATACTATAATCATGCCTATCTAAGCAGAATTCTGCTGAATGAAATGAAATACTTACAGAATGAACTACTTGTGTTGGGCTGCCAGTGTTTCAGACTGAGGCTGTGTGCTTGATAAATGGAAGATAAAGCCAAGACAATGCAGCGCTATGAATTATAACAGTCCCCTACAAGCGAGTTCGTTTCTACACTTGTTTAACGGTTTGTACATATTAATAATTAAAGAGCGGAAAATCAGTACCGAAATCAGAATGTCTGACTTTAGTTGTATTGCAGTACTATCAGTTGTCACATTTTCTTTCTGTTTGTATACTGTATTTGTGAGACAATCGTTTTGATGCACACAGATTATCGTAATATCGGAAATGCTCCTACTCTGCTAAACTGACAATGACATCACATGTATCCAAGCTATATCATGTACAAATGTATGTAGATTTGATATTCCTGTCTGTGCTTCTCTTTAGAAAAGTGGTAGAACTGGAGGGAAATATATTTCTATGAACTCAAGTTCCTTCTGGGTGTTTCATTTATATTTTTCAGTCTCTGTCCAGGTGTGTGTGTGTGTGTGCCCCACAAGGAAAGGTTTGTTTTACAAAAGCTCTAACTTTCTTTGAAAAACCAAAAGAGTCAAAAGATTTGCTTTAGGCTACTGAGGTTAAGGTTAGGGTTAGGGTTAGATTTAATTACTATTAATTAGCTACTGTAATCATTTAGGGTGTTTAGTGCATCACAAAAGCAGCTAGAGGACTTACGTTGCCAGGCCCTCTTGTTCTTGCTTCTTTTGGACTTTTTCCATAGACCTGATGCTTATAACGTACTGTGGGATCTGGCAACCGTGGAATTAAATGAAAAATGGAACGTGCTGGTATTTTTTTACATTGTGGTAACATCTTTTTTTAAGGGTTTTTTATTATTATTATTTTATTTATTTATTTATTTTACAAAAGCTGTAATTTCTTTGAAAAACCAAAAGAGCCAAAAGATTTGCTTTAGGCTACTGAGGTTAAGATTAGGGTTAGGTGTAGTATTAATTGGTGACCATAATCATTTAGTGTGTCACAGAAGCAGTTAGCGGACTTCAAACACAGTTGCCAGGCTTTTTCCATAGCCCCGATGCTTATTCTTACTGCAGGATCTGGCAACCGTGGAATTAAACGCATTATCTGATCACCCAAGTGCATGTATACAACAAAGTCAGATTTCTGCAGTCATCAGAATATGAAGCTCACAAACCCAAATCCAGAGTCAGAAGGAAACTGAAAGCATTTATTGAGTAAACGATCACAAAGTGTGATGTGTACAAAATCAAACTTCATGGTCAACTCCAAAGAAAACTCATCAGTCTAAACGCGACCATGTCCAGATGATTAGAGGTTCGAAACCTTTTCATTCTGCTAATCGTCGTATAATGATTCTAAAGGAATCAGCTGATTAGTCCTTAGTCCTCATTTGCATTCGAATTACCAGTGAGGAACACGCAGTCCTACCTAATCTCTCAGCTGAATGGCACAGGGTAGAACATAATTAAGAAGAGCAGAGCTAAAGTCAGGCTGGCTGCTCAAGGCCTGATCTCCACTTTATGTCACCTCCTGATTGGTGACTTTGTTGATGATGTGGGAGCGGCGAGGGACGCACTCCAGGTCGTACTTGCTCTCATAAATGGTGGGGCACAGCTTCCAGCGGTTCTTCCGGTAAACCCCCAGGTAGGTGTAGACGTCTGGCTTGTAGGACAGAGAACACTTGATTCCGGCGGCCCTGATGGCGGCGTCCAGCTGCATCACCTGCTCCTCGTTTGTAAAGTCCTCGTTGTATACGCAGATGACGTGCTTGGCGTCCGAGGTGGGGTCGCTCGGGCTCACTTTGGCCACCGGGATCTTTCCGTTCACGATGGCCCGGGCGAGGCATTCCCACGCGTGGTCCACCTTGAAGCCGGTGTCCAGGTGTATCAGCCACTTTCCTGACAGGACGTTGTGATTCAGTGCCAGCTCTTTAATGGTTTGGAAGGTGACGGGTCTGCCGCTGGACAGCAGACGCTCCCAGCTGTCCTGCAGCCCCCTGACGTCGCCTTTGCACGAATTGTGGTTTGCGCCGACCACTGAGATCCATCCTACAGGCCCGGAGATGCCCTCGTCGTCCCCGTAACGCTTCACCTGAGAGGGACGATTGGATTCCAGCCAGCTTGAGAACTCCACTCGGGGAGTTTTCCGGGCGTCAAAGATGATCCACGGGTCCATGTCGGCCGCCAAGGCCGAGGCGGCGTAGTCTTCCGCTGAAAGGGCTTCATGATGGTCCTCATCTTCCTCCATCTTCACTCTGTCAATGCTGCTCTTGGTTACCTAGAGAAGAACAAGATCAAACAGGATTCATTCAACAAGCTCGCTCACTCAAAGTCAATCCTCAGTCAGGAATCCACCATGGACAGGCTGCCAGGACACTCTAGAGATGCCACCTGACCTAACGCGCATCCTTGGAACGTGGGAGGAAACCCACCCAAACAGGAAACTAAGTCTCTGGAGATGCAATTTCACAACTAGACCATCACTAACCCTCAGAGATCACCATTCACAGTCAGAAACTTTGCTTGGGGTTGATAAAGCATGCAGAAAGAGAGAAACTGTTCAGATATATAAGATGTATAAGTGTTAGATTTGATTGTTAAACTCATACAGGACCGTCTGTGTATTTACTGGAATACAATTGCCATTTTTTGTGCAGGTCATACTCCAGGCTGAGGTACACTGATTTGGACTCGCATAGCTCCTCCAGGTCCCCAATTTCAACGTAAAAAGGTCCAGTGAAGTCAATATTTTTGATGGGAAATGATTTATTTATCGATTATTTGCATGATCTCATGCACTTTATTTCGAGTCTGGCTTCACCTATACGTTCACCTCAATAGCCCTGTAGCAAAATGGGGGAAAAAAAGCACAAATAATAAAAGGTCGACTTTAAAAACTGGACGACCACGTTTCAGCTTTCAAGCGTTTTCACTGCTGCATGGCTCTTGCCCCCAAGATCCCATGGTGCAAATAGGAAGAAAGTCCAAAATTTCACCCCAAACACAGAATGGCTGGAGCTTATGAAAACTTTGTCAGACTTCCTCAGACCTTTCCCATATTCGCACCGTGGCTTTTCGAGGCCAAATCGAAGCAGGAAGTGCGGCTCTGACATACTCCAGGCCCAAGATAGGCCGATTCCAACTTCCACTCGCATTGCAATTTTGCGAACACAAATTTCAACATGTAAGGTCCAGTCAAATTTACTTTGATGGGAAATTGTGTTATTTATTGATTATTTGCAGTAAAACAGCTTTAGATCTACACAGTGGGTTGTCTTAGTACTTCGCTCTGAACAAAGTCCACAAGGTGATGGACAGCTGATACAACGCTATCGTTTGGATTAGAACAGCTGGAGAAAAATTAAATAAAATTAAATAATTCTGAATGGTTTTCCATATTTTTGTTTGCACTAGTAGTTAACCAAAAATAAAATCCTATTAAGTCCTCCAATATCAAATTAATATTTAATCACTTTCCAAAACTTTTTTCAGGCCTTTAAGATGTTTTTAATGTGTTTTGCCAAATGTTGTAATAGTTATAACCACATCAATAAAACAAACATCCTGCAAACTCCAAAAGTGACAACAAGCTAGAATTATCTTCTTGTACCATAACAAACTACTGTACTGTATACTTCCAACGAAATAACTCAAAATATGTAAACCTCCCATCACCTTAACCCCAAAAGCAACGTTAGTACGTACTAATGTTTGTTAGATACCCTTAAACGTATTTATAACAGATATCCGTACACATCTTGTTTCACATCTCTGAATGTTGTTGTTCAACCCCTTACGCTAAGCTCGGCGCTAATGGCTCGAACAAATGTTTAACCAAGGAACGCTTACGTTAATTATTCGAAAAATCTTTGCGCCCACGCTTTCTACATACTGACAGAGTTTAAACAACCTTTAATGTCAATTTTAAAAATCGAGATTAATTCTTATGTAATCTCAAAACAAAACCGTACACTCACAGCTCGCTAGCCAGGCTAACCCCTCTGGGCCGTGTTACAATTCGCGTTAGTGCTCTTCTAAGGGCGTCTAACTAGGGCGTAGAATCCATGTTTCAAGCGCTGCCCAAAGGCTCAGTGAGCGTTTGTGCTTGGTTGTAGAAGTAGAAATGTTGACGCAGGTCAGGTTTATGGCGCTTAGTGCCGAGTTGGGCTGGTTTCCCTGCTAAAAACAGCAGAGTCCGGGATGTGGTGTGTTCTGGATGCTGGTACGCGTGTACATGAGCAAGTCCGTACGAGTTTCACACAGTTTATGCAGGTCTAGGGCTGATTTATGCTGGTTAGTGTTGGTCCAGTGTCGATTACAACTTGCTTATTTTTTAGTAACTAAGCAGTTAAGAGAAAACATGAGCCATGTTTATCACTGCCATTCATCATTATTTTACTGCTACATAAGTCAAGTCAAGTCAAGTCAAATCTATTTCTATAGCGCTTTTTACAATGGAGCATTGTCTCAAAGCAACTTTACACGTTTAGATTATCTCCTAATATCTACGTCCAATCCCAAATTGAGCAAGCCTAGGGCGACAGTGGCAAGGAAAAACTCTCTTAAGTGTTATGAGGAAGAAACCTTGGGAGGACCAAGACCTTCTTGGGCAGCGTAGGTGATAAATCTAAGAACGAAACTGTGGGACTGTGGTAGCATAGTGGTTAAGATAGTGGACTCTGGACCAGAAGGTCTCGGGTTCAAATCCCACCTCCCAAGCTCCCACTGTTGGGTCCTTGAGCAAGACCCTTAACCCACAATTGCTTGGATTGTAAGACTGTACCCGTTGTAAGTCGCTCTGGATAAGGGCGTCTGCTAAAAAGCTATAAATGTAAATGTAAATGTGAGTCATGCAGGCCCAGGCCACTTTGCTTTCACATTTTTTGTGGGACTGTGGTAGCCTAGTGGTTAACATACTGGACTCTGAATCAGAAAGTGAAGGGTTCATATCCCACCTCTGCCAAGCTGTCACTGTTGGGTCCTTGAGCAAGATCCTTAACCCACAGTTGCTTAATTGTAAAACTGTACCAATTGTAAGTCGCCCTGGATAAGGGCGTCTGCTAAATGCTGTAAATGTAATGTAAATGAAACTAAAGTCATGGAGTCATACTTCAAATAGAATGTGAAATATGGACATCGGCATTAAGTGGCCCGGGTATGATGGGGCTGGAGCTGATGACGGAAGCAGCTTGAGTGAAGCTACAGCGGATGAACATCATGTGTGGGGCTGGAACTGGTACCGGAACACAGCTTGGAGAGAAAACAGAAAATGTAATTAGTTATTGATTAAGAGCACAGTGTCTATTAACAATCACAGATGCCATGTGTAGCATGAGCAGTGTTGTGCCAGTTCACAGCTTTTCTGAACTAGTTCAAGTTCAGTTCATACATGCTCAAAGTGAACAGTTCACGTTCAAAGTTCACAATTTTAATTCTGAACTAGTTCAAAGTTCAGTTCATTTTACTTTTTTCGTGAGATATTCAAATAAATACTTTTTTCACACTACAAGCTAGAAATCACTATACGTTCTTTGAAACTGCTCATTGTAGACATTTGCTCATGACACTGCAATTGTGTACGCGGCGTTGCTATGGCTACCCCGCTCTGCTGCAATTCATCACGGGTAACGTCGTGCGGAAGCGCCAGTATGTTTATTAACTAGCCAGTATGTTAACTATTCTCAGCCGGACACTACGTTGCCCGCAATGCATTGCGCACACAATGTCAAACCATTTCTGTTCTGGTGATACATGATTTAAGCGGCACCAGCGATAATACAGGAGGGAGGAACTTTCTGTCGTTTGCATTTCAAAAGAGGAAAACAGATGTCACTCAGTTTTCAATGGAAAAACTAATTCCAACGTTCATTTACAGTGATGTCTGCCGTTCATGACACATAATGTGAACTAATTCACGTTCAAGTTCTTTATTAAAAAATGTGTTGCGTTCAGTTCAACGTTCACGAAAAAATGAGCGTGTTCAATGAACGCGTTCTTTTGAACTTGTTCACGCACAACACTGGGCATGAGACCCCAACAGCATTAGCTATAGCAGCATAGCTAGAAAGAGGAGAACATAACACGATGTTATGTACTCCTATCAAACTTGTCTTTCCATAATATTCATTTCCTTGTTTAGTTCCAGTAACAACAATGTCACGGCGCTGCTATGTCACGCCCTTACTCCCGTCATTCCAGAGAAATATTTCTTGTTTCTCTAGTGGTGTTTTTCGAGTCGCCAAGGCAACATGGTGGGGAAACAATGACATTTTACACATACTTTTAGTTATTGAATTTCCAGTCAAGTTATTAATTTTCAGCCTCAGGAAATAAACAAAACCACATGTTTAGCTGAAAATTATACAGAAGCAGCCAGGACTAAATATAAATTCAAAATGTTAAGTACTTAGTGGGTCCACCTTTTGCTCTTATTATAGCTTCCATGCCTCCAATTCTGGTCTTTTTTTTTTTTTTTAACTGCTGAGATATGTTGGTATTCTTTTTGAAAATACTTTAAGATTCCTGCACATCCAAACAAATCAAATAAGGGGTTTTAGACGACCAGCCCACTGCTCTTGGAATGTAGGCCTACATCTTGTGCATTTGGGACTGTGTCCTTGCTGGTGATTGAAAGCCTCGACAATATGTTTTCATAGGTTTTGTAAAATGTGAGTCTGATTAATGCTGTAAACATAAATGTACCTGTGAGCATTCGTGATGCCTTCATTCAAAAATAAATCACTAGTTCAGTTACACTACTTACATTTAATCTGAATTATAAACTAAATTATATATTTGATTAATTATATATTATAAATTCCCCACTAGTCCTGGTTAAATTCTGTGTTATTTTCCAGGTCTGTGAATTTTTTACAAAGTCATAAAAATATCAGTTGTTTAGGCAAAATCATGTGAATATTTTTGGTTGTGATAAAGATTTCAGTGAGTATTATAAGCTTCCCTGTTTTAGAGCATGTTATAATTTGTCATAATGATATTACACAAATGTATTTTATTGACTCATTTATATGACTTACATATGCTTTTAATTCGATTTTATTTGCATATATAGTTCAGGAGTTGCACCACTTCACTGCTTGGAGGAACTGGAATAATGTAAAAGTAATTTATTTTAATTCATCAAAAGTATAAGCAGGTTATTGTAAGAAAATGGTAAAAAAAAGCCTTTTCAAAATATGTAATAGTTATAGAATTTCACAGTTATTATTATTTTAATTAAGGAGATAAATGAATAAAATGTGAAGAAATTGAATGTGCTAGTATACTCCTTTTGCTTCACTTTTTGGGAGGAAAAAGCTGGAAAGAGGGAAATTAACTGAGTCTTTTTGTACACTCATAAAATCAGGTAAAGATGTAAGATCTAAAACTCAAACTAACAGTCCATATTTGAACCTTATAGAGAATATTTGGTCTCAAATAAAACACTGGGAAACATTTTTCGACCACTAATCAACTATTTGAAGCCATTACCACTGAGGTGAACAACACTAATTTTGCATTTTAAGGTTTGCCCAATGTCTTGTGATCATGTCTCTCATGAAACGTTTCTTTTAGTTCTGCGCACTAGCTAGGCACCCTTGTTAGGGCCCTAGTGCGCGCATCGCAACACAGCCGGGAAAACGCCGCTGTGAAATCCGGTTCCATTCGGAGCTGAAAGAAGCTGCTAACCAAAACATTGCCTGGAGCCAGATTATATTGAAAGGGCTGAAAATTTCCAAGTGGTTGTCATTTTCTCATCGGGTCGTGCAGGTTAGTTTTAAAGATGCCGAGCAAAAAGAAGAAATATAACGCCAGGTTTCCTCCGGTGAGTGACTTTATTGTAATTCTGTTAGCATTGGTAGCGACTTGACAGCTAAGCTAGCTCATGACATTACAGAACTGTTACTGGGTTAATGTTTGAAATGGTAAATGTTCTATTCTATAGTGTTAGCAGGCTGTACGTGTTATTACAAGTGTAGAAATAAAGGAATGGGTTAGAAATGAGGAGCCGCTGTGGGTGAAGTTAGCATGCTAATCCAGTTAGCTCAGGCCGATGCTAACAACAGTAGCGGTAATAGTTTTTAATAGTTTTTTTTTTTATAATATAAAGGTGAATTCCAGAGTCCTAATTAGGAGCATAAGCGAGGGAAGTGCGTTGACTCTATTATACACTATGGCATGTAATTATAGTATTGATAGTTGACCTGTGTTTTTGTTAGCTGTAGCTACATTATTACTTATTTGAAAATGCCATAAATGATTCAGTTCATTCTCCATAGATGATGATGGAAGCTGTGTTACATCGGAAAATAAACATATCCTGACAGTCTTGTTCTTCACTGATTTAATACTCATCAGATCAGTATTGATTACTGGTATCTGATCAACACTAACCTAATGGCAAAGTCACTAGTGAAATGCTTCTCTATGTATACACTGTGGTAACCTATCGGGTAAACTACTAGAATATGGACCAGAAGGTCCAGGGTTAAAATCCCACCTCTGCCAAGCTGCCACTGTTGGGACCTTGAGCAAGACTCTTAACCCACAGTTGCTTGGATTGTATCAATTGTAAGTCGCTCTGGATATGTCGCCAGGGCCGGTGTTACATTGTTGGGGGATGATCCCCTGGTCGGAAGGCACATGTGGGACTTGACCTGGTCCCTGCAGACATGTGCCTAGGTTATTTGTTGAGTCTAGCCAGCTCATTGAAAAGTGGATCCTTACTAAGGCGTAGAGAGTTTGGACAGACCAGTTCTGAAACATGATGGAACTCTCTGGTTGTTTTGCTTTTAGTAAGTGACTATACGTGCTTCGTAGGGGTGTAACGTTATGTTTATTTGTACAGGACACATGTGATCCGAGTGAATATAGTCTAGTTCTAGACACATTATGTGCGCAGTTTTTTTTAATGCTCTAATGGCCAGTCGACAGCGAACTTTGCATGTCTTTTCCGCAGTAATGTGCAGGAGCTACATAACCACTAACCGTCTGAATGTTTGAATATTACACGTTCACTCTACCCATTGACTATTAACCCTAACTCTCATGACTTTAGATGTGACAAAAAAATGCTGTTGTCTAATCTCACCCAGAGGAGGATCCATTCCAGTTTGAGCCCAATTCCGTTGATTTCTTCCTGATTAGGCAGGCAGTTTTTCCTTTTCCGCTGTCACCTCTGGCTATAGACTTGGCTTTTGTAAAGGTCCCAAAAGTAAAAAGCTCTCCATCAATAAATTGCAATTAAACTCAACTGATAGTAATTTGTGTTCTCAGACATGGACTTTTTGGACAGTGATTTTGGCGGTAATAAAGAAACTTTAAGCTTGGCAGCGCTCCCTCAATAGAGGGCTTTGAGGTTCTCGTCACGTGGACTTGAATGTATAAACATGTGTGACCTGTGATTGGATCCGGACGGTTCTTCAGTCACATTCACTCTCCGTTTTTGTGTTTGTGTGGCCAGGCAAGGATTAAGAAGATCATGCAGACGGATGAAGAAATAGGCAAAGTTGCTGCTGCTGTTCCTGTTATCATCTGTATCTTTTTTACATTTTGATACAACTACTAATATCTACTCTTTATTGCCTCAGAGGTGCTGGAATAAATAATGGGGCAAAAAACATAGTTCAGTACAATACAGCCTGTACAGTCAGTACAATGCATATAATGCCTTATACAGTGTGGATTTTCTGGGGGTCTGGAAAGAATTAATTCAACGGAAATTTGCTCGGTTCTTGACAAGCCTTCTTGAACGAATTAAGGACGAGAACCGAGGTATTACTGTACTAGGCTATAATGAATCATTCAGGTTCCCGATGTAAATGCTGTGGGTTGATCTGCTGCGTTGGTTGCTACTTTGACTATTGTGTAAGCTCGGGCTCTTGAGCTCTTCCTGGAGTCTCTCCTGACCAAAGCCTGCCACGTCACCCAGTCACGTAACGCCAAAACGATGACCACGTCACACTTGTGAGTGGCTTGTTTAAAGTCCTACGCACTTTTATCACACCATGTCATTATCGTGTGGCTGTAAGTGGGTTCGTTTGTGTTCGTAGGAAGCAGTGTATTGAACTGGAGCAGCAGTTCGACTTCCTGAAGGATCTGGTGGCCGCGGTACCGGACATGCAGGGAGAGGGAGACGAGAACCACGCCGAGGGAACAGAGAAGATCTCACGCAGGTCTCGCTCTCTGTCTGACTCTCTTTCTCTTACTGGCTGGCCGTCTGCTTCGGACTCTCTGTCTAAATCACTGTCTCTTGCTGTCCGTCTACCTCATACACACCATCTAGCACTATCTCTGACCATCGGTCTTCATCTCACGCTGTCTCTGACTGTTTTCAGGAGCACGTGTAGTATGTGTAAACTTTTGAACTCGTACAACACGAGCAAGCACGTAAGAGCCAAATCAATAAAAACCTAATCACCATATTAATTAAAGGGCCGGCTCCGTGGGTAGCACTGTTACCTCACAGCGAGAAGGCCCTGGGTTCAATCCCAGGTCTGGGTTGCATGTCCTCCCCGTGTCGGTTTACTCTGGGTACTCCGGTTTCCTCCCACAGTCCACAGACCTGTTAGGTTAATTGGTGTGTTTAAATTGGCCCGTGTATGTGCTCTACGATGGATTGGCACCATGTTTAGGGTTGTTCCTGCTTTGTGCTCTATGCCACCGGTTAGGCGCCGGCTCTCTTGCAACCCTGTGATTAAGCGGATAAGAAAGTGAATGAATGAATATTAATTACAACACAATATGAAACCATTGAATAATGTACTGTACATTAATTCTTATCTTTATATCTTTTATAAAACTTGAAACACTATACTGAAAACGAACAGAACCTTGTTTTCTACCTTCAAGGCTGCGAATCTCTTTTCTATCAGCAGTGTTCTGTCTTTCAGACGTGAATTAGATGTGTACAAGACAGATTATCAGTTCTCATTGTAATTGTAATTTTTCAAAAACACCTCTGTCATTGACTTGACGTTTACTTACCTGTATATTTCCCTTTTTTAATGGAACGTGCTTAAAACCCGTCAGTTGAGATGGTCTCTCTGCTTTTTCTGCACGCACCGCACTTTTGTTCTGCTTGAAGAAACCACAATCATGCTGAGATACAGAGTTCAGCACCGGAGACTAATCCGGATTTAATGAAGAAATTTTCGAAGACCGATGCTGCGTGTTTGGTGCTTCACTGCTGGCATGCATTGTTTTTGGTGCAGGGGACGGAAACCTGGCTCAGGGCGCAAGAACGGAGGAGCAGGGGCCAAAGGCAAAGACAAGAAACTGTCAGGAACGGAGTCGGAGCAAGACGTGAGTGCTGGCTTACTGAACGCTTGTTCTTTGACGTTGCTCAGTGCAATAAATACATAAGATAAGTTTGATAAACGCATGGAGTAGCACTGTACGTACATAATACAGTGCGCTACACAGAACGATGCAATAAATGCATAATACAGTGCAATAAATACACAGAACCGTGCAAAAAATCAATAATACAGTACGATAAATACACAATACACTGGTAATTACATAATACAGTGCGATAAATACTTAATATACTTATAAATACAGAATTCAGTGCAATAAATATACAGGGCAGTGCAATATGGTACTGGACTATGGACCAGAAAGTTCAGGGTTCAAATCCCACCTCTACCAAGCTGCCACTGTTGGGTCCTTGAGCAAGACCCTTAACCCACAATTGCTTGGATTATAAGACTTTCTAAAATTGTAAGTCGCTCTGGATAAGGGTCTGTGAAATGACACAAAATGTAAAATGCAATAAATACAAAGGGCAGTGTGATAAATAAATGGACAATAAATAGACAATTCAAGCCAGGACAGGACGGAACATTTGAATAAATACACAGGATTGTGCAATGAATATACAATGCGGTGCGATTAATACACAATGCAGTTCACTCAATACACAATGTAGTATATGCAAGGCTGTGTGCAAAGGACAGGGCAACACAGGACTACACAGAACATTGCAACACAATACATGCACATGCCAGGACACCACAATGTGATAAATACACAGGCCAGAGCAGCACAATGCAATAAATGCTGTTTAGAAGACAGGACAATGTAAGACCGTACAATAAATACATAGGGTGATGCAGCACGGTATAAAAACACACAGCGCACACACGTTTACATACTTGCATCCAAGTGTGTAATTATAGTGCTGCTAAGTGCACCTGTTAAAGTAGTCATTGTGTGTAAATATAAATCTTTTTATGGCTGCTTGAGAAATCCTTCCCACTTTGAAGATGAATGAAAAGAGGTTCTCTAGTGTTATGCTTGGCGCTACTCCTCTGATCACTGAACCGCACGTCTGTATCGTGTGTGGACGTGTTTTATTTGGTGTGTCTCAGCCTCAGGATGTTCGCTCAGACTCAGACTGCGCCTTTGCCCTCGTGAGTTGCGAGTGCTCTATTGTAAAGGATCACATGCGAAATATTTGTCCGGGCTAAATGTAGCCTGAAAGCTGGAACCTACCTTCATTCTTGAGACCCGTGAAGTCAGGTTTTTGTTCATATCGACTCGACTTGTGCATGCTGTCTGAATGGCGCAGTCATCGTTAAAATGCTTTCAAATGCCAGTTGTTCTTTACAGGGATGTACAGTCTAAACTCGTTATCGCGCCCACGTCTGCTTCATGGCTATTTTTGGCGAGAGGCGGGTTTGCGAGACGAGATTATAAAGAAACAGACAAAGTGACATTCATGCCTGAAACTTAATATGCGGTGGTAAATAAATCAATGTATGGGAAACATTGCTTAGTAGTTTCACACTCAACATAGCTGTACAGATTCAGTCTTTTTCCAGTACACAAAGCTTTAATGGCCTTTATAACCATTTACAATAAGTAACTTGAGTCAAATGAGCTTTGCAGTGCTTTTAAACGCACTCAATGTTCTTGTTTATTGTAATTTCCTTCCAGCCATCATGTGCACGCTTTAAATTTTTTATCCACATCACACATCAAACCTGCTGAAACTCCCAAAGTCTCATCTCTGTGATCGGTCAGCAATCATTTGATCTAGAGTACTGTGCCAAAGTCTTAAGCCTTCTACATTTTCCAATTACTATTCAGTTTATTCTTTAAGTCTTAGTGGTCACTGATTCGTTTTCTAAATCCCATCATACCCAGTCATTTTTGTGCTAATCATGAAGGGGGTGGTGTGTAACTAGTGGCTTTTCTGCTTTGTTCATCAGGACGAGTCTGAAGACAGTGAGACAGAAGGAGATGATGATGACATGTCTCAGCCCAACACACACCACCAGGCAGCACCCCACTTCCACAGGTGCTTATTTTCCACTGACACATTCTGTGATGTAACACGTAAACCAACCAGGTCTTCTCTTGGAGAACTACCTTTTAGGGTCGGTAGTTTGTGTATTAAAAGAAATACGGGAAAGTTTAAAGCAGATTATAGATCTGAACTGAGTGAGAGCTGCCTTTATCGTCACAAAAAACGACCGAATTTGATTTGAGTGGTCAAGTGCCGAGGTATGACTGTAATGAGACGCAAAATATTGAAATAAATGATGTCATCGATACCGAATATAACGTGCACTTGAAATATTTCAGTATATACTGAAAGTGTGATTGTTCTGGGATCTGAGAGTCTAAATTTAGTCTAAGAATACTAACTGAGCAAGCATGGAGTTGGGAAGAGTTGTGTGAATCAGTGCTGCATTACATAACATTTGACTGATTTTACCTGTCTTAAAAGGTAAAAAAAAAAAAAAACAATAAATAATGTGTGGTGGTCAGTGCATGGGAAATGTGACACTAAAAGCATACTTTAATCAAGCAATAATACACAAGTGGGAGTATCAGTATGCCGAAGATCAGCACACCAGTGCCAGTATCTCACGTTCTAGCACTATTGTAATTATCTCCCAGTTCCACTTATTGTTAGATTTTAAGAGGACAGAACACAACAATTAGTTTATCAACCTTCAGGCAGGTAAAATAGTTTCATTCTATCAGGCCCTCCACGGATAAAACATCATCATCATCATCAGACTATGGCTGTCCAGTCATAAGTGAAGTACCCAATGACTCTTTATTATACAGACAAACCCAAATAGGTCTAAGTTTTAATGTATTAAGCAGAACGTGCATTTACATTCAGCAAATAAAATGAGTCTGATTTGTAAGGTAGGCTGTTACTGGGACTGTGGTAGCTTAGTGGTTAAGGTACTGGACTCTGGAGCAGAAGTTCCAGGGTTCAAATCCCACCTCTACTAAGCTGCCAATGTTGGGTCCTTGAGCAAGTCCCTTAACTCACCAATGCTTGGATTGTAAGGTTGTATAAGTTGTAAGTCGCTCTGGATAAGGGCGTCTGCTAAATGACATAAATGTAAATGTAGTACACTTCTACCGACAGAAGAAAATCTGAGTGAGCAAAGTCTGGGATCTTGATTAGCAATTATAAATTCGGAAGATGAAGCTATTCATGTTAATCTCATCAGTCAGAAATGTAAAGGGAGAGTCATGGAGCATCAGCAGCTTCGCCGGTTTAAGAGCTGGACTTAGATCCATGAATGAATGAGTCATGGATGGTGTTTAATGAAGGACGCAGAGTTTAACACCAGCAAATGATGTCTGTGAGTGATGAAGCAGATACATTTTTATTGATGGTAGTAAAACTGACTTAAGTTGGTTTTCAGTCGAGCTGTGAGTCCACTGAGAGCTCAGGACGTAGTTTGAAGTAGTGTCTTTGTATCACTTTTCCAGTGCTTCCAAATTATTATCAACCTTTGGCTCATTGGAAGTATCTGGCAGGTCATTTAATTCTTCTAGCAAATTTAAATCTAAACAAATATTTTTAAAATCACTAGATTTTCTAAACGGATTATAGCTTTATATTGTTATAGCTGTACTTAGAACTTATAGCTGCTTTTTAGAGCGGGCATCGTTGCTAGGTTACGTGTGTATGTCGAGAGTAATACTTGTAGAGCGTCAGTCGGAGTGCCATTATCGTGCAATATTGGCACTTCTAGAACGTCAGAACTACAGTGGGGCAAAAGTATTTAGTCAGCCACTGATTGTGCAAGTTCTCCGACTTAAAAAGATGAGAGAGGTCTGTAATTTTCATCATAGGTACACTTCAACTATGAGAGACAAAATGAGGGAAGAAATCCAGGAAATCACATTGTAGGATTTTTAAAGAATTTAATTGTAAATTATGGTGGAAAATAAGTATTTGGTCAATAAATTTGGTTCAAGTCAATACTTTGTATCATAACCTTTGTTGGCAATGACAGAAGTCAAATGTTTCCTGTAAGTCTTCACCAGGTTTGCACACACTGTAGCTGGTATTTTGGCCCATTCCACCATGCAGATCTCCTCTAGAGCAGTGATGTTTTGGGGCAACACGGACTTTCAACTCCGTCCACAAATGTTCTATGGGGCTGAGGTCTGGAGACTGGCTAGGCCAC